>JARHVA010002768.1:1442500-2042500 GCA_037957365.1 Torreya grandis
CCATATGTCTTTCTTTTAGATTTATCAAACTTTATCAAGGTATTATATCCTATCAACCATTAATATATCTTTAACATCCTCATAGTCTCAATTATAAAATGTTAAGGTAACTTAACAAATGTTAAGGTTGTTTATAGAATCCTAGGTTTCACTTTGTACTATGGATAGTTCTTTAAGCACCTCCAAAATGAAGTATCTTATTAAGACATATGTATAAGGTGTCTAGCATCATTTTTTGTTTTATTAATATTTTATTAATGATTATTTCTATTCCACTATGTTTCCTTCCATTTTCATAACTTTCACACTGCCATTCAACCATTGTATAAGATTATCTTTCCATCTCCATTATCAGTTTCCATATCCCATTATCATCATGCATAACACCATCAATACCTTTCCACATCCACATTATGAATCCACTATTTTGGTAAGATAAAAGGTGTTAAGAGTCATCATGGCCTTGGAGATGAGTTATACAACCTAAAGCACTGCTAAAAGGAGTAAATCCTCACCTACAGGCTACTTGAAGGACACCTATAGTCTACAAGTATAATGACAGTCTTGAGACCTATTTGAATAAGAAGGAAATTTGAGAAGTAGAGTTATATGTTTGATTTGGGTTTTAAAACCTTATTTAATACAAAGAGATAACTTAAGGTGACAAAATATCAAAAGGTTTTCTAGGTCATAAAACACATCAAAAGAAGTTACTACCAACTTAATGGAGATATGTAGTCAAATGGAGCAAAACTTAGTATTGTACATTGAATTATAAGTGAAATTGTGATATATAGATCATGAATGTATGTTTTAAATTTATTAAAACTCTAGGCAAGTTCAATCCATTGAGGGAGGTTGACAGTGGGGTCTCAAGCCTAAGAACATAGTCCTAACTCTAATGAAGACATGTAAAAGTGACTAAGAAAATAGTTGGTCTTGAACCTAGTAAAGATAAAAGAGAAAAAGTGTTAGGATATTAAAAAAATATTTAAATACTATCAAATCAAAATTAAATGATTAAGATAGGTTAGGATTTAATGATGAGTTTCTACTGCTAAAGGATACAACCATGTGCATCTATTGCTCCACACAGTCCTATACACAATCAACACCTAAAATAGTTATAGGAATTTGAAGGTTTTTATGAATATATAAGGATAGTTAGGTATTAAAATTTATTAAAAATTATAATTTTAGGTAAGTTAATGTGTTCATTATATTCTCAAGTTTAGATTAATAGTGGAAATGGTCATTATTTTGTCTCAGAACTACACTAGTCTATTTATAGTCATTGAAGAGACCAAGTGATCTATTTAGAGGTTTGAGGATGAGATGAATAGATTAAAAATTAATGGAGTTTTTAGAAAAGAAAATATTATTTTAATTTTCTTCAAATATTATTTGAGGTAGACAATAGTTAGGTTTCAAGTCAAATGCCCTTGAGGGCTAGCTAAAGAAGAACAAACCTGTGCATTAGTGTTGATGGCATTCACAAGTGTTGGGTGGTTGTTGAATATAAGATAAATGAAAGGTAGATTTTATAGGTCATATATTTTTTTTAAAAAATAATAACCTCTAATTCATATGATATAAAACTAAACTCAAGCTCAAGGATTACACAGACCTGATTGTGCACAAACCCTAAGCTTGATTGTGTTTATTATATAGGACTATAATTAAATGGAAAATTATATTAAGGTTATGATAAAATTTATAAGTGTGTTATAATATTATATACACTCCAAATTTATTTAAATAATTATATAAATACATACTCAGACCCCTTACCATTTATAAAAACCTAGGCTAGCAGGCAGACTAGACCTACAAGTAGTCTTATGGAAAAAGAGGAACATAGTTGAAGTTTGAACAATTAAATGAAATAAAATAGGATATAAATAGGTCATAAATAAAATTGTATGATGATTTTAATCCCCTTAAGTAACATATATTTCATTCAACCTTTAACACTCAGTATTAGACCAATTAGGCTTAAAAGCTTATTTTAGGCCTAAAAGACCCACCATCACACTCAAACCATCATAAATAATTTTGACACAATGAAAAGATATAATAGGTTGTTATATGTCCCAAAAAAAAAATTCAATTAGATAAAAATATGGGAAATGTCAATTTGGTCCTATAAGACTAACTTGAACTCCATAGTCCAAGTAACTAGTTTTAGCCATCATTTTAGATGCTCATATATTTCATCACAAAAAGACTCAAGGAAAATGATATTAGTAAGAATTTACGACCATATGTAATTTAAACACATGACATAAAGAGTTAGATTCAAGGGTACATGTTTATGAACCATTTCTAAGACTGGTAGATTGTTTGTAAAAGATTAAAAGTACACTTCCCTACATTCATATCTTGACACAAATGTTTTGTGGGAACTAAAGATTCTCAAGAAAGTTGAAGGGGTCTATGGAATATATATTCATGGAAATAATTTTTGGTTTGGAGGCCTTTACTATATGAACCATCATTAAGATGGTGGACCTATAAAACACTTTTGAAACCCTACTATAGACCAATCTTGAGAAAACTAAAGATTTTGGAAACCAAACACCATAAATGACCTAAAAATAATTGAATCATAAAGTACACTTATAGAGGGTCCTAACCATGGTATTGTGTTGTATGGAATTATACAAACCTATCAAAAAATATTTTTTTTCAATAAAAAGAGATACAAGGTATATGCCATTGGAAATGCATCATGTCTATGTGTTAATCCTAGATTGGATAATATAAATCACACCTACACTTCAAATTAGGATACAGTAGTTAAGTGGGAGCATGATCAACATGGGGATCCACTAGACCCAATTATGGGATCACTTGTATCACTTCTCACAACACATGATACTAGGAAGGATTTCAAAGCCTACAATCTATCATAATAACACAATAACCCTAATGGAGTCATAAGGTTTAAAGCATTCACCTATTACAATATTCAAGGAAGTAAAATCTAATCTAGTGCACACCAAATCTTGTGGCATAAACTAGGGGGTTAGAAATAATAAAACAAACTAAACTAAATATGTAATAGAAGGCATATACTCATATCAATGTTTACCAAATTCTAAATACATGGAGATAATAATAAAATGCATTATATATCTACTCTTAAAAAGGATAAATAAAGTTAGGAATACTTACCTTTGAAGATGAACCTATCGAGCCTCAATTTCTCCCTTGGCCAAGGTGATTTACAAGAGATTATTGTGGTATGCAAAGATAACCAAGATAAATTAAATCTAGGATACATAACCTATCTAAGCATCCAAAAGACTTTTTGACAAGACAAGATCTGTATCTCTAAATAAAGTATGGAACCCTAAGATTTATTCATTAGGTAGAATGGTCGATAAGTATATGTTCGCTCACATTTCTTTGCTAATAATTCTTATCTTATGAAATGGTTAGAAATAACCTTATATATATAGGTAAATCTTGACCTAAATCCTTCTAAGAAAACTTCATGTATGGGGTTAACCCAATCAACCCAATGTGTTTTTGGGGATAATTTACCGAGTCTAGTCTAAGTCAGCTAAAGGAATAACAAGTTAACAAAGTAAATAATACCCATAAACTATACTGGGTCAACCCAATTAGCCCAGTACAACTAATAGTCAAAAAGGATGTTAAGGTAAGAAAAGGAGGAATGAAAGGAAGAAAATAGTAGAGGAGGTAAGACTGAGAACAAGCCTAGGGTAAATGGTTTTAGGAGATAAGTGTGTAGATAGAAAGTGGAAAGACGAACAACAATCTTATGAAGCACTGATGGTCTACCCACCCCTTTCTCAGTGTACTCCTTAAGGCATGTACTTATAGATATTTATAATCAATAGGTTCCTGCAAGATAAAAAATGTTAGTAATCAATAAAAAATTGAAAATATTATGTGTATACATATGCCCCACTCGAAGCTCATCACATGTCATGTATGTGCAACATAGGATAGTGCTTTGAGATAAAACATGATAACACATAATGTTGATACTAAGTTAAGTTAGAAAAAAATAAGATAAATACAAGGATAGAATTGAAAAACATAAGACTTTAACTTACTTTAGTGTCATAGATAAAGAAGTAGACTACAAGAAATGTGGAGGTGTCCAATATAGATAATACTAAATGAACCTGTAGAAGTTAGTACCAAAAATATCAAAAAAATGATTTTTTTTTAGAAAATAAGCATATGGTAGTGTAAAATAATCTCTTCATCATCAAAAATCGAACACATTTTATGGTTTACAAAATAGATGAGTAAAAACAAAGATAGAAGTAAAAAAAGAAATATGTAGGATAATAATTGAGAGATTTGCATTTCGAAAAAGTGTTTTTAAAATAGGGGAAAAGATAACTCATTTTTTATTTTGACCTGTGAGAGAGGATAAAAAAGAGCTCTAGAGAGAAAACAAGCTAAGATGACATGATAGATAAGGAGAGGCTCCAGAGGTGGCAACAATTGCACTACATGTGTGCAACTAAGAATCTCAAACCAGTTTTTGAAATTTTTATTGAATTAAGTGAATTTTTAGTAATTTTGAATTTGAAGCATTTATATATGTCAAAATGGAGAAAAATCAGATTCTATGGGTAGAAAATAGGAAGATGGGAAATGGGTTTGAAGTATTTAGGCAAAAAGTAAGAAATTTGCACTTTTTCTAGAAAATACAAGGGGTTGGCAAGCAAAAAGCATTGGATCAACCCAGTCAACCCAGTAGGCTAGAAAATAGGTAGAATCCATAGTGATGACCTAGTAGGAATGGGTTGACCCTATACATTATATAGGCTAAAGACTTAATTAGGACTTGTCTAGTGGTTTGAAAGGTCTAAAATGGAAACTCAATACTAGGGATGGAAAATAAGGGGGTTGACTTAGATTTTTGAGTCAACGAGGCCAAAATATAGGAAATTTTGGGTCAAAATAGTCTGACCAAAGAGTTAGAAAGATATGAAAAATCATAAAAAGGGCTAAAAGAGGATTGGAATGGCCTAAAATGACCAAGTAAGGTCAATAAGGATCAAGAGGGCTAAAAATGAATAAAATAAGGTAATGTAGGCTTATTTTTGCTTTAAAATGTTAAAAGAATCTATAATGACTATACATGACATGGAAGAACTAATACATCCTTTGTTGTTTCTTGGGTGGAGAGATGATGAATATTTTATAGACTTGTAGATGTAGCATGGTGTACTATATTTTCTAGATAAGTTATCAGATGGAGATAGGGCTAGACTAGAATTCATAGGTCTAGATAAGATAGTACAGATGTGCCATATCCCTCTCAGTGTTGACCTATTAGTTATGTTCTTTAATTGTTTAGAATGATTGACTAAAACCTTTAAATGGGAGGTGGATGGGGATATATTATAAGTGGCTATCATGTTGGAGGATATCCATGCCATCTTGGGGCTGCCTATAGTAGGAACATAGGTGACCGTAAGGATACCAAATAGTATATAGAAGAGGAGTGCCTTAGCCATGTGGGCTACAAGCTCAAAGATGATACTACTAGGTAGGACGGTGATTAAATTTGATGTCTATACATCACATATTTTATATATCTAGAAGGTTGTGATAGGCCTTGTAACACAATGGGTGTTATGTCACATGTTAGATGGCAAGGTACCATTATTCATGGTAGCTTTAAGTAGGATGATATTGGAGGAGCGAGTGATATATGATCTAGTCTTAATCATCTAGTTCCAATTGGTACATGATATTTATGGGATTATAGTAAGAGGGTAGAGGACCATGGGACTAATCATATTATTGATAGCTTGGATCTATGAGAAGTTTCTTATGTACTAATCAACTAGGTTTCCCCATGTAATTGATGATAGGTTACCTCATGTGAGGAGGTGGAGGGAAGACCAAGTAGTGTGAACCATGCCCCATATTTCAATATTATAGTTTATGAGAGATAAAGACATAATTTGGTAGCCATATGAGTGCATATTAGCTACATGGGTAAGCTAACACACAATTACACCAATAATAGAGAGGACAAAGGTGATTAAACACTACTATTAGTAGAGAGAGAGACATCTGATGACGTAGATGCCAAAATAGATGGGCATACCTCATATGGTACATCAATACTGATGCTCAAGTAGTGGTCTCAACATTTGAGGGAGCCATGAGGAAGGAGGCTACTCATACCACTATTAGTGAGACCAACACTAAGACCATGCTAAGAGTGCCCATGGACTAGTTGAGCACAATGAGGAGCTAAGTAGGAGGATAGGGATAAAAGGGTAGAGATACTAGATTTACCATGACTAGCTCCACATCGAAATGAGTAAAAACCATTGAGGACATGATGTTGATAGGAGGCAGAGGAGAGAGTGGAGACTATTACAATTCTAGATGAACCCATAGGTAAGCTAGAATAGATGATAGAGGGACCACTCAGATATAGATTAAGACTAACACAAATTATGATATCTAGGTTTGAGCTAGGGAGGAAACCTATAGAGGAGGTGTTAGAAGGCTATGAAGAGGGGGAGACTTTGCTAGGTAGTCATGCAGATGGTGAGACTATAGTAATTGAGAAACATTTAGGTAAAAAGAGATGGTTAATTTATTGCTTAAGTTTTTGTTTAGATAGATAGATATTATGAAATATGACAGTGATATAATATCCATTTTTGGTGATTTTATAGGTGTAAGTGATGAGGAGTAGAAAATATAGGTTCCCTAGTGAGTGGAGCACTCCATGACATCCTAGATGAGACTCTACATCCATATGACCCCATGACACTAGATAATCTAAGTGTACCATCTACCCCAGCTCAGGTGAACTAGTTTAGATTAGCTAGAGAGGAAGTGAGGTAGACATGGGTGTAAAAATAGAGGATGTAGCTAACAACATTGATGGGTTTTGGGGAGCTA
Organism: Torreya grandis; assembly: GCA_037957365.1. Taxonomy (NCBI): domain Eukaryota; kingdom Viridiplantae; phylum Streptophyta; class Pinopsida; order Cupressales; family Taxaceae; genus Torreya; species Torreya grandis. The sequence goes on from JARHVA010002768.1 coordinate 1,449,422, forward strand.
GAGGCATGGCAGGCCTTAGTAGATGAGAGAGATGCACATCTATCTATAGTAGCATAGATGATAGAGATTTAGACCTAGTTGATGGATTTATAGATGTAGGTAGCACACCGATAGGGATAGGTAGATGGGTTGAGATCTTAAACAACCTCCTTACAACATACCATTTGGAGGAGTCAGAATGAGGCCTCAATAGGCAATGTGGCTAGGCCACAAGATAGATAGGACGGGACCTAGCCATAGAGTTGGGGCATTGTATAGAGTTGTATTTATTGTATAAAACTCATGATGTGTGTGTGTGTGTGTGTGTGTGCGCGCGCACGCGCGCGCGTGTGTGTAACATTTTGGCATATCATTGTTGAATGTGTGTTGTCATTATGGTTGATTTTTTTTCATTATGGTTGAGGTTGTGGATGCTTAGGATATATTTCTTTCTAGCACATTTATTTATACTTGTTGTCTATGCCATAGGAAATATATGAAATGTTATTTCTTTTTTAGCAGTATAAAAAACACATGCATGGTTAAAAAAAAGGCAAAAGGACTTGGAAAAATATAATCAATCAATAAAATGCATTACACACTATTTCAAGATGGGAATGTGTAATAATAAGAAATGACTAAGTATAAATAACCAAGAAAAGGCAAAAAAAGATGGTAAAAATGGATTTATTTTTAAACCAACGTGAATTTTTTTGGCACCAAATTAACACAATTAAAATCATACTAAATATCACATTGGAAAGTATGACAGCATAGTAATAAAATGGAAGGTATGTAAAAGGGAAAAAATGGTAATAAAAACAAATTAATTAAGTCAATAAATCACACTAAATCATGTTGGGAAGTATGAAAGAAAAACAAATTTGTAAAAGATTGGTCTTAAATTGGTAGTATTAATTCAAGCTGAGGAGTATAAAAAATTCAAGAAAATGGTTGAAATCTTACACACACTCAAAAAATAAGAAGATAAAAATGTGAAACAAAATTAAGTAAGCATAAAACATACTAAATATCAATACGAGAAGCATGTAAAATGACGTGTAACTTCATAATCAATCGAATCTTAGCTCAAATTTGACACATGTAATTTGGATGGTGACTTGGGTATGGAAATATTTTGTGAGGAGGGTTGGGTCCTATCCATGGTCTTATACTGCAACTTAACAAAGAGAAAACCACTAAGGTGGAATAAACAAGGAAATTAGGTAATCAAGGATTTGGGTAATAGGAAGGAAAATATGGTAATTTGTGAGGATGGTTGGGTCCTATCAATGGTCCTACAAAGAAACTCACAAATGAAATCCCAATGGGAGTGATTAGTACACCAAATAGCAATTTTACCAAGAGGAAATATAAGGGATATAAGTAATGAAAAAAGGAGTGTAAAAATCAAGACTTAATCATCTTATGAGAATACCTTAGGAGGTAAGAGGCATACTAAGAACATGAGAAGACACTAAGTAACTAGTGATCATCTATACACAAAGGAAAATTGCTTGTTATAGACACAAAGCTTTATAGGAAAATAAGTGTGCTATTAAGATCAAAACATGAAGGTGGCTTGGTACAAGGAAACATAAAATGGACCTACCTTCCCACAACATGTTCCCCACTCTTCAGGACCCCTTAGAGAGATGCCAATCTACTATGAATATTAGGTACTTGCATGAGAAATTAGGTAGCACTAAAAGATTTTTTTATTCTCCTCTTCTAATTTAATATCCTACCGTACCCCAAAGTACCTTATCTCTATTGTGAGTTCAACTATGGAGTTTGAGCTTTGACTAGAAGGAGGAGATGTGATTTGAATCACATCTTTTAGTGTGATAAGACTTTTAAGAATATTTTTGCCTTTTGATATCATTTCCTTTTGTTTAAATGATTTAGCTTTCAAATTTCTTTTGATGGATTTTTTAAAATTCCTCCTCCATATGTAGTTGGAATGACTAATCATGAGAGAGATAATGATACACATGAATGAGTTGTAAGCTAAGGCTAAAGGAATATAACTAACCAAAGTCAAAGACTGATTAGGACACTTAGAATTTATAATGAAATAGCATGTGATCTCAATTCTCAAGTGTGTATATTCTTATTTTGAAAAAAAGGAATAGGGGAAAAGGAGATCTAGAGTGGAGCGATAAGAGGAGAAAATAATGAGATAGATTGTTTTGAAAATTGATCACATGGTAAAGGAAGAAAATAACCAAGGGGAATAAGGTAAGTATAACCAAATCATCATGATAAATTATCTGTGAAAAATAAGGATAAGAAATCAAAACAACCATAAAGATACAAGAAGAGAGTTTTGATAAAAAAATTCTTAGGAAAAAGGGAAGGGAAAGTGATGATAGAACAAAAGACAATCATATGCAAAAATAATTGATAACAAAGAAAGATATAGTAAAATAATTAAGATCATGATATAAGATAAGTAAAAATTTGACATAGTGTCAAATGATATAAAAAATAAAAATAATATTGGAGCACATGTACAATCCAAATATAAATGTGAAAGCATCATGTATATGCTCATAAATACTAGTAAACCTATCCACACACATTATCTAATACATCAAATAAATATCTATGAAGTTGTAATCAAACTACTACGAAGGTCTCGTCAATTTTCAATGAATACTAGGAAAATACTTCCTTTTTAATCTCCTCTACTAAAAAAGTAGGAATTCTCAAAGGATCATATTGAGGAGGAAAATTAGACAAAGGATAGTCAGTAGAATGTGTTGGAGTAGGATCTATGGGAGAATAAGGAATCATCAGTGGATAAGGATCCATAGGTGAAGGACTCATGGGTAGAGAAGTATCCATGGGTAAGGGAAGGTTCACAGGTGAAGGGATCATAGGTGGAATAATAAAATGTGGTGAAGGGACCACAAGAAGTGATGAAACCACTAGAGGTAGAGCCATAGGAGAATAAGGAGGAACATTCTTGTAGGAACATCCTATGAGAGGAGTGGTACAAGGTCTAGGAATTACTATAAGGTGATCTTTGAGATGTTATTGTAGGATGTGACAATGATTAGTGTGATGGGTGATACATAGATGCCATAGACAATATACCTCACCATAATTAGGCAAATATTCAAGAAGTACTTTTGGCAGAGGTATACCTTTGTTTGATGATGAGGAAGAAGGATGAAAGGTATCAAGATATTGTCACAACTTATGACAATGGGTGGAAGAATGGTTATTTATCCCATAGAAGTAATAAATATGTGTGTGATTGGTTTTGTTAAAATCACTCATGGAAGGAGGTAAAACAAGAGTGGAAGAAGTCAGAGAACACTCATCAACCTGTTTGGCAGGTAGAGGATCCATCCTAGGCAAGGGAAACAAACCAAAACTAATGGAGGGTGATGATGAGGAATGAATGAGACTAGGCTCCATGGGAAGAGCAAAAGCCTTAAAATTAGGGGTAGGATCAACAATAGTAGGAGTAGTAATAGGATCAACTATATTAGGAGTAGGAAGAGTCTCAACTATAGTAGGATCTACTGAGGGATGGGTGGGATGTATAAAAGGTCTAAGGAAGGTTTCACTAACCTCAGGGGTAAACTACTGATGAGAGTCAGGGAACCTAAAAACGTGGTAAGGTTTGGTCACATCATGATCCATGATCATAGTCCTATCTGGCTTCTCAAAAATTGGAGGTGGCAATGCCATCTCTACCCTATAATAAAGGGGAAATTTTTAAACATTAATAACTATAAGTGAAGGAAAAAATGAGATGCATGAAAAGAATCAAATAAAGAAGAATGATAATGGAGAATATTGGTATCATGATCTTGGGAAATAACACCTAATAATGGATCATCTAAGGAATATCCATCATCATAATCTAGGGTGTGAAGATCAATGACACAAGTACGGATGACCTTGTCATCTGATGAAGCATGGTGAATAGAGTGCCTAGTTTTGGTCAAGACTATAGGAATGTCATCACAAGGAAGTTTGCAAGGAAGATGAAAGGAAGTAGGAAGATTTGAGATGAGATGAGGTGAGAGATTAAAATTTTTGAAATTTAATTTAATCGCATTGGGCTCATCATCATAGTCTAAAAGGTTAGAAAGAATGTTACCAATGAGCTCAAGATGCCCATTGTAATCATGGGTTGAGTTGACAAGAAATTTTAGACATTGAGACTCATAAAATAGAACACTTAGAAAAGGCTCAAGAGTATAAATATTGAAGATACCACGATCTTGGAATTATTCAAAATTCCAAGGGTTAGTGTCACCTTGAATCCTATAAATATCTCCATTATGAGGGAATTTAATGCATTGATAGGTGGAAGAAGCAATAGATCTCATGTGGTGAGTCCAAAACCTACCAAGAAAGATGTTATAAGAAAGGGGGAAGTTAAATATAATCACCTTAACATGAACATTGATAGGTAAAATAGTAATGGGAAGCCACACACAACCTATAAGAGGCATTTACCTTCTACTTTATCTTTGGCATGTGCTATGTGTAGACTTGAGATTGCATTTAGAATACCTAAAGGTCTTAATGAAATTAAGAGAAGAAACATAGGTACTAGAACCCTCATCAATTAAGGCATGCTTATCTTTCATATCACTAATTTTGATGCTAATGAATAAAGGGGGATCATCCACAAGAAGCAGAATCTCATCAAGAATCATAAAATATATGGGAAATTTTAGAAAAAGAGAGAAGTGTTTATGGTCTTATCAATGTGGATAAATATCTCTTCACATTATTTCAAAATACTATCTTTGGAACTATATAAATCTACCTCTTGTCCTACTATGGGAGGATGAGGGACATTCATCTCAAATAGGAACTATATGAGGTGGTTTCTATGATGTGGAGAAGTCCTCATAAGCTCAAAGATTGGAATTTGGGATGGGAGATTATTGAGCTCCATAATGGGATCCCACTCATCATAGCCCTTAATAAGGTTGTTATATATAGGTGTGTAATGGTTAAGGAGATCCTCAGAAGGAGGAGCCAAAGCACATTGGAATTATTGTTGATAAGAAGAACATTTATAAAAATGTGTTAAATCATGTTGAGATGATGAATTAGTTGGATTAAGTTGATTTTGAGAATTAGAAGAAGATGAAGTGTTAGAATAATATTGATTATCATTAGCATTGGAAGATGATTGAAGAGTGGTAGAAATAGAATGGGATGTGTTATCCAAGGGGGAATCATAAATTGGATCATCAAAAGTGATAAGATCTTTTGCCAAATCATTTAAATGAGTTGGAGAATAATCCTAGATAACATGATATGTCTTATGAGCAGGAGTGTAGATAGGTTGGTAATCAATTAAAGCCACTACCCTTCACATATTAGTCATGCTAACCACATTTTATTTACAATTTGGTTCAACAAGAATTTCTATGTTATTGGTGGAAGGGGTGGGCTTGTCTTGAGTATCTTGGATAGGTTGATGATCAGGTAAAGGATCTTTATAGATATCCAAATTAGCATTTTCTTGATTCAAGGCTTGAGTTTTATCATTTGATTTATAGTCCTTGAAAGAAATATCATAGGATTATTGATGCTTAAAGGTAATAAAACCATGATCAAAATTAGGTCCAAGAAGAAAATCCATAGATAAATTATGAAGTTGTCAACAAATCTCATGAAAATGACCCAAACTAGCATGAAACCAAAAAAACTTGTTAAGATCATACCAGGATTTCTTAGGATGAGTAGGGTCAAGTTCTCATGGAAGAGGACAAGGTAGATGCTTAATAAATTTAACCTAGGATAGAGTTTTGTGAACATTGATGTTATTAGGTGAAGAGAAATGAGCATTAGTATATTGTTGAGAATAATAAACTAGTTCCAAAGAAGGGTTAGGAATGATAGCTTGGACATTCTGAATGATGTTATATGAATTGATAGAGCCATCATTGGTGATATTGTGGTTTTTAATCTTTAGTAATAAATGAGGACACATAGAAGGTTGGAGTGGCTTGAATTGATGCATTAGGAAATCTTGTCTTTCAGCTTGGTCAATATCCTCTTCCAAGGTACATAGAGAGAGAGAGAGAGCATGGATTTGATATTGTAATTTGGGAAAGAGGACATTTTTAAAGAGATGAAAAATATTATCATCCACCATGTTATTTTCACATTTGTTTGATCAAGTCTTCCATCTCTTAACAAATGCATGTGTAGTTTCATTCTCATGTTGTTTGCAATTAATGAAATGGGCCAAAGTGTTTTCAAGAAGATCATTAGTTTGGTATTCTTGAACTAGAGAATTTACTAAGTCCTCCAAAATATAAATGGAATGAGATATAAGTTGATTTTACCAATCTAAGGCATCACCTATGAGGGTTTTGGCTAGGATATTAGTAGAAGAAAAAGTGTTTAATTTGAGCCAATCCTTTTAAATATTTCTAAATGTTTTGAGGTGAAGGGTAGGATTCGTTGACCCATTATGAAATTGTAGGTGTTATACCTCTTGTATCAATGTTGGAAATTTTAGTGATGAGAGGTTAATATTGTAGATGTTTAATGGTTTTATTAACTAAAGGAGGTTAAGGAATGAGTTTGCCTTAAGAATATTGAAGAGGAGGGGGGAAATTTTGGTTATGTGTGCCCCAGGCCATTAGTTTTGGATGAGATTGAAAGTTTAGGAGATGGTTTTGCATTCTCATCATTTTATTCATGTTACAAGCTTGAAAGGTATTCATTTAGTTTAGAGCTTGTAACAAAAATTGTTATGTATAATTAACATTGGAATCATTAAAATTGGTATTTTTGTTAGTATTAGTGTCTTGGGTGCCACTATTAGTGTTAATATGATATTGATAATAATTGTGAGAATGAGAGGAACTAGTGGAAAAAATTTATTGTGAAGCAAAATATGGAATAATGAATGGTTGAGAGGAATAAGCACTAGAAGCATGATTGCCTTGGGTAGTAATCAATGAACTAGTAGAATGATTAAGGATGATGGACCTTATGAGAGGCCCTACCATGTTAGTTGAGATACTAGGCATGAAGGTAGAAGAGGTTATAGAAGAAGAAGTCATGGCATAATAAGGAATTGAAATTAAAGGAAGAAGTTGAGAACCAAAGAAAGTGGTACCTCAAAATCTAGTTGAGAATGTATGAGTGGGTGAATGAGGCTCTTTAGTTTGACCACTACTCATAATATTATATATGGTAGAAGGATCCTTTCCTCTATGTTGAGGAAATTTAGAGATAAATAAAATTATTTTAGGAGTATACTCTAACTCAAGTTGTTTTCTAAGAAAATAGGATTATACTACGAAGAGGTATGAGGAAGGGTCCCATAATTCATTGTGCGAGTGGCAATATGAGCATTACTAGCATCCAAAAGAGGATCCCTACTATGTCTATGGGAGACCCTATTAGGATTGATTAATCTCATCATGCCTGTTAAATATGACTCAGTAGCATCACCAAACAAAAATTCCATGATGAAGGAGAAATAAGAGAGATGAGAAAACAAAGGTCAAAAGAGGTGATTGAAATAGTACAAGGTTGACTGGGTCAACCTAGTACAAAAATGTGGATTGTAAAACTATACAAGTTCAATTGGGTATATCCCAAATAATTTATAGAAGGTAAAAAAAGCACTGGGTTGATCTAGTACAAAAAATAGGGAACTAAATAAGCCTAAAAATAGATTGAAAAATAAAACAAGCTAACTTTGAAAGTAATGAAAAGTAGTAAGTACTAAAAGGAAATAGACAACCAGTTAGATTAACATTGGCTAATCCAATTGAAACACACAAATCAAAATCTTGCATCAATGTTAGGTAATGCAAGGCATTTTGCACATAATTGAGTAAAGAAGAAACAAATAACTTCAAAATTAAAGCTAACTAATTGGTTCACCTAATTGTTTATTATATTATTAAGAATGATTTTTAATGTTATGGGAAGTTGGCTATATGCAAGGTAATAGATAGAAATATAAGGATGGCTTTAGGTAGTTTGGGATAAAAGGGACTATAGTGGAAATGATATATGTTTGGTGTTCAGGCCCACCCCCTCAATTCACACACCACAGTGATAAGGTTGTTATGTGTTTAGCTAGAATATACCATTAACCATGTTTTATATTTGACTAGAGCATCAAGTCAGCTTCCCACTTGGTGATGAAATTGAAGTAGGTTGGCCTAGGGTAGAAAATTGTTAAAGTGCTTGTTTGTGTTATGTGATTGTCTATGTGTGCATAAAATAGAAATAGTGAAACTAATTGATTAATTAAAAATCCCCTAATTAAACTATGTGAACTATTCTAAACATGCAAACAATAAGAAAATAAATGTGTGAGCTAATTACTAATATATATGAGGTTAATTCCAACTTTTAAACAAGGTATAGTGTGAAAAATATGTGCAAAAAATATAGAATAGGGTTAAACCTATACAATGGAATTAAGGTCTTAAAATGAACTAGGTTGGCAATGTCTATCCAGTTATCTCAGATAGCACATAAAATACAAAATTGGGTTGGTAGTGTTGATCTAGTTGACTGTGCAAGGGTAGTTTTGAATAATGCAAACTATGAAATGAAATACATAAAGGAAAGAAAGAGAAGTAGAGAGTAACCTTGATGGATCAAAAAGGTAATGAAGAAGATTACTAATGTAGAACTTGCAAGTGTACTTGAGAAACTGGCAAATTGGGTTGATAGAATCAATCAAACTATACAATAACCTATTGAAAAAGTGATAAAATTGTAAGGGGTCGAATGGGTCAACCTAGTAGGCTGAATTTGGTATCTAAAAGGATGTAAATGTATACTAGGTTGATTGGGTTGATCTAGTTGTCTATTCCTACAACCTACGCAAAGAGATAAAAATCTAGGTCGACAGAATCAATCTAGAATGTCAAAAATATATGATAAAATTGATGATCAAAATAAATGAAATAAATGAAGTAAAAAGTGAATAAATCCTAATAGGGTTAGTTAATTTTAGGTTCACTAGAATGTATGCAATCAAAAATTCATCATGCCTATCAATTAATCCTAGATCAAATAAGATAGATCACACCTACACTTTTGATATGGATATAATTATTAAGAAAAAGCATGACCAATATGGGGATTTTATATACATGATTAGGGGATCACTTGTATGACTTGTCACAACACATCATGATAGGAAGGGTTACAAAGCCTACAGTCCAACACAATCACATAAAACCACTAATGGAGTCTTAAGGTTTAAAACATTCACCTATTGTAATATGCAAGAAAGTAAAATCTAATCTAGTTCACATCAAAGATTGTGGAAAAAAGTGGGGGGTTATAAAAAATAAAACAAAATAGACTAAACATGTATTATAAGATATATACTCATGTCAATGTATACATAATCCTAAATACATGGAGACAAGAATACAAATGCATTATCTATCTACTCTTACAAAGGAGAAATAAAGTTAGGAATACTTACCTTTGAAGATGAACCTACCAAGCCTCAATATCACCCTTGTCCAAGGTGATTTGCAAGAGGTTGTTGTGGTATGTAAGGATAACTAAGATAAATAATCTCTAGGCTTCACAACCTACCTAAGCATCCAAAAGACTTCTCCACAAGATAAGATCCATATCTCCAAAGAAAGTATGGAAACCTAGTCTTTATTCCTCAATTATAATGGTCAATAAGAAGATGTTTTCTTGCACTTATTTAATAATAATTCTTCTCTTATTAAATGGTGGTGAATGACCTTGTATATATAAGAGAATATTTCCCTGAATCCTTATAAGAGTGTCAGCTATATGGGTTCGACCTAGTTGATCAAGTGTGTTTGTGGGGACAATTTACCAAGTCTGAGCTAGGTTGGCTAAAGGGATAAAAATCTATGAAAGAAAATAATACCCCTAAACTTTATTGGGTTAACTTATTTGACCCAGTATAATCAATAAACAAAAAGGATGTTAAGGCAAGAAAAGAAGGAAAAGACTAGAGCAAGTAGGAATGAGAAGAACAAGATTAAGGTAAATAGTTTTAGGAGACAAGTGTGTAGATGGAAAGTGGAAAAAGTAACAACAATCTTATGAATCATCAATGGTATACCAACCCCTTTCTCTATGTACTCCTTAAGGCATGCACTTAGAGATTAAGACTCGATAACCTCCTATAAGATATAAACTGTCACTAATCAATAAAAGTTTGAAAATATTATGTGTATACAAAAATTAGTTTAAAGAGTTAAAAATAATTGGATATGTTTATTTGGCACTTATTTTATATCATTGAGTCATTGGATGTCTAAAAACATTCCTATAAGTACATCTATAACTCTCTTCTAAATGGCTAATCTGTAGAAATGAAGGAGAATATGACCTAGTCACCGAGTTGGATAAGGTTTCAGGTGTAAACTAATAAAAAGGGCTTATGGTATGATGTAAAGTGTTTTTCTAGGCATGAAACTCATCTATTTATAGGTTCCTAAGGTCTCTTACAAGTTTTTCATTGATACTCAAGCACAAACATCAAGCTACTAGGCCTAATGGCCTACTAGACCTACTTGGTTAACCAAGAGGAATGAAGATGGCATAGAGAAGTAATTGGAAGGGTCAATACAAGATATTACACCTAGTAACTAATTGCATTCAAGAATTCAAGTGTACTTTCAATATCCATAATGAAGGAATAAGTTAGTTTCTTGACTTATTCAAATATGCTAAAAAGGAGAATGGTTGTTGTATGTTATATAATGGCCTAATAATATCTCATTGATGTTATAACTGAAAGAAGAGAAGATTTCTAACCCAAAAGGGGTATATCCATGCCTTGAAGGAGGTTGAGTAAGTCAGCCACACTCTCCACTATCCCATCTCAATGCTTAAGGAGTCATTGAAGATCAAACATGGAGAGTCAATTGGAGGACTATTATAATTGATTGTAATTATAGTAATTAATGTACTATGATGATGGAAGATATTTTCCTCTCACCTCCATTCTACTCTCCCTCTCTTTCTCTCCTTATTATGCTATATATTGAGGCCTTAAGGCCTTGTTTTGCAATCCCTATCTTGGGCATGAGGATACTCTACTAATATTTGCACCATATAACCTCTTATGTGAATAAAAAATAATTTTTTAGACTCTTTGATATAGGTCTAGTTTGTTTTATTAGATAGATTTAGACATGTATAAGTTTTCCTCCATTGCTAGGTCCTAATCTCACCTAGTTACTAGTAGATGATCTTATGTAAGTCTCATATAGTGTTTGCATATTGAGTGGTTGATATTAGAGTGGAAATATTGATTGGTTAGTGCCTTAAATTAGGCCTTCCATCATTACCCATATGTTTAGACTACTTAGTGAAACCTTTATGTGAAACACTTTTGTATAGTAATCATTGGAGTTGTAATATTTAGTGATTTGTATTTCTTACTAGTGTTAGTTAAAGTCCAAATTGAGAGGATGAATGTTTACATTGATACATCACCATCCCTTAGATTAGATTTATTTTCTATGATTTTAATCCCTTTTCACCCCAACAGTAGTAGGTCTTAACAAATTGAGCCACAAAGTGATGTGCCAAGGGAGTTAGCCCTATAATCTAGAGGTCTAGTCTAGTTATCAAGTCACCAATAGCCTTTAATCCATTCTCATGTTAGTCCAAGTTTGAAGTAGAAATGAACATTCTCCTTCAACAGGGTGAAATTTGGGTTACTAACAATTCTAGCATGCTTGATGGGACTAGATTCAAGCATTAAAGCCTCCACAACTAAAGATTATGTGTGTTTTGGAAGGGTAGTTAGTGAAGGAAAGAGAGAGTAGAATTGGAATGAATATGATTGGGTATTGGACTCATATAACCAACTCATTCACTTGAGAATAAAAAAAAGGCCAACCTACTTCCTCAAAAAACCATGAATATGCTAATTCCTCTAGCTAAAAGTGGTTGTCCTCATATAGTGATCAATATCTAGGTGGACACAAATCAATATGTGGCAATCAGACCTCATGGTGGCATAGTGACCAAAGGAATTTTTCATTTGATCTTGGAAGAAATAATTTTATGGTAGGTTAGTTGTTTTAGTTTATTCTTGTTTTTCTTCAATAAGTGGTCAACATAAGTTTAGTTTGTTGCTTTGTTGTCTTGTTGTTGGTTTCCTTAGGTTAGGTGTGCTTCTTAGTTTAGGTGTGTTTCTTTAGTTATTTATATCTATTCTTGTTATATTTTTGTAGTCATAAATGTTCCATAAGTGTTATATTTGTTTGGCACTCCAAGAGAGTAATAATCAAAACCATGTAGGTGTCATCATTATCATGAAGATGAGTGGGTTATCTTGACCAACAAGCTAGTCAACCCCTATGAGTCACCTAAAATGTTGGTAATTTGGCCTCTCAAGGACAAATTCCAACCCCTATAACTAAAAAAAATTCATGACATTCACCTAAGCCTCTACATGGTGCTATCCTAAATGATGATATCTCCTAATTTCTACCAGAAGTCATTCAACTCTCCTAGAGGTGTCATTGAGTCTGATTATGATCACCATATCTCCTAGATGTCTTGGGTCCTTAGGTGATGTGATTTATCATCATGATTTCAATTATTGTCAAATGAATGGATTCTTGTCATTAACATGTCTCTTTTTCAATGTTTGATTATGTTTGGATGTCTTGACGATGGTTTGAAGTATTCGTATGATCTAGAATACCGTAATAAAGAAGGTTGAATGTGGTAATTGATGACTCACTATGAAATTCTCTAGTGTATTTAGTATATACAAGGTATGGGTCTGACTATATTCTTTTAAGAGTGATCAAAATACATAGAATCCTAATTGAAACCTTTTTAGAAGGCTATAAAGCATTTTTAATGATACTCATTGACAAATCTTCTTTTGAAGCTATATGTAAGGTTGTCCAAAAGAAAGGTTTTGGTCCTAAAATGACAAATTGTAACCTTAAAAGGCCAAAAAATAATATACCACATCATTAATCATCTTCATAGTCATGTTATTTCTTTAGTCAAATGGTTTTTATGCTTTGAAAATGTCTCCTCTACAAGTATAGAACATTGTTTGGCCTTAAAAAGAGGTCTCATGTGTGAAAAAATTCCCATTTTTTGATCCAAAATGTGTTCCTTGTTTGAATATGCCTTTTGGCCCATTTATTTCCTCGTGTTTTCCTAAAATGGTAGTTCCAAGCTTGAAATGTGAAAAATACAAGAAAAATAGGTGTTTTCAACCATTTCTTGTAGCTGTATGAACTTGTATAGACTTTTTCATATAGTGGAGGTTATGAGTTTGAAGGTGGAATCATGGTAGGTGTTTTAGTGAATTTTCATGGCATGAGGATTCAGTATAGACTTAAAATTGATTCTTAAAAACCATCGATCTTCTTTGTAACATGGTAGAGCCCTTCAGGTTTGCAAATGGTATAACCATTAAAGAGAATATCAAGATCTAAAATTTTAGGAAAATGAGGGGACCTAAGATAAACTCCATATTTGGTCATTCGTTCTTAGTTTGACTCTCTCTCCTTTATGAACAATCCTTAACAAGGTAAGTCACTCATAATGCATTATCCATTCAGGTAGAGAACTAATTTTCTTTATTTTCTCCTCCCTTGAGCATGTTAATAGAAAAATAGAAGGTTGTGGAGATTTTTAAGAGTTTTAACCTATTTCCCAAAACATTTTAGAACCTCATCTTAAACATGTGAATTATATAGATTTGAAGAATACAAACACTATGAATTTTGTAGTATGTAATAAAGTTGGAATGGTTATATGATTCATGGTGGTTTCAAAATGTCAAAACATAATAAGTGACTATATGAGAGGTTTAATTAATTTCCATGTGTCTTCCATTCAGGTTTATTACAATTCATCAAGGTCATATGTCCTATAAACCATTAATCTATCCTTAACATCCTTATAGTCTCACTTAGCAGATGTTAAGGTAACTTAGCAAATGTTAAGGTTGCTTGTAGAATCCTAGGTTTCACTTTGCACTATGTATACTTCTTTAAGAACATCCAAGATGATGTATCTTATTAAGACATATGTATAAGGTGTCTATCATCATTTTTATCTATCTTAATATTATATTCATGCTCCTTTCCATTCTGTTAGGTTGTGGAGCTAAAAGCTTAACTGATGCAGACATGGAGAAGGCCATTGGAGGAGTTGTTGGAGTGTCACAAACACCGGCATCGGTCAGGCCAACCGACATCGGTAGGTAGGAGATAGGAAGCAATTGACATCGGTCAGAAGTCAGCCGGTGTTGGTGACTCCCAGGCAAATAGGGACTGACGTCGATCGCCTGTGTGGTTTGGACTATGGATGTTACGGGCAGTTGGTTGATGAACCAAGTGTTTGCATGCTTAGAGCTAATTTTAGACTGAAAGCTACGGATCTAATTATTGTATTAGGTGTCTAATTATTGTTTAGATGAGATCTATATATTAGACTCATGGTTGTATTGTAAACTTTTGCTAGAGAGTAAGAGAGCATTATTATAAGCTCCTTCTATGTGTGAGGTGAGCAATGGTGTGCTCCTCCTAGTGCCACAGTACCAAGGTGGGTGCTGGATTGGAGAATCAGTAGGGTTTTTCATGTATGTATGATCTTGGTCATCAGGTGAGCATGGCTTCTATAGGAGATCTACATGGTAAGTAAGATCATTGATATGCAGGTGTATGTGTGTGCAAGGTCAAGGTTCACAAGTGTGCAGAACTAGATTGATTTGTAGGTGTGCAAAGTTAGAGAGGATAGCAACACAACAGGGAGCAGTATCAGGAGAGATCTACTTGGAGTACAGGTGTGTACTCAGAGCAAAGAGGAAGGCAAGGAAGATCCTTCCATAAGTAAGGTCTATTGAGGTGCAAGTTGTTGTAGGTTCAGGGGAAATCTACTTAAAGTATGTTTGTGTACTTGTGGAGTGTGTGGAGCACTTGTGGTGTGCATGGAGCATAGGTATAAGGTGAACACCAACTCATTGTTTGAGTTGGGTGTTGGGACCTAAGAGAGAGAGCTTTGAGGAGAGAATTACTATTCACTTGAGGTGTGGGAAGCCTCTGAAGAGGCGGTGGAGAAGAAGTGGCATCTTCTTTATTGTATTCTTTTCTACAAGAGTTTTAATACAAGTTGTGTATTATCTCTCATATCTTATGTTATTTCTGGATTCTAGTTACTTGTTGATTTTGGTTATTTCTGCATATTAAATTGCTTGTATTTGGTAATCAATTGTGTGCTTCCGGTGTTGTTTCATATCCCAACATGTGGTATCAGAGCTAAGGTTGCAGGAAGCAGGGTTTGTGTTTGGTTACAGGTCACTCTCAGGGGTTTCTGATTGAGTGGGAGTAAAGCAATGGTAGATCAAAGTAAGCTAGGAATGGAGGAGTTGAAAAGCACAAATGGTCACTTATGGTCTGATGGAAAGAAACCGCAGGTAAAAGAAGATTGTTGGTTTGTGGAAGATCAGCAAGAAGGAACTAAAGAAGTAGGTGTTATAGGTGTTGTTGCACATGTTGCTCTAGGAGGTTTCTTGGATAAAGATGAATCTTGGATAGCAGATTCAGTTGCCTCTTTCCATGCAGCCCCAGGTAGAGGAGCTGGTGAGCCTTGCCAAAGTATTGGCAAAGGGGAAGTGAAGCTGAAATTGCAAGCGGCCAACACACGAGTGTTGAATGAGGTCATGCAGGTCCAAGGTTTGGAGACTTAGCTAATTTCTTCAGAAGAGTTGGGTGATGAGAGATGCATAGGAGCTCTCACAGTAGATGCACTTGAATTATTTGGTGGTAAGAAAACAAGTACTCTTTATCTACTTGTTTATATTACTGATTCTTCTTTTATTGCGGAGACATGGCTTTGTAGGCTTGGTCACATGAGCAGGAAGGAGATGCATGTTCTTAAGTGGAAGACAGATATATTTGATAGGCTTAAGAACTAGAAAGCCTTGGTGTTCTTGGAGGAGATGGCAGACAGAGACTAGTGGATGGGGCTGGATACTTCTGAGCAAGGCAGTTTGGACATGGGGATTGATTCAAAGGAGCTCATGGGTAAAAAAGTCATCACTCACAAGAAACACAGGTACCAGCGTCAGTAGGAAAACCAACATCAGTAGTAGGTAAGATCGATGTTGGTCACAAGGACCGACATCGATAGAAGGAGACACTGACTTTGGCAGTGTTGGTAGTCAAGACAGGCGCAAGAACTGATGTCGGTCAAATGCAGACTGTGTGGTGGCCGAGGTTGGTCACTGTAACGGATTTTGGGTGGATAGCAAGCTGTCAAGGAGTCTCAAACACCTATATGGAGGACTGAAGATGTAAGTAGGCCTCAAATTCATTGTTCTTCTTTATACTAGTTGCTGACTGTAGAGCAAGAAGGATAGAAAATAGTGGGAGTGTGGCAGGAATATGATGCAGAACCAAGTGGGAGATTTGGTAGGGTTGCCAGCTGGTATGTTAGCACTACGAGATGAATGGATTCCTTAGTTGAAGAATAGAGTGAACAGATACGTGAGATAGAAGGCCAGGCATATGGTCTTGAGGGAGTTGCAGGATAGTGGGATAGGACTGACAGGTGGTACCAGGTGGATGACAAAGCAGGGCTTTAGTCAATATCAGTATAACCATTGTGTTTGTCTTACCAGGTGGATGATGGTTGCAACATTATCCTATTGCTATATGTGGAGGATGAGCTTGGTGCAAGTTCAGACATACAGGGTTTTGCTGAGCTAAGGGTAAGATTAGTTCAGTGGCATGTCATGAAGAATTTAGAGCAGCAAAATTCTTTGGCATGGGAGACATGGAAGATCATAGGTTGATTTTGTCTCCAGTGGGAGCTGATGTGAATCAGGTGTTGGCAAGGTTCAGGATGTAGAATCAGAGCACACTAAGGGCTAGACAGTTTAATGTCTGAAATCACATGAGGTTTGGTATAGACCTGAGTTTTCCCAAGCAGTGGGTGTTGTCAGAGAGTTAGGATCCAATTCGGGGAAGTGGGTTCTCAAGGATTTGAGAGGGACCAGTAGCAAGGATTCATGCTATTCAAGGTCAGGACTTCACTACATGGGATTGTAGGATCAGATGCAGTAGGGTACTCAGATGATAGGAGGTACACCACAGGTTGTGTGGTGGGTTGTCTTCAATATTGAGCTTAAAGAGGGATACAAGCTAGGAAATAGATTAGATGGGGTACAAGTACAGGTACAGTGCAGCTATTTATCTCCAAGTGGGAGATTGTTAGGTTGTGGAGCTAAAAGCTTCACTGATGCAGACATGGAGAAGGCCATTGGAGGAGTTGCTAGAGTGTCACAGACACCGACATCGGTCAGGTCAACCGACGTCGACAGGTAGGAGACAGGAAGCAATCGACATTAGTCAAAAGTTAGCTGGCATCGATGACCCCTAGGTAGATAGGGACTGACATCAGTTACCTGTGTGGTTTAGACTATGGATGTTACGAGCAGTTGGTTGATGAACCAAGTGTTTGCATGCTTAGAGCTAATTTTAGACTGAGAGCTACAGATCTAATTATTATATTAGGTGTCTAATTATTGTTTAGATGAGATCTATATATTAGACTCATGGTTGTATTGTAAACTTGTGCTAGAGAGTAAGAGAGCATTATTATAAGCTCCTTCTGTGTGTGAGGTGAGCAATGGTGCGTTCCTCCTAGTGCCACAGTACCAAGGTGGGTGCTAGATTGGAGAATCAGTAGGGTTCTTCATGTATGTATGATCTTGGTCATCAGGTAAGCATGGCTTCTATAGGAGATCTACATGGTAAGTAAGATCATTGATATGCAGGTGTATGTGTGTGCAAGGTCAAGGTTCACAGGTGTGCATAACTAGATTGATTTGCAGGTGTGCAAAGTTAGAGAGGACAGCAACACAATAGGGAGCAGTATCAGGAGAGATCAACTTGGAGTACAGGTGTGTACTCAGAGCAAAGAGGAAGGCAAGGAAGATCCTTCCATAAGTAAGGTCTATTGAGGTGCAAGTTGTTGCAGGTTTAGGGGAGATCTACTTGAAGTGCATTTGTGTACTTGTGGAGTGCGTGGAGCACTTGTGGTGTGCGTGGAGCATAGGTGTAAGGTGAAAACCAACTCAGTGTTTGAGTTGGGTGTTGGGACCTAAGAGAGAGAGCTTTGAGGAGAGAATTACTGTTCACTTGAGGTGTGGGAAGCCTTTGAAGAGGTGGTGGAGAAGAAGTGGCATCTTCTTTATTGTATTCTTTTCTGAAAGAGTTTTAATACAAGTTATGTATTGTCTCTCATATCTTGTGTTATTTCTGGATTCTAGTTACTTGTTGATTCTGGTTATTTCCGCATATTAAGTTACTTGTATTTGGTAATCAATTGTGTTCTTTTGGTGTTGTTTCATATCCCAACACATTCCCCTATGTTTTCTTCCATTTTCATAACTTTCACACTGCCATTCAATGATTTTATAAGCTTATCACTCCATCTCCATTCTCAGTTTCCATATCCCATTATCATCATACATATGACTATCACTACCTATCCACATCCACATTATGAATCCACTATTTTTGTAAGATATATGTTTTTTAGAGTCATCATGGCCTTCAATATGAGTTATACATCTTTAAAAATTACTAAAAGGGGTAAATCCTCACCTATAGGCTTCTTGAAGGACACCTATAATGAGCAAGTATAATGATAGTATTTAGACCTATTTGAATAAGAATGGTAGTTGAGAAGTGGAGGTATATGGTTAATTTGGTTTTAAAACACTTATTTAATACAAATATATATCTCAAGATGAAATAATTTTAAAAGGTTTTCTAGGTTTAAAAACACATCAAGAGAACCTATAGTCATCCTAGTGGAGATATGTAACTAAGTGGAGTAAAACATAGTCTTGTATATTGCATTAGAAGTGAACTTGTGATATATAATTCATGAAGTGATTTCTGAACCTGATTAATAATATAATAAAGTTTAATACACTTAAGGAGGTTAACAATGAGGTCTCAATCCTAAGAACATAGTCCTAACTCTAATGAAGACACCTATATATGACTAAGCAAACAATTACTCTTGAACCTAGTAAGGATAGAAAATAAAAAGTGTGAGGAGATGTGAAACCTATTTTAAGACTATAAAATAAAAATTAAAATATTAAGAGTTGTTAGGATGTAGTGATGAGGTTCTAGTGATAAAGGAGACAACCATGTACATATATAACCACACATAGTCCTACACATAGTCAATGCCTACAATAGTTTTGGGAAGTTTAAAGATTTTAAAGCCTCTATATGGATAGTTAGGTATTAAAATTTAGTACATATGATAATTTTAATTAATTTAATGTGTTCATATTATTCTCAAGGTCATATTAATAGTGTAAATAGTCACTATTTTATCTCAGAACTACACTAGTCTATTTATAGTCATTGAAGAGACCAAGTGATCAATTTAGAGGTTTGATGTCTAGATAGATAAATTATACTTCATGAAAGATTTTTGAGTCAATAAAATATGATTTTAAGTGTCTTCACATATTATTTTAGGTAGACAATATTCATTTTCAAGTAAAATTCCTTTGAGGGCTAGCTAAAGAAGAACAAACATATGTATTAGTGTTGATGGCATTCACAAGTGTCAGGTGGTTGTTGAAGATAAGATACTTGAGGGGGTTGTTTTGGAGGGAATATAATATGTTTTTAGATTATAAATAATTTCTAATTCATATCAAAAAAATAATTAAGTTCAAGGGTTGTACAGGCCTGCCTGTACATAAACCTTAAGTTTGACTATGTTTAGTATACAGGACTAAAATTAAGTGGAAAATTGTCCTGAGGTTGTGGTAAACTTTATAAGTGTGCTATAGAAGTTCCAATACTACATCATCATTTCAATAAGGATATAAATACATACTTAGACAACATAACACTTCTAAACACCCAGGCTGGTAGGTTGATTGGACTTATAGGTATTCTTATGGAAAAATAGGAACATAGTTAAAGTTTGAATACTTAAAGGCAATAATAGAAGATATAAATATGTCATAAATAAAATTTTATGATGAGTTTGATACCCTAAAGTAACCTATAGATCACTTAAACCTCAACACTCAATATTAGACCATTTAGGCCTAAAATTTTGGTTTAGGCCTAGAAGCCCCACCATCACCTTAGGGTACACTCAGACCCTCCTAAGAATTTTCGACACCATGAGAAGATATAAGAGGTTGTTTTAGGTAAAAAAAATTGTTTTAAAGTAGATAAAAATAGGGTTAAGGTCAAATTGGTCCTAGAAGACTAACTCAAATTACACAGTCTAAGTAACCAATTCTAGCTATCATTTTAGATGCTCATATATTTCATCACAAGAAGACTCAAGGAAAATGATCTTAGTGAGAATTGAGGACCCATATCTAATTGAAATACATGATAGAAATAGTTAGATTTATAAACATAGGTTTATGAACCATTGCTAAGATTGATATCATGTTTAGATTGCCTATAGAAGACTACAAACACACTTCGCTACGTTCATATATTGACACACATTTCTCATGGGAACTCAATCCTCTGAAGAAATTTGAAGATTTATATGGACTAAATATCAATGGCAAGAAGTTTTGGTTTGGAGGTCTGTACTTTATGAATCATTGTTAAGATGGTGGACCTCCAAAACCCTCCTTAAACCCTACTATATATGTGTCTTAATAAAACTAAAGATTTTGGAAAACAAACACCCATGAATGATCTGATAAACCCTTGAATCATAAATTACACTTAGAGGGGGTCCTAACCATGGTACTGTGTTGTATAAAATTATATGGACCTATCATAAAATAGTGTTTTTTCAAGAAAAAGAGAAAAAAAGAGTTACAATGTAGTTTAAAGAGTTAAAAATCATTGTATATATTTGTTTAGAACTTGCTTTATCTCCTCAAGTCATTGGATATCTAAAAAAATGCTTGTAAGTGACTTTGAAACTCTCTTCTAAATGACCAATCTATAGAAATAAAGGAGAAGGTGATCTAGTCACCTTGTTGGATAAGGTTGCAAGTGTGAACTACTTAAAAAGGCTTATGGTATGATGTAAGGTGTTGTTACAGGCCTAAAACTCATCTATTTACTAGTTCCTAAGGTCTCTTATCATTTTTTCATGGCTTCTCAAGCACAAACATCAAGTTGCTAGGCCTAGTGGCCTACTAGACCTATTTGGTCAACCAAGAGGAATGAAGATGGTATAGAGAGGTAATTGGAAGGGTCAATACAAGTTGTTACACTTGGTAAATAACTACATTGAATAATTCAAATTTACATTTCATAGCTTTAATGAGGGGATAAGTCAGTTGCTTGACAAGGTAAAATATGCTCAAAAGGAAGATGGTTGTTATATGTTCTATAATGGCCCAATTATATCTCATTGATGTTTTAAATGCAATAAGAGAATATTTTAGACCTAAAAGGGATATATCCATGCATTGAATAAGGTTGATCAAGTCAACCACACTCTCTACTGCCCAACTCAATGCTTAAAGAGTCATTATAGAGAATCAAGCATGGAGAGTAAATTGGAGGATTATTGTAACTAATTATAACTATAGTAATGAATGTACTATAATGATGGAAAAACTTTCCTTCTCACTTCCACATCACTTTCTCTCTCCTTTTCTCCTTATTTTGATAAATATTCAAGCCTTATGGCCTTGTTTTGAAATCCCTCTCTTGGGCATGAGGAAACTCTAATAATATTGGTAATTTGTAACCTCCCAAGTGAAAAAAATGACTGATTTAGACTATTTGATATAGGTTTAGTGTGTTTTATTAGTTCTATTTTCACATTTTACATTTTTACTCCCTTGATAGGTCCTAATCTCACCTAGTTACTAGTAGATGATCTTATGCATGTCTCATATAGTGTTTAAAATTTGAGTAACTAAGATTTGAGTGGAAATATTAACTAGTTAGTGCTTGTTGAGCATGGTCATTAATTTTAGGTTTTTATTTATGTCAAAGAGAGCATGAAATACTAGTGAATTAATGACAAAGTAGTTATGTTTGATATTTTGGAGAAGATTTGACACATGTGCAGGTCTGTAAGGAAAAAGAGGTTGTGAGACATCCATAGATGTCATGGTGAAGTTCTAGTGTGTCATTTGATATTTTGGAATGAGAAACATGAATATTCTAGCTTAAGAGAAGCTAGACCATCACTAGTGACAAGAAGGCACCCTGAAAATTTGGAGTCTTGAAGTGTTTTATAGATCAAGATATAAATCTTTAAATTTTCTCTAATAGATTGTGATGGACTAGAGACCATCAAGTTTAAATACATTGAAGTCCAGGATTGAATAGTCTTGATAGATCTAACAGTGACCATTTAATCATATGATGAAGATCTATGGTAAGTGTGAAACCTATCAAAAAGAGATCAATGGTGAGCATGTGATCATGTAGTTATGATATAATAGTGCTCATTAAGTCAATAATTCAACATTGCATGTGGAGTTACCAAGTGGTGCAAGCACATTAACTGAAGGGCAAAAAGTGCATAAAAGGCATGTGCAGTTGCCAAATGGCACAATCATGGAAGCTTAGATCGAATCTCAATGGTGAGCATTGTAAGGTAAATACTAGGCTACTCTTGAGGAGATAGATGGTGCATATTGATTCAAAGTTGCTACATAACATGAGATGAAGTCAAAGTTTCTGATGTTTAACATTAACATAGTGACGATTGGAATTTGAATATTCAAATTAATGAGGGAAAACCTATTTATATTTTTTGATCTAGGATGAATTTATTGATGTAGTAAAAAGCAAATTTATAAAGGTATTCAAGGCGTGTGCGTGCACGCGTGTGCGCGCGCACGCACACACACACACACACACACACACACACACACACACACACACACACACACACACACACACACACACACACAATGGTTTTAAGCTTTAAATGTTTGTATAGTCAAAGTTATTGAGATCTAAATTTGATTATGTGTTTGAACATGTTATATAAGTGACCTGAGAAGGATAATTAAGTTGTTCTTGATAGTATTTTGATGTTTCAATATGAAATAACTATTAGAGAGTGTTGTAGACTCCATGAAGACTATCTATGTGTATTTTTTAGGTCTGAGCAATCCATATTTAGGTGAAAAAAGGCTTGGAAGTTGACTATGTTTATTTAATTCATTGATAGTTGAGTGACCATCTTGCATAAGTAAGTTTAAGATGTTATGAGAAAAATTAAAGAATAAAATGAGTAAGATATATTCTATAAGTATCTAAGGATTATGAGAAATCATTGGTTGTCATATTTTTACCTTGATCAGTTATGGAGAGTCAAAATAGTATAACTTTATTTCGACTATGTGAGGACCAGTCTGAGTGGTCATTTTAAGTGAGTTGATTTGAGAGCTTAAATCCTATGTTGAAATGTCTAAAGCACATTAAGGTGTATTATAGGTACTAATGGTTTACCCATGTGATATAATCATATGGATATGTGAAATATTTGAGTATTTGCTTCATAAGTTTGAGACCGTGTTTTTTATGTATGAAGACCTATAGAGTAAGGAAACCTACTTGGTAGGTTCACATGTGAGTTGGTGTTCTAGGTGGCATGGACCCATGTGGAAGTTAGAAAGGGGATATTAGAGATGTGTTTGATGTGTTTGAAGTATTGTTAAAGGATGAATATCATCTAAGTAATCTCACATATAGCATGTGAGTATGAAGGCCTAATTATTTTAGGTCTCACTAAGACCTAATCGTGGTTTGGGGCTCATGAGGTAATGGAAAACTTATGATAATGGATTTTATATTTGTATTAATCATGGTAGAAGTATTAAGGGTTAATGAAATTCTTGAGCAAGTAGAGTTGAGCAATTATGCGAGCGAGGATTCAAGAGAAGGAGAAAACCTTTGAAAGAGAAGGTACTAGTCATTAAGGACCAATAGAGATTGAAGAGGATCAGTCATGATTGTTTGATTAATTTTATGCAAGAGAACACATAATTTTTTGGACCTAATGATCTTAGAGGAGGTAATTTGAGCAAGTTAGCCCTATAGGTAGCTTAAGATATATTAGAGGTGAAGATTGTAGATATAGGTGGTCATCATAAGTTAAATAATAGTATAAAGTGTTCAAAGGTAATCTCAATTTCAAGGTAGCTGAGTGGGTGTTTGGTTGTCTAGGGGGTTGTATCCTCCTTTCTAGTTAGAGCTAGTTAAAGGTCAAGTGGATGATTGACTAAATTAAGGGGTAGGTTCTCCTTGATCAGTTGGTGTTGGTCTAATGGTTAGATCTTATTTTTTAGGATTATATTCTATCTTGTAGGGTTTAGTGAGTTTTATTCCTCAAGAGGGTTTCCTACATATATGATGTGTTCTTGTGATATATCTTGTGGTTTTGATGTATGTGCTTTCATGTTTATGTTTCTTGATGAAGTTGATGTATGTTAAATAAGTTAACAGTTTGGAATTGAATTGAATTATATTGCATCACTAATTCACCCCCTCTCATTGATTGTACCTCTAATAATTGGTATCATATCAGGACCTTCATTACAATTTTAACCACTTGAAGGTGATTCAAGGTACAATATGGCTAAATAATTGAAGAAATAGATTCAAGAGTTGAAGGCTCAATTAGAGGTTACTTATGCATGTCTAAAATCAAGTGAAGAAAAGTGCAATAAGATCAAGGCACTATTTAAGAAGTACAGTGGTAATAGGAAAGAGTATGATCAAGAATAATCTTAGAATAAGATCATGGATTCAAACTTTAAGGTTATTAAAAATGAGTGAATCAATCTCAATAAGGAGATAGATTCCTTGAAAGCAAGCTCAAGATATAAAAATGATAAAGAAAAGATCATCATGTTTGATGGAAAAAAATTCTATGATATAAAGGAAGAAGTTGATATATAAGCTAAGAAAATGAGGAACTTGGTGAACTAAAGGAGCAAAGTAAGAGGAATTATAAAATATGAAACATGATCAAAGGTCTTGAAGCATAAATCAGATCTCTTGAGGGGATTTTGTTAGGCAAATCCATGAGAGAGAAAAAGGAGAATCAAGAGCTGATCAAGTCTATGAAAGAGAAATCATGTAGATTGAAAGATGACATGGTAAAAAGGGCTAAGGAGGATAAGGAGACCATCAAAAATCTCAAAAATTAGCTAGAAGAGATAAATGCCAAGTTAAGTTCAAAGCAAAGTGTGCATAATGAGTTAAAATCTAATCTTGATTCTATAAAGATTATTAAAGATCAAACATGCATATTGAAGGATGGCATGACTAAAGAAGATAAGAGGGATAAGGAGACTATCCAAGTTATAATAATGTAGTTAGAGGTTGCGATTTCAAGTATGAGAGATAAAGAGGATGAGATCATTCAATTAAAGACAAAGATAGATTCATTGAAAGATGAGCATGGGAAATTTTTTATTAACATAAATATTAATAAAAAGAGAATTAGAGGTCATCTAAAGATAAGAAGGATGCACGTACCAAGATCAATAAGAAAATATCAGTTAGGTAGCCAAGTTTCATGAGGTATGAAATATATTTTAATAGTCTTTGTTATGCTTATCACAGGTTTGGTCACAAGGCAAGAAATTGTAAAAAGGAAGAGCAGTTGGTCAGCTATAGGTATAGATAATGCAGTCTACCATATTTATCATGACATGGGACAAATTACTAGATTCTACCCCAAAATGCATAGGAAAATACTAACACAGATATGGAAACCTAAGATAGTTAATATTTAGGATAATGAACCTAAGAGATAAGATGGTATAAAAGATAAAAAGAAAGATCATAATAATCATCAATCAAAGGTATGAATAATGTTATTTTTTAATTGTCATCAAGTTGGTCATATTTCAAGATCTTGTATAAGCAAGATCTCAAGTCATAAGAAGGTGCATAGACATCCTAGTGTTTTAAATAAAGGCCAATCTTTGGTATGGAATCCTAAGGAAGAAAATACCAAGAAAACTAATTCAATTAAGTTGAAAGATTAAGGTGATCTACTTGCTAAATCAAAAGAAGAATTAGATATAAAGAAGGTTCAGGAATGCCAAGATAATGTGTCATCTATCGATATAGTAAAGGAGAATCAAAATTAAATTCAAGTTAAGCTCAAAGAGAAGAATAAGGTGCCAGTTGATATTGGTTTTGAAGTAGGTATGAATTTAAGTGAACATCCTACTATTATTGAGCATGTTTCATGCAAAGAACATTAATTGTCAATGCCTAGTGATGAGGTTCTTTCTTTAGATCAAAAGGTATGTAATGAATATTTGTTGTCTCTATGTATTGTCAATTCTTTCTTAAAAGAAAAGGAGAATATTTTAGTAGATGAGCATGTTTATTATCTTAAGACTATGAAGAAGAAGAAGAACTATCAATATCAGATGACCAAGGAGGAGAAGGAATATGAAGATTTGTTGGAAAATATTATTTTCACATTGTTCTAAGGCATTATGGGTTAGGGTGTCTTTATATAATCTTCAACGAGACACTTAACAAGCAATAAGAAGCATGGTGGATGCCATTTGAGCTTTTTTTGGTGTTGTAGGACAAGAATATCATTTAAAGATATGTTTGGATAAGGGGGAGCTAAATTAGTTAGTTTGAGTGGCTTGAAGAGCTACGCATGATGTGAGGTGGAGCATATGTGAGATGTTCTAGTCATGGTAGAGATATGAATAAGTTTTATATAGTTGTGATTTCAAGAAGATCGATATGATGACTTGATCAAACCATTTCATGTGTTTTGACAAGGTATTGAATCTTCATGCATAAACAAAGGGAGTTTGTGATCTTTGTAGGTAGATGATTCCAAGGATCAAGATAATCCCAAGTTCAAATTGGTGTATTTCAAAGAACGTATGAAATTAGATGGAGCTTCATGTTAAGGGGAGCTTTTTAAGCTCTGTAAGTAGTTTATAAGGTCCAAGAGAAGTCTAAATTCATATTGGTACATGTCAAAAGGGGGAAAATTGATTCATATGCTTAAAATTATGTAAGTATCCTAATCATCTTGAATAGTATTTGAATACATACATGATGTTGAGGAATGATTTTTGGGATGTTAATCAATAGACCTTTTGTCATTAATGTCAAAGGGGGAGAAAAGATCAGAATGATGGATTTTAAATGAAGTCATTCTGAGGGTATTTTTCTATCAATGACAAAGGGGGAGATTTTTTATCATGGTCATTAATGTTAGGTTATCATTTATGTCAAAGAGAACATGAGATACTAGGGCATGAATGACAAAGTAGTTTTGTTTCATAGCTTGGATAAAATATGGCACATGTGTAGGTTTGTAAGGATAAAAAGAAGTTGTGAGGCAACCATAAATGTCTTGGTGAAGTTATAGTGTGTCATTTGATCTTTTCAAATGATAAATATGCATATTATAGCTTAAGAGAATCCATACCATCATTGCATGTCATTAAGATATGAGTGATCCAAAAAGTTTGTACATTTATTATAGGTATTTAGAAAGTCAACAATGGTCAAAGGTGTTCATGGAGATATTGTCTATAATGCCAAGAAGGTACCCTAAATATTTGAAGTCTTGGAAGTGTTTTCTAGATCGAGATATAAATATTCAAAGTTTCGCTTGTAGACTATGATGGACCAGAGACCGTCAAGTTAAACTATGTTGAAGTCTAGGGTCAAATAGTCTTGACACATCTAATCATGAGCATTTATTCATATGATGAGCATGAAATCTATCAAAAATTTATCAATGATGAGCATCTGATCATGCATTTATGATCCAAAAACACATGATAATTCAATATTTCAACATTTCATGTGGAGCCACCAAGTGGTGCAGGTTCTTTAACTGAAGGGTACAGGTGCACATAAGGCACATGAAGCTACCAAGTGGCACAATCATAGGAGCTCAACGCAAAAATCAATGGTGAGCTTTGAAAGGTAAAGACTAGGCTAATCCCAAGGGGATCAATGGTGTGTATTCATTCAAAATTTTAATGGACCATGAGATTAAGTCAAAGTATCTAATGTTAAACATTAACACAGTGACCATTGGAATTTGAATATTCAAATTAATGAGGGAAAACTTGTTTTCAGGTTTTGAGATATATCTTTTAATCCATGATGAATTTCTTGATGAAGTAAAAATAAAAGTTATAGAGGACTCCACGTCACATCTAGAAACATTTTTTAGAATTTTTTAATGTTTGTAAACTCAAAGTTATTAAGATCCAAAGTTGACTATGTGTTTGAACATGTTTTGTAGGTGACCTGAGAAGGATAATTAAGTTGCTCTTGATAGTATTTTGATGTTTTAAGATGAAATAACTATTAGAAGTCTTTTAGACTCCACAAATACTATTTTTGTGGATTTTTAAGGTTTGCCCAACCCATATTTAGTGTGAATAAAGGCTTAGAACTTAACTATTTTTATTGAATTTAGTGATAGTTTGAGTGACTGTCTTGTAGAAGTAAGTTGAAGATGTTCAGAGTGGAATTGAAAATGAGCAAGGAGATGTTCTTAAGTCTCTAAGGATTATGTGAAGGAATTATTTTTCATAGTTTTCCCTCGAATAGTTATGGAGAGTCAAAATACTATAGCTATATTTTGACTGTGCGCGACTAGTCTAAGTGGTCATTTTGAGTGAGTTGATTTGAGTTCTTAACACCTATGTTGAAGTGTCTAAATAAAATGGAGTTGTAGTATAGGTCCTAAAATGTTCACCCATCTGATAAAATCCTATGTCTATGTGAAATATGTGAGTGGTTGTTTTAGTATTTTTTTAGTTTTTCAATGTGATCTAATTAGCTACTAAAAATAAAGTAAATGTAGGGTTTTTAAGGTTACCTTGAGATAGAGATCAGTTGTGCACCATTGATCAATATTGTGGGAAATCCTCTTTGTCTAGGGAGGAATTACCTACAAATCACACTAACTCACACAAAAATTATTAATAGAAAGATGAATGGGCTACCTGGTAAGAAATTAGTTCTAAGAAGTGATCTGCTTCCTTAAGTGGATGTGAGCCCATGTTTAACACTCAAGTTTATACATAAACATGAAATTATAAATATATATAAAGATAGGATGAAAATATTCAAAAACAAATATGTTTAATCCACAATAATATTAATGTGAACAAAGTAATCATCCCAAAATTTATTAGCTATATCAATCTCCTCTTGAATTATAACCAATTATTCATTAATGTTTTCCTAACTAGGTGTGAAAACCATAGTACAAAGAAGTAATTTAAATTTAATTTCACTTTGATCAATGAATAAAGGTTGTGGGACAATGGGGAGATCAAATATGCTAATAATATCATGCGTTAATCTAGGTAGAATCATCTCCATGTGAAAGACATATTTTTAGAAAATAACATGCATGATTTAATAGGTTTTTAGGACTGTGAATGTTATGAAAATAGACTTCAAGGTTTTTTTAATAGTTTATCAAGGATTGATGATGATCCTGTAGGATCGATCTCGATTTAGATGGATCAGTGTTGATTTTGAGTAAAATGCTAAACTATAAAAATAGGCGATAATAATGACTTGTAAAATTGATAAAATGATGAAAATTGAATGTAAATGTTGATGCAAAGGTGAAAAAGACAATAATATTTAAATATGAATGAATTAACATAAAATACTAACCTTAAATGGATTGAAAACACACAAATAAAGAAGACTATAAAAGTATTCTAAAAAACCTTCGAAATACCTTGATAGTTACATGAATAGAGGTTCCACAAGGTGTTAAAGTGTTGATAATGTCCATACATATATTCTAAGAAAATATATAGTATAATTTCAAAGTCTGAAAAGCACTATGTCTGTATCCCGAGTGGAGGAGGCTCACTGTGTATTTATGGATTGATGTTGTTTTAGGATAATCGACATTGATTATGCAGAATCGATGTTGATTTCCCCAAAATGGGTGGAGGTGATATATAGGCCATTCAAAAGGGTTTTTTATGGGGTAAATATAGGTTTAACCAACATCTTATTTGTTAGGTTGTTTAAACCATGGAATGGGTTTGTTAGGAGGTTGAGAGGGTTTTTGTTTTTTATTTGTTTTTATTATTTTATGGTTAAGGGTAGTAAAATATGGTTAATTACTATTTGACTGTAGTAATTAATTTAATTAACTCATGTGGTAAAGGTAAATGGGTAATTATTTCAAATGATTATGAATGGGGCCATTATGTTAGAGATGAAAGATAAATGTGACGATGTACCATGTTTATACACAAGGGTGTATAAAACTAACATCTACATTTTCCCCTTTTTGTGGAATGGTATGTAATAGTGTGCCATGAGACAAAAACTATAAGGTGCCTAATTCCCTAAGTTTATTATGAGGGGTTTGAAAAATATGAAAGGTAAAAAAAAATGTGGATGAATGGAAAATGGACAAGTGGAAGATAGCAATGGACAAATAGAAGTGCAGATGGCTCAAGGAAGTTCTAAGGTTGCACTTAATAGGATAAAAAGTGATGTAAGTAGTAATGCCCCAAAGACCTAATCGAGTAACAAAATGACAAAGCTAAAATAGGTAATCTTAATAAAAGGTGAGAAAAAGAACAAAATATAGGAATCGTGGACCATTGCATCTGATGTGTGAATGGTGTATGCATTACCTATAGATGAATGTTATTAGGAGAAAAGATACCCTCATGATCTTACAATGGAAAGATGCCAAAAAAAGGGTATGTCTTAAGGAGATTAGGGAACTGACAAAGGATCAAAATCCTCAAATATAAAGGGTAATATGACATCAAAATGGGTTAGCTATGGTAAAGGGAGCAAGATGGGGCTTTGGATCCTAATTAGGAGCATAAGTGCAAAAATTTCAAACAAGCCAAGATAATCGACATTGATATGTAAGGGATCGATGTCAATTTCAAGAATCAACATCGATTAAAGTAATCAACATCAATCATGGGAAAGGATATAAATAGGCATCTGAAATGGCATAAATCTCATTTATATATCATGTATAAGTTTTTTAGAGTAAAATTTGACACTTTTCCACTTTTCAATCTTACATGAGAGATGATGGAGGCAAGTGGGAGTGAATTATGATGATGAATTCACTATGAGGTAGGCAAAATACACTTGTGGTAAAATTCATGATTTTAGTTATTGGGTTGTTTTTTGCTTATAAAAAATGTGATGGTTATTATTTTTGTTATGTAGGATATTTTTGTGGTTTGAAAAATTTATGGGTGGGAAGGGAGGTTGTAATTTTTTATAGGAATGTACAGCCTAGGGGAAAGATTTTTTTGGTGGGAGGGAATCAACATTGATCTATATAGATCAATGTTCCCCATGTAGATTGACCATGATCCAAAAAGATCAGTGTCAATTAGATAAATTGGCACTGATCCTTATAGGATCAATAGAAATCAAGAAATTTAGGCTCTTGATTAACCAAAAAGATGTGTTTGATAAGCACAAGAACTATTGATGATGAGGGATATGATCCTACAATATTAATGCAGTTATGAGAGTTCATGGGTGATGAAGACTAAGCCCATCTAGATGCTATTAGATTTGGAGGGATCTATCATTATCACCATATCCATCAGGATATCATCATGATGGTGTCTGTTCTAGAGTAGTAGGATTATAACACCAACATGTTTTAGCTATTGACAAGTGAGATGACCATCACCATAGAGGACATCCATTAGATTCTATGAGTGTCGATCTAGTGAGCCCCTATTTATATTATTGACAAGGCTAGGTGAGTAATCTTGCTAGCATGATTATATGGTGAGGATGTATTAGACATGAGATTTATTACTTTGGGGTTCTCATTCCTAGAATTATATGACCAGGACCCTATAGAGAGACTAGTACCGATGATGATAATGTTGGCATTGACTTGCTATGTACTACCTAATTTTATGGGAAGGTTCCTACCATGGATCTTCACTAGTGTCATAGTAGACATGGTGGAGTTTAGGACTATTTTTTATTGGGTACCCACACTATTAGGGTAGATCTATAGGGACTTATGGGGCTAGTGCACTGCACATAGATTAGGACTTGACATCACTTTTGTATTACATTACTAGGAATATAAGCACAT
Organism: Torreya grandis; assembly: GCA_037957365.1. NCBI lineage: Eukaryota > Viridiplantae > Streptophyta > Pinopsida > Cupressales > Taxaceae > Torreya > Torreya grandis. Next base: position 1,481,501 of record JARHVA010002768.1, read on the forward strand.
TCATGTGATTCACCCCATAAGGACCCCATGGATCATTTTTGGAGACATGGTTTATAGTGTAGGCTTCCTTCAGTGGAAGGAAGACCTAGTGGTGTCATATATAGATAGGGTAGTATGTGATCTAGCATACTATAGATAGTTTTTAGCAACTTACAAATAGGAGACATTATTTGGAGGTTGTATGTACACTTCCTAGTGTGGCCTAATTTAGATATGGTGATATGGGATGATACCTAAAATTTATGGGTACATGGATGATGGTTGGATCATCTAGAGTTATTCTATTTTAATAGTGTTTGTCATCAGTTTGGGTTACTTCAGGATATACCGTTAGCCTATGTACGTATAGGTAGGATAATATAAAGCTTGACTAGCCTACTCCAGATATTATATTTGTTTTTATGGGGCTATAAGAGGAGACTGTACTTTCTAACCTAGATTATATTAGTTATATAGATGATAATGCAACATGGTTATAGCAAAGATGGGGAGGAGATAGGATAGAATGATGAGACCTCAGTAGGAAGTGGTTATTGAGGAGATGATGGAAGTTGACCAAGATGTCCTAGATGCATACATATAGGATTTACCACTAAAATATTCCCCCTCCCATGAACATATAGATATAGTTGTATTTGTTTTAGAGAGGGATAGACTGAGGGCCAAGCTATAGGAGGCATGAGTAACCCATGATACTTTATAAGATCAGATTGTCACATTACATGGTGATCTAGATATCATGAGAGGATAGCATGACTAGAGAATATAAGAGAGGGATAGGTACTGAGCAGAGCTAGAGTAGATGAGGTTTACTTTGGTAGAGAGACCAACTCCAAATATTATAGGATCTAGTGTTATTCTAACAGATATGGTACCACTCTAGAGGTATAAGGATTTGCTTATAGTGATGTCATATTACAAGAGGATAGTACAAAGATAGCTACTAGATATAGTTGGCTTTGATTCATATGTGGCTAGCCACAATAGGTCATGAATGACTCCTAGGGGGTTTACTAATAGAGGGAGTGTAGTGAGTTGAGGAGGAGATGATGAGGGAGGTGATATAATTCACCTCAGTAGGATTGATTTTACTGAGTAGATCACATTGTATGGGTTGAGAGCCCCATTTTATTTGTGTTAGGACATTTGTACAGACACTTGATGTATATATATATATAGACATTACTTATGTTTATGGATTTATTGATGGATATGTATATGTTATGTTTTTATTGATGATGTGATGTGATGGATTATAGATTAGATGTTATGTATTTTAATTATGATCATTGCTATCATATATGCTATGGATGTTTATAGATTATTGATTATGTATTTTACATGTTATGGATTATGGATGTTTATATCATGAGATATGTTTTTAATAAATGGATTATGAAGATAGCTTTGAATGTTTAATGGTTGTGAATTTATGGGTTTTAGTGATTATTTAATATGTATTTACTCAACATTAACTTGGACTATAAAAGATAACCTCTCATACACATGGCCTATGCATCCTTAGTTAGATGGTAAGAGATATTGACACAACCTTAATTAGCTAGAGCTTTGACCTTGGTCATTTATTAGGATTATATTATTTTTTTTGGATGGGGGATGGATTTCTTTAGAGATATCTAGCTTCACTCCATATTATGAAATCAAGATTTATCTTTAAGGGATTATTTTTATGCCAATGGGTAGACTGATCAATATGGAAAGCCTATAATTAAAAACATGATCAATATGAGAAGCTTTCTTGGGATATTTCTTTTGATAACCTATGTTATTTATTTGATGCTTTTTAAGGCTTTTATGAGGCATATTTTGAAAACTGGTCAATGCAGGAAATTTTCTTCTTAGTAACCATCATTCAAGGGAGTGGTCTACATTCAGAGGTTTTTGCATAGCTATCCTTCAAGGGATTAGTTTATTATTTTCCTTTATATTTGATTACAACTATACTTTGAGGGATTATTCTATTTATTTATCCCTTTTTGATACTTTTGATTTTCATTGCTTACTTGATTTGTGGATCCCAAAGATAGAAATGCAAGTTGGCGTAAAAAGATACCTTAGGATAGTTTTATGAATTCATTACATGAGGTGATTGTGTTATCTTGGAAAATTGACAGCCTTTAAGAAATAAGGGAAATAATGATTTGGAGTTTCTCCTATTAAAGGTGAAATGTATCCATGAGAGAATGTTATGAATAGAGTTGGGGTATTCATATTCAAGGTTGAAGTTATAATGATTATTGGATAACCACATAAATCTCATATCATTATTTTCTATTTTGTGATAAGGGGATATGATAGTAATTTAAGATAAGATAACCAAGATGAGACAATATCTATTAACTATAGAAAGGATGCAAATGCAATGCATTAAGAGGTTCTCATTATGGTTTACCATCAAGAGAAGCCAAATGATATGCCCCAGATCCATATTTATGGGTTATGATGTATGGTCCAAGCCAATTAGGAGAAAATTTTCCCCTTTTACTTCATTCCATATTAGTGACATATTGATTTTCTTTAATCAAAAGGTCTCCAATGTTAAATTTTCATTCTCTTACATGTTGATTATATGCTCATTTTAGTCATCTTGATATATACAAAGGTGATTAAGGGCTATCCTATGATGCTCATCTAAGAATTCAAGTTGGGATAAATGCTCCTAATTAAATTCCTCATCAGAAATAATGTCTTTAAGGGAGACACAAAGAGAGGAAATTTGGACTTCCAAAAGAAGTATAACTTATGTACCATATACTAGGGAAAAAGGAGTAGCACCCATAAGGGTTCAAATACTAGTTCAATATGCCCACAAGGAAAAAGGCATACAAAGATGTTAATCCTTCCCAGCTTCATTAATGACTTTAGTTAGGATTTTGACTAGGGTTTTATTATATTCTTCTACTTGACCATTGGCCTGAGTATAGTAAGGCAAGGAAAAACTTAATTTTATTTTAAATAAGTCACATAGTGCCTAGACTTTCTTATTCTTAAAAGGTTTTCCATTTTTTGTTATTAATTTATATGGAATTCCAAAATGACAAATAATGTGATGGTGGATAAACTCTATAATCTTGTATTCCTTAGTCGAGATAAGTGACATACCTTCCACCCACTTGTGAAGTTTTCTATAATGGTAATGATGAAGCGATGACATTGAGAGGACTTAGGGTTGATTTGCCCTATAAGATTGAGTGCCCATTGGGAGAATGTCTATAAGTCTCTTACTACCTACAAGGCTTTACTAGGGACATGGGATAAGTTTGCATGATGCTGACATTTTACACACCTCTTAATATATGCACAATAGTCTTGATTCAGAGTGGGCCAATAATAGCCTAGACATAATATTTTTTTTGTGATTGCATGGCCACTAAAGTGTCCACCACATGACCCATTATGTACTTCCTATATAGCTAAGGTAGCTTCATGATTTTGGAGATAATGAAGAAGAGTGTCATTAAAACTATGCTTATATATAACACCCCCAGTATACTATAGTAGGTAGCTTTCTAAAAGACATGCCTAACACTTTTAGATAGACAGGGAGAAGATAGTCCTATAGACAAATAAGTAAATATTTATGCATACCATGGCTCTTCTAGGTTTTCCTCAATATTATTGATAGATTAAATATAGGTTCTTATGTAGGAAGACTAGTTAACTAGATGGATATGGACAAATAGCTTGGACTCTTGAGATGAGGATGGGATAAAAGAGGCAAGAGATGCCATAGTATCATCAAACTTATTAGTTGATCTAGGATTAGTTTGGATTATTTAATGTTCAAAAGTGAATAAGCACTGATCAACTAAGGTCTTTATCTTTGAAAGATATCATTTTTGGATTGATATATACCATTAATTTGATTGACCACTAGTTGAGAATCACCACAGATATTAAGGTATCTAACTCCTAGTGCAAGGGTAGTTTGGAGGCCTATAATCAATTATTTGTATTCAACCACATTATTGGTGCAATCAAAGTCTAATTTAAAATATAAAGGCATGAAAATACCCTGAGAAGGGATTAGTATAATTCTAATACCACCTCCTTGTTCACATTTGCACCCATCAAAGAATAGAGTCATTTGATATTCTTGGACTAATTGGTAAGTGGATGTGATATATACATCAAGAAATTCATAATTTGTTGGTTGATTGTCACTAAGAGGTGCTTTGGCCAACTGATCAACAATAATCTATCCTTTAACATAATTTTTATGGAGAAATTCTAGATAAAACTTAGCTAGAATCATGATCCATATGGCTATTTATTGATTTTGATAAGGCTTAGAATGTATGAACTTAAGGGGGTTGATAGTCATAGTTATACACATCTTGTGGTTAAGTAGGTAAGGATGAAGCTTAGAGGCTACAAGGACTAATGCTAGGCATAGTTTTTCAATTTATGGATAACATGTTTCATATTATATGAGGGTATAACTTATATAATAAATAAACTATTCATTGTGATGCTCATCTCTATGGGCAAGCATAACACCTAGAGCATGGTCTGTAGCTAAGATACAAAGGAAGAAAAGTTACCCTTAGGTGGAGTGAGGATTAGAGGTGATAAACGATAGTATTTGAGTGCGTTAAAGGCTTCTTGATAATTAGAATCCCATACAAAGTGACTATCCTTATTTAATAAATGGTGGAAAGTTTGACACCAAATGAAGAGCTAGGATATAGAATTATAGATAGACTAAAGCTTGCCCTGTAAACTACATAACTACTTAAGGTTTGATGGAGGAGGCATTTCTATAATGGCCTTGATTTTAGAAGGATCCACTTCTATTCCTCAAAAATAAATAATGAAGCCTAGAATTCTACCCATCAATACACCAAAAATGCACTTTTTTGGATCTAGACGCACATGATACTAAATCAAATGATTGAAGATAACCTTAAGTATGGATAAGTAATCCTCATGGAATTTTGACTTCCCAAGGAGATCATCTACATAGTCTTCAACAATTTTATGGATTATGTAATGAAACATATAAGTCATGGCCCACTAATAGGTGGCTCCTACATTATTTAGGCCAAAGGTCATAACACTATAGCAAAAGGTCCCCCAAGGAGTAATAAATGCAATTTTATGTTGATCTTCTGGTGTAATAAGTATTTGATTATAACCATAAAATTCATTCATAAGGGATAAAATTTCATGGCTAGCTATTAGGTCCACTAATTGGCCAATGTTAGGAAGAGGAAAATCATCTTTTAGACAAGCAAGATTTAAATCATGAAAGTCAGTACAAATTAGAAGTCCCCATATAGGCATAGTGGTTGAAATGATGTTGGACATCTATTGAGGATAATTAATGGGTTGAATAAAGTTAGTAGATAAGAGGCACTACAGTTCCTCTTTTACCAAGAGTGTAACATGGGAATGTATTTTATAGAGATTTTATTTTATCAGTTTGGCATTAGGAAAGGTGATGATATTATGGATAACTATTGTGGGGTCAATACCAAGCATATCACTTTAAGATCAGGTAAATGTCTCGCTACAATCTAATAAAAAAGTGGTATAATATTGGTTTTCTTAAGGATCCAAGGAATTAATAGATTTAAAAATCCTTAGGGCTTCCTAGGAATTGATATTAATATCAAAAGTAGATTCATTTAATATGCTATATGTTTTTAATGGAAGAGAATTACATAGATAAGAGTTTTTAGTGATTAGATGAATCAAGATTGACTCATCATCCTAACATTGAAGAATAGGGATGGTTAGCATATCATGTACTATTAACATAAGATATGTTAAAGGGATAATTTGGGTCTCACCACCATGGTGAAATATGAGTGGTTTTATGGAGATTGAATTGACCAAAAAAAAGTTAAAAGGAATGGATACAGTGTCACTAGTCAAAGAAGAGGTATTAGATGATGAATATTTCTCTTCTTCCAAAAGTGATAAAATATTGGGTTGGTGAGAGGATTTAGGATCTTTATCAAAACCTAATCCATGATTTTTGTATGGTTTTCTAAAATATCCTAATGCGATGTCATGAGGACCCTGCTCATATCTACCCATGTCAAAGCCCTTCTAGGCACAACAATAAAGGTAGGTTTGTGTGAACTAGGATTTATTGAGTAATGATAATTTAGATATAAATGGTTTAACATAGGTGATATTATCAAACCCTAGGGTGGTTTGATTAATTCCACCATATATCAAGTGGGTGAGTAAGAATGGTAGCCCAAATGGGATGATCTTGCTTAGGTTGGGTAAATACATGGGTTATTTATCTAGATGATCATATTCCCTAGGAGTGGGTAACATGTTAAGGGTTAATAGCTCATACTCCCCCATTGAAATATGTTGAATCATAGAATTAATGGACTCATGAGATGGTAATTTTGAAGTAGGAATAGTCATACTAGTTGAGGCTTGATTAGAGGATGAAGATGGGATTGTGTTAGGTGAGGTGAGGATATTATGACATCACTTGGTTGAAAATTATAGTTGTATTATTTTCAGGGATGAGTATTAGTGGAAATAATGTGGACCTAGCCTTCATGTTAAACTTAATACATTGATGGATGGTAGAGGGGATACATCACATTGCATGAATCCATGAATGTCCTAATAAAATGTTAATTAGAATGTCCCTTATATGACATAAAAGAGTTCATGGAGGGTGTAAGAAACTATAACAATGAGAAGGACAACCATTCCTATTATGGGTGACACCATGTCATTAAATACATGGAGAATTATTAGGCATTGGGGAATAATGGATTATGGTAGTTACAACTATTAGAAATCATGTGAATAAATAATATTGATACTAGCCCCATTATCAATCATAACTCTTTTAATCTAAGTTTGATTTATTTGAGCTATGATGAAAAGTGTGGGATCTTGGTCTTTATGTGATAAAGGAATGAACTCAAAATCAATGAAACTAATAGCTAACACTATTTGGAGGGCCCTTATAAATGCTGAAAATGGTTGAGGCTCATCTGGCTAGACCTTAATAGCCTAGAGTGTTTCTATTATTGCTTGTTGATGGTGTGGAAATTGTTTTATAAGTTCATACAATGACATTTTTATAAGAATTTCGTGGAGTTGTTTTAGTATGGATATTTATACTGACTCCTTGGCTTCAACAAGGGTAGTTCTTGTAATAGAGATTTTAGGTTTTTATCTAGATGGTTTAAGAATATTATGGGTAGAAAAACCTATAATTGAAACTTTAGCTTTATTAGGATTCTGATTTTCTAAGCTGGTGGATACATGGACAACATTGATGTGTAATAATTGAGGGTCCAAAGAAGTGATTGACTCTTTATTACTTATAGGACTAGAAGGATTATGGGCAGGTGGAATATTTGGGATTGTGAATTTTTACTTTGGTTTTTTTTCATTTAGATCATCAATTAATATATCATCATCTTGGATTAGCTATTGGATTATGACCTTAAGGGCATTATATTTTTTTGTATCATGTCTAGGTACTCTATGATATGTGTATATATCCTAATTCCTATACCAATCAAGTCTTTGGGGGTGAAGGTTTATGGGCCATATAGGTGGTAGAATTATGAAGGATGTATACAAAAATTGTTTTAAGATTATAGCATAAGATCCTTTCAAAGGTTCATTTTTTGGTCTTCTAATAGGTTAGGCAATCTCTCTTGAAAAAGTATTGATCATTTGATTTTAATGTTTAGCTTTTATGATAGGGATGACCGTATGCACTTTTTTTAAAAATTTATCTAATGGTATTTTAGTAGAAGATGGTGGATATCAAGATGGAGGTGTGTTTAATAATGGAGAGATACTTTGCATTTTCCCACGTGTTTGAATGGAAGAACCTACGATAGGGACAACCACTTTGGGAGATCGATAAGGACCTAAAATGGATGATGGATATGAAATAAAAGGGGTTGGCCCTTTAATATTTCATGTGTTGAGAACATAAAGGGTATTTAGACTAAGGTTTTTGTCTTTTGACATCTAAAAAGATAAACCTTGACTTGAGGATGGGCTAAGGCTTTCTTTGTTGGAACACCAAGACAATTGTCCTAGTTATTGATGATAGGAGATTTACCCTTTCCTTTAGTAGGTTTGGGGCAAGGAGGTGTTTTGATAGAGGATGATTTCAAAGGATCTTGGTACTAAATGAATTGACAAAATATTTCTATATTACAATCTTAGTTTATATTATGAATAGGTTTGTCAGGGACTAAAGGGGTCAAATGTTTGACTCTAGAAGTATCAGGATGTTTATCTATGACATCTCAAAGAGGGGTTTCATTTTTATTTTTAGGATATTCAATTTAGAAAGATGAAGTGGATGGTTCACATGAACAATCCCATGTAATGAGATCCGAGAGCTCTATAGAGGTTTTGGGAGTTGTCTTGATAATTTTAGGTTGGCTTACATCAAAATCATCTCTTGTGAGGAGATCCAAGACTATAAATTGCTCTAGAGTTTATTTAGGCAATAATTAGTCATAGATTATATCTATCATATGTGTAGCCTAATTTTGTGTTTCTTTAGGGTTAGCTTGGACTGTGTTTGATTTGGATGGATGGTTTTCAAATGAATACTTGAAAATATCAAAAGATTGGTTGGGAGGAGAATTTGGATTGTCCAAATGAAGGTCCCCCTTGTCGATGAGGCCTTGTACCAATTATTTAAAGGATTGGCATCATTCTATGTCATGTCCTATTACCCTATAATAGGCACTAAAATACATCCTCTATATACCAAGTGGCATTAAGATGCATATCATTGACTGGTCTAATTAGAGGGATCTCAATAACATTTTCTTGTAGGAGTTTATCCAATACAAAAGTGTAATGTTTTGTTAAAGGGGTATATTTCTTAGGGGGAAAATGAGTAAAGTCCCTAGGTGGTTTCATTTGAGAAGTTTTTATAAAAATATCATTTGCTTCCCCATTTTGTTTAGGATTATTTCTATTGCTTTTTGTAGGGTTAGGTTTGAACTTTTTATTACACAATTTATTTTTTCCCTCTTCTATGCCCTAAATTTTGATTTTACATGCCATGGTAAAGGCTTCATCAAAAGTGTTAAAGGTTTGAATTTTTATCATGGATGAGATATGTTTTACACAAGAGCATGAAAATAATTTAATTAATTCAAGTTGTGGAAATGAAAAGGGTAACTGGTTAATTAGGCTACACTAATGAGATACAAAGTCTAATATAGATTTATCTTCAAATTATTGAATGGAATATAAATTTGTGATACTCACTTTTTGAGCAATGTTGATCAAAAAAGTAAAAGATTGAATGGTGTGGGATGGAGTTCTACCAATCTAATGCAGCTCCTGCTAGTGACATGGGAAATATCCTAAGTAGTAATGCATCATCATGTGCTATAAGGTAACATGTGTGTCAAAAGGCTCTAAGATTATATTGGAGATCTTATTTTTTTAAAAACTTAGTAAACTTGGGAAGTTCTCATTATGAGGGATACAGTTAGATAGAAATAGATGGGTGGATAGTCTCCTTACAAATTTTCTCATATGTGGGCATAGTATTATGTCCAAAGGTGGAGGCTTCTAAATTATCCATCATATTCATAAGGATGTTTATGAGCTCTTCTTAGGGGTCATTATAAGGTACATTCCTTAAGACACCTTTTTGATGAGTAGATAAGGGTTGTGAGGAAGTGCATCTAGTTGTAGTGGACATAATGGGTTGGGATGCCACCACGTACTATGGGACCTGTAGTGGAATATTTTGTTGTGTGGAAGATTGGAAATAAGTGATCCCTAATGACTATGATGGAGCCATATATTGAGTATCCACAAAGACATACTATTGGGGAGGTTCTATTAGAGGGATTTATTGTGTCAGATGGATTTATTGTGTATATTACAAAGCTTATGAACTATATCCTAAACTCATTTTGACAAGTGGTAGACTTACAAGGATTGATACTACTAATGTTTGGGGAGGAATAGTGGATATAGGCTAAGTGGTAAAATCACTTTGAACCTAATTAATGGGGGTTGGAGAATTGGTAGATACTATAGGTGGTTAGATTTATAAAGGTTGCATCATTTGAGTATTAGAGATGGATGGAAGAGACTCAATACAAAAGGATATAATGGCCATGATAAATCATTTGGTTTGTTTAGTTCCCTCAAAAGGCATCCCATATAAATATTAATAATCTTGGGTACGGGGGGAAGGAAGAATGTGTATTGCTTAATTACTAAGGTATTAATTGAGAAAAATAACATTATTATCCAATATTTCCTTAAATGAAGGATCTACTTGAGAATAAAAGTGCAAGAACACAAGATTTTCAAAAGACTTAGGGGTAGAGGAGGAGCTAGGTCCATGTTCCATAGGAAAGGATGTGACACCCACTTTAGATTCTTTCTTTAATTGTTGCCTAGTCAAAACCATGAGATGGAAAATAAAAGTAAAAACAAAACAACAATTTATTTTTGAAATATCTAGCCTTTAATTATGGATGAAAGGTGCACAAACTAAAGTCATCCCAAAAAAAATTATCTCTTTTTAATTTTAAGATGTTAAAAGAAATAAAGAAGAAAGGATAAAGAGGGTCCTAAGAAATGGTAATCTAAGGATAGTTTTAGGTGTTTTGTTTTTGGGGCTCAAGTAAAATCTATATCGGTATTGGTATGTGGCTTGATACTTGGGGCTTGTTCCCCTCACATCACAATCTCACAGCTAGTGGAGGTACTCAAAAAAGATATATTGATAGCCATCTCAATATAATAAGGATGCACATACAAAGATCAACAAGAAAATATCCATCAGGTAGCCAAGTTCTGTGAGGTATGAAATACATTTTAATAGTCTTTGTTATACTTGTCACAGGTTTGGTCACAAGGCAAGAAATTGTAGAAAGAAGAGCAACTAGTCAGCTAGAGGTATAGATAATGTAGTCTATCATAATTGTCATGACATGGTACATATTTCTAGATTCTACCCCAAAATGCATGGGAAAAGACTAACCTAGGTATGGAAATGTAAGACAGTTAAGCTTTAGCATAATGAACCTAAGAGACAAGATGGTATAGAAGATAAAAAGTAATATCATAATAATCATCAAGCCAAAGTTATGAATAATGTTATTTATTTCAATTGTCTATCAAGTTGGTCATAATGCAAGATCTTGTATAAGCAATCTCTCAAGGAATAAGAAGGTGCATAGACATCCTAGTGCACTAAATAAAGGTCAATCTTTGGTATGTAATCCTAAGGAAGTGAAGACCAAGAAAACTAATTTAATTGAGCTAATAGATTAAGGTGGACTCCCTACTAAAGTATAATAGGAATTAGATATGAAGAAGGTTTAGGAATGCCAAGAGAATGTGTCATTATATATATATATATATATATATATATATATATATATATATATATATATATATTCATACCTACTTCAGAACTAGTATCAATTGTCACCTTATTCTTCTCTTTGATCTCAACTTGAATTGACTTTTGATTATCTCTTTATATATATATATATATATATATATATATATATATATATAAAGAGAATCAAAAGTCAATTCAAGTTGAGATCAAAGAGAAGAATAAGGTGACAATTGATACTAGTTCTAAAGTAGGTATGAATTTAAGTGAACATATTACTATTGTTGAGTATGTTTCATGCAAAGAACATTAATTATCAATGCCTAGTGATGAGGTTATTTCTTCAAATGAAAATGTATGTCATGAATATTTATTGTCTCCATGTATTGTCAACTCTTTATTTAAAAAAATGAGAATATTGAAGATAGGAAGTCTACTACAGTTGTGATTTTAAGAAGATTGATAGGATGACTTGATCAAACCAAGTCATGTGTTTTGACAAGGTATTGAATCTTCATGCATAAGAAAAGGGAGCTTGTGAGCTTTGTAGGTAGATAATTCCAAGGATCAAGAGAAGTTCAAGTTTAGATTGGTGTATTACAAAGAACATATGAAATGAGATGGAGCTTGATGTTAAGGGGAGATTTCTAAGCTCTATGAGTAGTTTGTAAGGTCCAAGAGAAGTCAAAATTCAGATTGGTATATGTCAAAGGGGGAGAAATTGATTCATATGCTTAAAAGTATGTAAGTATCTTGATCATCTTAAATAGTATTTGAATGCATACATGATGTTGAGGAATGATTTTTGGCATGTTGAGGTAGAGACCCTTTGTTATTAATGTAAAAGGGAGAGAAAAGATCATAATGAAGCTATTCAAATGAAGTCATTATGAGGGTATTTTTCCATCAATGAAAAATTTGGAGATTATTGATCATGGTCATTGATGTCAGGTTATCATTGATGTCAAATAGAGCATAAGATACTAGGATATGAATGATAAATTAGTTATGCTTGATATCTTGGAGAAGATATGGCACATGTGTAAGTATTTAAAGATAAAAAAGTTGTGAGGCATCCATAAATATCATGGTGATGTTATGGTGTGTCATTCGATCTTTTGGAATGATAAATATGCATATTATAGCTTAAGAGAATTTAGACCATCACTGCACATCATGAAGATATGAGTGATCCAACAAGTTTGTGCATTTATTATAGGTATTTAGAAAGTCAATAGTGGTTAAAGGTTTTCATGGAGATGTTTTCTATAGTGCCAAAAAGGTACCCTAAAGATTTGGAGTCTTGAAGTGTGTTCTATCTTGAGATATAAATCTTTAAAGTTGCTCTTAAAGATTATGATGGACCAGAGACCGTCAATTTTAACTATGTTAAAGTCTAGGGTCAATTAGTCTTAAAAGATATAATAGTGAGAATTTAACCATATGATGAAGATATATGATAAGGATGAAACTTTTTAGAAATAAATCAATGAGAAATTAATTAAATAGTGCATGTGGAGCCACCACATGGTGCAGGTGCATAGAAGGCACACGTAGCTACCAAGTGGTAGAATCATGGGAGCTCATCTCAAAAATCAATGGTGAGAATGAAAGGTAAAGAATAAGATAATGCCAAGGGGATAAATGGTGTGTATTCATTCAAATTTTAAGGTAGCATGAGATTAGGTCAAAGTATATGATGTTTAACATTAACACAGTGACCATTGGAATTTGAATATTCAAATTAATGAGGGAAAACTTATTTTTGAGTTTTAAGCTATATCTTTTAATCCATGATGAATTTATTGATGAAGTAAAAATAAAAGTTGTAGAGGACTCCAATTAACATCTAGAAACATTTTTTATAATTTTTTAATGTTAATAAAGTCAAAGTTATTAAGATCCAAAGTTGACTATGTGTTTGAACATGTTCTACAGCTGACCTGAGATGGATAATTAAGTTGTTCTTGATAGTATTTTGATGTTTTAAGATGAAATAACTATTATAAGTATTTTATTCTCCATGAATACTATTTTTGTGGATTTTTGAGGTTTGACCAATCCATATTTAGTGTGAAAAAAGGATTGGAAGTTAATTGTGTTTATTGAATTCATTGATAATTTGAGTGACTATCTTGTAGAAGTAAGTTTAAAATTTTTAGATCAAAATTGAAAATGAGCATGGAGATGTTATATAAGTATATATGGATTATTTTAAGGCATTTTTTTTCATAGTTTTCCTCTGATTAGTTATGGAGAGTCAAAATACTATAACTATATTTTGACTATGTGTGACTAGTCTAAGTGGTCATTTTGAGTGAGTTGATTTGAGTGCTTAACACTTGTTTTGAATTATATAAAGCAAATGGAGGTTTAGTATATGTCATAAATAGTTCACCCATGTGATCTAATCATATCTCTATGTGAAATATTTGAGTAGTTATTTTAGTATTTCTTTGCTTTTTCAATGTGATCTAATTAGCCACTAAAAACAAAGTAAATGCAAGGTTTTTAAGATTACCTAGAGATGGAGATCAGTTACACACCATTGATCAAGCTAACAAGAAATACTCTTTGGCTATGGGGAAATGACATAAAAATCACACTAACTCACAAAAAAATTATTAATAGAAAGATGAAAGGGTTGCCTGGTAAGAAACTAGTTCCAAGAAGTGATCTTCTTCCTTAGGTGGATGTCATGCCACCTTTAACACTAAAGTTTATAAATAAACTTGAAATCACAAATATATATAAGGATAGGATGAAAATAGATAATAAAAAAGATGTCTAATCTACAATATCATTAATGTGATCAAAGTAATCATCCTAAAATTTAGTAGCTATATCAATGTCTTCTTGAACTACAACCAATTATTCATTAATGCTTTCTTGATTAGGTGTGAAAACCATAGTACAAAGACCTAATTCAAATGAAATGTCACTTTGATAAATGAATAAATATTATGATACAATGGGGAGATCAAATATGCTAACAATATCATGCGCTAATCTAGGTAGAGTCATCTTCATGTGAAAGACATATTTTTAGAAAATAACATGCATAATTTAATTTGTTTTTAGGACTATAAATGTTATGAAAATAGACTTAGAGGTTTTTTTAATATTTTATCAAGGATTGATAATGATCCTATAGGATTGATGTTGATTTAGATGGATTGGTGTTGATTCTAAATAAAATGCCAAACTATAAAAATAGGTGATAATAATGACTTGTAAAATAGATAAAATGATGAAAATTGAATGGAAATGTTGACACAAAGGTGTAGAATATAATAAGATTGAAATATAAATGAATTAATGTAAAATAATAACATGTAATGGCTTAAAAACATGAAAATAAGGAATAATATAAAAGTGTGCTCTAAAACCTTTGAAATGCCTTGATAGTTATATGAGCAGAGGTTCCACAAGGTAGAAAAGTGTTGACAATGTCCATACATAGGTTCCAAGAAAAAATATAGTGGAGGTTCAAAGTAAAAAAATCATTGTGTGTGTCTCCTGAGGAGAGGAGGCTCACTATATATTTATGCATCAATGTCATTCTGGGCTGATCAACATCCATCACAGAGAATCAACATCAATTTTCCCAAAATGGGTGGAGGTGATCTTTAGGCTGTGTTGACCATATTTTGCCCCCCTGGCAAAATTTTGGTCACCTTCTTCACCAGTTTTTTTGTGCCAGTATCCTTGGGTTCAGCGAGTTTAAAAAGTTTAGATTATGGCTTGGTTCGAATGGTTTATCTTTTGGTTCAGTTCTTGGTTAAATATAGTTAAACCAAACCATTAGAACCAATGCTCAATATTGGTTCAATGAGTTTGGTTCGAGTTCAGGAGTTCATTGTTTGAACACTTCAAATTTAGATATGTTGAACCTCTGTACCATGGAACCATTGAACCAAATTTCTTGGTTCAATAGACTTGGTTCAACATACTCGGTTCAACATTTTCAAGTTCAAAAGTGGCAAGTTCAATGCCTTTGGTTCAAAGGCTAAAGTTCAATGCTTTGAGTTCAATGGTTTGGTTCAGCTATTTGGTTCAAAGCCTAAGGTTCGAGTCAAAGTTCAATGGCAAAGTCCAAGAGGTTTAAAGGCTTCCATGGTTCATCGGCGCACTCCTTTGAACCTTGAACCATTGAACCAAAATTGGTTCAATGGATTTTGGTTCAAAGGGGTGCCTTTTGTCTAGGAGGCAGTCGACAGCAAAAAAGTGCCCTAGCGGAGGGCAGGTGGACTTTTCCAAATTTGTATCCCAATCTTTGAAATTCAGTTAAGTAAAAAAGCCTTTTCAGAGGGCAGGCTTAACAAAGGTAGTGAAAAGGAATTTCTATAGACTTTTTGTCTTCAAGAAATGTCTGTAGACAAAAGTCCATGGGTTATACAAAGGTCAAGCGGTGGAATTTCCCGCAGACAATTTGTCTGCAAAAATTCATAGTCCATGGCAATTCAAAAGCCTGACAAAACATAAAGCCCGCCAATAGTCTACAGATCACCAAGGGATATCAAGTAGGCCCAAGAAGTAGTCTATGTAAGTAGATAAGGGACCCGTCAGCAATCAACAGTCAACATGGAAGCCATCCGCAAAGGCCAATGAAGAACGAACCGTGAAGGAGTTAGACAAAGTCCACAGGACTTTCAAAAGCCTGACTAGTTAGCAGAAGAGCAGGCCGTGAAGAAGGAAAAGAAGTGGCCAAGAGCTAGGAAAGCATGAAGACATCCTACGTGGACATCAAATTAAACAAATGGAGATAGCCATTATTTTTAAAGGAAAAACATGAAATGTTAACCCGAACAGGAGCTAGAATTGTAGTGACCTGCCAGGAAGTTAGCAAAAGGGGCCAAGTAAGTAATTGAGACAAAACAAGGAAAAAGTCAAGTGACAGGAATGGTTCCAGTAGGTAGATGATGCATTAACAATGTTTTTATTCTTCCCAATGAAGATGTGACATGCCCACTTGCAAGCAAAGAGCACCAAAATGAGTCTCCTTATCTTTTTCCATATAAGTTGTGGACTTGGTCATTTTTGTAAGGATCTTTTCATGGTTTTAGCCAGGCACAGCCCTACTAAAATTTTTGCGTAGATTGAATAAAATGTAGTTTTTACCTCTATTTGGATAGATTATGCAGAGTATGCCTTGAATGTTGGTCTATGTCCGATCATTGTCTCTTGATGCTCTCACAAGTTCAACACCAGCAAACCTGTGATCTATAAAGTGTCACTATCTACTGCTGCCAGGAGTAGAGTTCTATTTTGGAGGTATAGAATAGGAGAGGTCACTTATAGTGTGTATTTCCCAGCACCTTGGTGAGTCCCTGTTTAATGTGTTTTCCATAAGAACCTTCCTGTCATTTCTAGCGACCTGGTCTTTTTTACCAAATTTGAGTGTATGTATGTTTTGTTTGATCCTAACTATGGAGGTGGGAAGGTCATTTCATTTTTGGTGTATCACCTCTTTAGAGTAGGCTATTTGTTTTCCTATATTTTCTTCTCCCTTTTCATTCCCCCCAATTTATATAGCTATTTATACCCATGTTTTTTTGCCCTACTGGAACAAACAAGATACATCAAAGGGAGCTAGCCCTTATCTAGAGACTCTCCTCTCTTGTTTCACCATCCCACAAGTGAGAGAGGAGTTTCCATGTTATGGGGAGAGGGTAGGAACCTATTTTCCTGCCACTAGGTGCAATCTCTAGCGTCAACAGTTTTGGCACGCCTGATGGGACCCAAGTTTTCAACGAAGTAAAGTTTCAGGATTGATACTAGTCCTATTATGGTAAATTGAGTTTCTTCAGCATCTGGTGACTTCGAGTTATATCCACTGGTTAAGTAGCCTGGTACCTCAAAAAGTGCATTTTTTTGTTATGTGTAATTTCCATCATTTTAAGTCATGGACTCTATTTTCTTTGGCTAGCATGGCTATAATCCTTACCAGCCTTATGGCAATCCTTATCACGCCAATATGGCCAGTGTCAACCCTACTATGAGCAATATCATCCTTGCACTAAATCTTCTTAGTATGTCACTTCTTCCACTCAACCCAATCTCTTTGCTAATCAACCTATTTCTGCTTTCAAGCAAGCGCTGCTGGGATACAACAAATATGTAATTGATCTTAACACCAGAAAAGGTTACAGCCAAGAAATTCTTGATCATATCATCCATCAAGTGAGGAATGCACTGGATCAGGTTAAAAAAGAATGGGCTCCTATTGAAAGAGCAAATTGGCACATGCTTTCAAATGAGATGCTGGATGTGAGCAGTTTAATTGCATCTATGGAGGAGAAGCTGAGTGTGCATGAGAGGCAACCTTACCAAGTCTATCAACCTACATACTCACAGCCCAAAGCATCATATCAATCATATACAATCCCTGCTCTTGAGCCAAGTCGACCTTGTCAAAGTCAGTTCCTCAATCGTGTTGAGGAAAATTCTAAAACAGCGAACCTTATGTTTAAGGCTAATCTTGATAGACAGATCGAATTGCCAAATCTTTAGATGCAGTAGTCCATTCTGGTAGCAAGGGAAGTGGAATCAAAATATTTGTTGTCCTCTCACATTGAGGCCCCATCAGCCCCAAAGGAAATGCCTAGCCTAAATTGCTTGAGCTGGAACAAAGTAGTCGAGTCATGGGACAGCAAAGAGAAGAAACACGTCATCCAAAATGAAGAAATGCAAAGTGAGGATGCTCTAGCTAAGTGGTTTGAGGAACTAGAGAAGAAGATGATGTTGTTGAAAGAGAAAGAGGTGGAGCTTTCAAACGCTGCAGACCAGCCAATGATAAAAGGTATTACTTTCCCTGATCCACAAGCTAATTTCAATATTGATGAAGCATTGGTGAAGTGGAGGGATGAAAATCAAGAAGTTTTGGCCCAAGGTCTTTCCCCTCCTACTTTAGAAAAAGCTCCCCTTTGTGTGCCAAATCCTTTCTATGAGATGGCACTTGCTCATTCTGGCTCATCCAATGCACCAATCAGTTCTACCCTCAATCCCATGCACCTAGCTTTCTAGCATGCCTCTCTTCAGGCAAATTTCCCTATGCATGAGCAGACCCTCCCAATTATTTCCCAGCCTCCTCAAGTCTTTTGACATGATCTCTAAATTCCAAGCTGGAAAAGGAGCATCATGAGTTAGCCCAAGAACTTGAAAATGATAAAATTGCTACCTGCTCACAAAAGCAAGAGTCCAATCCTAGGATCATGAGCCTGGCGCAAATAGTTAAATCTTGGAACAACAAGGAGGAAGAGGAGGAAGATTTCAGTCTAATTCTTGAAGAAGAAGAAGAGGTTGCTCCCACCCCTGATAATGATTATGACTTTCGGGAAAGGCTTTTCCAGGAAGATTTGGATAGGTGAATTGCAGAATTGGAGTCCAAAGAGAAAATCCTCAGTGAATGTGTGATGGATGGTTCAATAGCACATTTTATGTCTGAACACACCCCACCTACACATTTTGAAGAAAGCTATCAGGCCTTGCCTAATATGGATTATGCTCAATTTGTGACTAATGTGGGAGACTTCATGATCACAAACGAGGATGAAATCAAATAAAGTGATATGGAAGAGCATGGATAGCCTTTTGTTCATGATTTGAGTGATTTGTTTGAAGTCTTCAAAGTAGGCTATATTATTCTCCAAACAGGGTGTGAGCTGATTAAAAATGATGAGGACAGTGTTGGGTTTCCAACAAGCATGCAAAGAGGCTGTAGTTTTTTAGATTTACCCCTTCAGGAGGTTGGTGAATCTAAAGATTTATTCTTTGAAGTCATCAAGGAAGATGGCCATACCATGGAACCTGAGCATGAGGTAGAGGAGAATGAGCCAGTCCATGATGCATATCAGGAAGCTTCTGGTGATGAGCCAGCAGCATTTGACTTCTTGATGGGGTGTACCAATCTAAAGGACCAGCATTTAGTAGGCTTCCAAGAACAATCTAAATACATATATGTCGGAGGCATGTTTGATTTTGATCCACTTGATTTCTAGCCAACTCAGGTGGCAGGCAAGAAGAGCAAGTCACAAACTCTCTTCTTCATTCAGCTACTTGCCTGGCACCATAAGTCTTCTTACCACGAAGGGGACTTAAGAAGTTTTCCATTTGATCCAGGTGGGAATCAAAAATGCCTAGTTAGCTGTACATAATAGTTTTTTTTAGTTTCTTCTCCTACTTTGCCTAAGTGCAGTTGCATAGGTAGTGTTTTTAGTCTTGTGTGTTTCCCTTTGCGTGTGGGGGTAAATTCTATGTATTTGATCCTGAGATCTTTCGGGTTGTTATTAATTCTTTTTGAGCTGCATCTAACTCCACACCCAATGGATATTCAGAGGCAATTGGATTCTAAGCATAGCAGGCATGCTTTCCCTGGGAGTTGCAAATTTGTTGAACAAATTTTGCTCCCTGGCAAAATTTTGGTCACCTTCTTCACCAGTTGTTTTGTGCCAGTCTCCTCGGGTTCAGCAAGTTTAAAAAGTTTAGATTATGGCTTGGTTCGAATGGTTCATCTTTTGGTTCAGTTCTTGGTTCAATATAGTTGAACCAAATTGTTGGAACCAATGCTCAATATTGGTTCAATGAGTTTGGTTTGAGTTTAGGAGTTCATTATTTGAACGCTTCAAATTTAGATACGTTGAACCTCTATAACGTTGAACCATTGAACCAAATTTCTTGGTTCAACAGACTTGGTTCAACATACTCGATTCAACATTTTCAAGTTCAAAAGTGGCAAGTTCAATGCCTTTGGTTCAAAGGCTAAATTTCAACGCTTTGAGTT
The DNA here is from genome assembly GCA_037957365.1 of Torreya grandis. Lineage (NCBI taxonomy): Eukaryota > Viridiplantae > Streptophyta > Pinopsida > Cupressales > Taxaceae > Torreya > Torreya grandis. The sequence continues at coordinate 1,501,648 of JARHVA010002768.1, forward strand.
CAACGATTCGGTTCAGCACTTTGGTTCAAAGCCTAAGGTTTGTGTCAAAGTTCAATGGCAAAGTCCAAGAGGTTCAAAGGCTTCCATGGTTCATCGGCGTGCTCCTTTGAACCTTGAACCATTGAACCAAAATTGGTTCAACGGATTTGGGTTCAAAGGGGTGCCTTTTGTCTAGGAAGTAGTCGGCAGCAAAAAAGTGCCCTAGCGGAGGGCAGGTGGACTTTTCCAAATTCACAGCCCAATCTTTGAAATTCAGCTAAGTAAAAAAGCCATTTCAGAGGGCAGGCTTAACAAAGGTAGTGAAAAGGAATTTATGTAGACTTTTTGTCCATGGGAAATGTCCACAGACAAAAGTCTGTGGGTTATACACAGGCCGAGTGATGGAATTTCCCACAGATAATTTGTCTACAGAAATTCATAGTCCATGGAAATTCAAAAGCCTGACAAAACATAAAGCCCACCAACAGTCCGCAGATCGACAAGGGATTTCAAGCAGGCTTGGGAAGTAGTTTACATAAGTAGAAAAGGGACCCATCGGCAATCAACAGTCAGCATGGAAGCCATCCGTGAAGGCCAAGGAAAAATGGGCCATGAAGGAGTTAGACAAAGTCCACAGGACTTTCAAAAGCCTGACTAGTTGGCAGAAGAGCAGGCCACAAAGAAGGAAAAGAAGTGACCAGGAGCCAGTAAAGCATGAAGACGTCCTATGTGGACATCAAATTAAACAAAAGGAGATAGCCATTGTTTTTAAAGGCAAAACATGAAATGTTAACCTGAACAGGAGCCAAAATTGTAGCGACTTGCCAAGAAGTTAGCAAAAGGGGCCAAGTAAGCAATTGAGACAAAACAAGGAAAAAGTCAAGTGACAAGAATGGTTCTAGTAGGTAGATGATGTATTAACAGTGTTTTGCTTCTTCCCAATGAAGATGTGACATGCCCACTTGCAAGCAAAGAGCACCAAAATGAGTCTCCTTGTCTTTTTCCATACAAGTTGTGGACTTGGTCATTTTTGTAAGGATCTTTTCATGGTTTTATCCAGGCATAGCCCTGCTAAAATTTCTGCCTATATTGAATAAAATGCATTTTATACATCTATTTGGATAGATTGTGCAAAGTATGCCTTGAATGTTGGTCTGTGTCTGGACATTGTCTCTTGATGCTCTCACAGGTTCAACACCAGCAAACTTGTGATCTAAAAAGTGCCACTATTTAATGCTGCCAGGAGTAGAGTTTTATTTTGGAGGTATAGAATAGGAGAGGTCACTTACAGTGTGTATTTCCTAGCACCTTGGTGAGTCCCTATTTCCTATGTTTTTAATAAGAACCTCGCTGTCATTTCCAGTGACCTGGTCTTTTCTGCCAAATTTGAGTGTATGTATGTTTTGTTTGATCCTGAGTGTGGAGGTGGGAAGGTCATTTCATTTGTGGTGTATCACCTCTTTAGAGTAGGCTATTTGTTTTCCTATATTTTCTTCTCCCTTTTCATTCCCCCTAGTTTATATAGATGTATATACCCATGTTTTTTTGCCCTGCTGGAACAAACAAGATACATCAAAAGGAGCTAGCCCTTATCTAGAGACTCTCCTCTCCTGCTTTGCTGTCCCATAGGTGAGAGAGGAGTTTCCATGTTGTGGGGAGAGGGTAGGAACCTATTTTCCTGCCACCTGGTGCAATCTCTAGTGTCAATAGGCCATTTAAAGGGTTTTTTATGGGGTAAAGATAGGTTTACCCAACATCTAAGTTGTTTAAACCATAGGATGAGTTTGTTAAGAGGTTGGGAGGGTTTTTTTTTTAATTTTTTTTTATGATTTTATGGTTAGGGGTAGTAAAATAGGCTTAATTACTATTTCACTATAATAATTAATTTAATTAACTCATATGGTAAAGGTAAATGTGTAATTATTGCAAATAATCATGAATTGGGCCATTATGTTAGAGATGAAGGATAAACATGATGACACACTACATTAATACACAAGGGTATATAAAACTAGAATCTACAATAGTTTCTTCATAAGTTTGAGATTGTGTTTTCTATTTATGAAGACCTAAAGAGAAAGGAAACCTAATTGGTAGGTTCATGTGTGATTTGGTGTTCTAGGTAGAATGGACCCATGTATAAGTTAGTAAGGAGATATTAGAGACATGTTTGATTTGTTTGAAGCATTGGTAAAGGATGAATATGGTCCAAGTAGTCTCACATATAATGTGGGAGTATAAAGGCCTAATTGTTTTAGGTCTCACCAAGACCTATGGTGGTTTGGAGATAATGAGGTAATGGCCAACCAATTATAAAGGATTTGAGCTTTGCTTAAGTGTGATATAAGTCTTAAGGGTTAATTCAAGTATTATGGTTCACCAAGAAGATAATATTCATGAAGAATCTATAAATATTGAAAGCAAAGGTGATGGTTTCTAGACTTGAGTGAGTATAATTGAGTAGTTATGTGAGTGAGGATTCAATGAAAAGAGACAACCTTTGAAGGAGAAGGTACTAGTCATTAAGGACCAATAGATATTGAATAGGATCAATCATTATTGTATGATTAAGTTGGTGTAGGAAAACACACAAATCTTTGGACCTAATGAACCTAGAAGAGGCAATTTGAGAGAGTTAGCCCTTGAGGTAGCTTGAGAGAGATTAGAGGTGAAGAGTGTAGATAAAGGTGGTCATCATAAATTGAAGAATAACAATAGATATTTAAATGTGATTTAAGTTTCAAGGTAGCTAAGTGGGAGCTTGGTTGCCTAGGTGGTTATATCCTCCTTGATAGTTGGAGCTAGCTAAAGGACAAGTGGGTGCTTGATTTAACTAAGGGGTGGGTGCTCCTTAATCATTTGGTGTTTGTCTAAATGTTATATCTTATTTTATAAGACTTTAGTCCATCTTGAAAGGTTCAATGGGTTTTATCCCCCAATAGGTTTTCCCACATATATGATGTGTTCATGTGATGTATGCTCTTATGTATGTTTTTGATGTATGTATTTTCATGTTTTTGTTTCTTGATCAAGTTGATATATGTTGAATAAGTTTAGAGTTGGGAATTGAATTGGATTATAGTGTATCACTGATTCACCTACCCCCTCTTAGTGATTGTACCTCAAAAAATTCCCTTAATTAGGCCTTCCATCATTAACCTCATGTTTATACCACTTAATGAAACCTTTATGGGAAACACTTTTGCATAGGAGTCCTTGAAATTATAAGATTCAATGATTTATATTGCTTAATAGTGTTAATTGAATTCCAAATTGAGTGGATGAATGTTTACATTGGTGCATCACCATCCCTTAGAATAAGTTTAATTTTTGTACTTCATATCCCTTTTCACCCCAACAATATTAGGTATTATAAAATTGAGCCACAAAGTGATGTACCAGGGGATCTAACAACATAATCTAGAGGTTTTGTCTAGTTGTAAGGTCACCCATAGCCTTTAGGCAATTATGATGTTAGTATAGGTTTGAATTAGAACTAAACAATCTCCTTCAATAGGGATGAACTTGGGTTTTTAAAAATATCCACATCATCAATAATGGAAAATAAAAAACAATTTGAATTTTAGACTACATGTTAGTATGTTCTGCATGGAAGACACTTAATCTTTTATGAAGATCACTAGGCGAGTCTACCTTGGGTCTTTTCTTGAGGTCCAAAATCTAAATCAGATTCAACCTTCACATGTACTTTATCATTCATTATTATACCTAAAACACATTAACAACTTTATAATATTATAATCAAATTGATAATGGTTATTAATGGTTATAATACATGTTCTAATCCATTCAAATTAAGTAGTTATGAATCAATTTACACATAGATACCATGCCACCTGAATACGTTGTAACTACCTAAACAACAATGTTCTATTTATATGTGAATTTCCATAGCATGTATACCAATATTAATTACTACCAATCATATGTATATAATCAAACTCAATTTCTTTCATTTATATTAATGAATGATGGTTTTATCAAATCACTACATTAATGTTTTTGAGATATCATAATTTAAAATAATAATAGCTAATTATATATTATAAGAGTAGGTTAATTTAACAATACTTTCATTCCATAATTTGATTTATAATTACACCAATGATAGATGTAATCTCAAAATCAATAATAATATTAATATTAAGTTTCTGAGAAGTAAATGTTCAAAAAACATAAGTTTGGGTAATTCAATTGAATATAAAAGATGATATTGATCCTAACTTAGATGCACAATATATAAGAAATATAAATTCAAAAATTTAGTTAAAGAAGTAAGAACCATTTACACTCATGAAATAAAATATCCTTCATTAAGTCAATTTTAACCTTCAATATGCATCAATTTCTAACCTACAGACATCTCAACAAATCTAATCTTAACTTTCCAATTATGAAAATGTTATAGTTGTTACTAATATGTTATAGCTAATAATTTCACATAACAGCAAGGGAAAATTAATATATAAAAATTTTAATGAATGAAATGAATTTCATAAACCACAACCTTATTAATAATACTAAGAACTAATTTATAACATAAAAGTAAAACTATTGTTCTTTTTTTTTAAACAACATACCCAAATAGGTGTCTTCACATATAAGAAACAATGGAGACCAATCAAAATAAACATACAATCAAGCATCAAATTAAAAACAAGAGAAACCATAATGATTAAAATCATGTCATTGACAAGATATCCCACCTATAGATGTTTAGTTGATCCCATAAACCTGAGCAAGAAAATAAATCAATATCTATAAGAAACTACAACTATAAATATTTACCCCAAAAAGAGATAAATATTCAAGAGAAGATATAGATGAGATAAGATACACTTAAAATATTTAACTTTAGAAACAAGAGTAAATTAATATAACCACACATATCAAAACTACCGTCATAAATAAGTGACAGATTAATAATGAAGATACAATCATATTTTGTGCAAAATAAGATGCATTATACAATTTATCTTTATTACTACCACAATATGAAAACTAAAACTATCCTCACTTTTAGCTATAGCTTATATATATATTCAATATTTTAATAAGATACAAATCACCAAAAATCTAGACAAGTTCATTATGTTAATTGGTAAAGTTGTACACACCCTATTTTGGTCAAGTAAATAAAATTACTATGTCTTTTGTGGCTCTTTCACAGGATGTTCTTGATGGTGACTGAGAGTTTTGTTCTCATGGTCACTTTGGTATTTTGATCCTTATTATCACATATTTTACCTATTTTTATAACCTTATTAGTTTCATGTCATCCCTTTTATAGTCATAATGGCCCCTATCCTATTTATCCTAGTCATAACCTAGTTTTGTGTATAAAATGATAATAATACAATACTAGATACAAGCACACCACACTATTGCCCACTTCAATTTTGTTATCCAACAATCTTATTTTTAAATTATTTTGGGTCTTTACCATCCTTTTGGTTTCCTCTTATGATTTCATATATGTTCTTGCCTAGTCACACTATGAACAAGTGTTTCACACTCAAAATAAAAATCCTTCTATATGAATAAATTCATAAGGCATTATCCATCTATTAATTACTACTTTGGCACATGATTACATAAAATTGATTAATAGTATAACTCAACACTCTACATATTTACCTATAATCACACATAGAATTGCATACTTGATCAAGGAAAGGCCTAAGAAAAAGTCATTCTTACATACAATGTGCATTGATTATGTATGTTCCCTAAGGTAGAACTAAATTCAATATAAGACCCATAACATTGGGTTTAATGTAGGTGGCAGCCAGAATAATAGGTGTTCTAGATTATTCAATTGTAGCATCCCACAACCCACCATTTTATCCTTATTTTTGCATTTGATTATGTTGTTGTTTCATGTGTGTAGGTATTCATTAGGTTTTTAAATAAATAACAACCAAAAAGTGGCACATAAATATGATTTAAAGTTCCTAAGGAAACATATATGACCAAGAATCCTCCCACAACATTCCTATAAGTTTTAGGGCTCTTGTCCACAAAAATACATTAGTGTATTGACTTTTCAATAACATATAGTTCTACTATCCAAATTAACATGTTATTGACCTGATATAAGTGGGAATTTAGTTCATAAATGAAGGGATTCATGACTTTTCCTTTGATTTGTTCTAGCATTACCATCACCTAGTGATGCATGTTTCATTTTAGACAAGTGGTTTTATCTTTACAGTTACTATTTCAATTAAATTAACTACATTAGTCATTTTTAATATATATACACACACAAACACACCCCTTACTCTAACCCTTTAATCAAATACATTAGTCATTTGTAATACACACACACACCCCTTACTCTAACCCTTTATAAATTTAGTATTTATAGCTATTAATCCCTAAAAAATTAAATCATTTGGTTAACCTAACTTACTTTGAATATTTCTTAACAACCCTAATTCCCTCTCTAGTTTTGCGTATAAATTAGGGTTTATAAAATTTTAATTTTTACTAACTTTTACACATTATAATTGATCCATATCAGCGCTCTATTAGGTTTTTCATTTATTTAATATTTTAAAAATTTATCTAAAAACCCTTCAAACCTTAGATCTACATACTATATCATCACATATCTAAATATTATCCCTTAAGGTTTCAATTCAATTTATGATATTCTATACTTTGTGCTTAATATTTAGCATATTTTCAAAAATATTTACATTGGATTATCTACTACCCATTATTTTCTTATTGTTCATTTTTTAAATTATCTTTTGTGGGAAGTTTAATATGACCTCAGGTAACCTCTTCCCTCTCACCCAATTCATCAATTTTTAAACTTTTCACATCATTATACAAATGAATGGATCAATTTTAAAAAATTTACACTAGCACATGATAATGAATATGATTTAATTTATAATGTTGTTGATGATTATTGTTGTAATGATGGATATGGTGATTGATATGAGCATGATATTGAAAGTGATAATGAGGATAGAGTAGACACATCTTCTACTCCTCTCTCTTCACTCGCTTCTAAAAATAAACTTAACAACATAAGGCCAAAAGAGCCTCTTATAGGTAGTGTTTTGTTTGAATGTGATATTATCCTATCAACCACTTTTACCACATATTTATTAAAATTAAAAAAATATAATAGAAATCAAATCAAATTAATTTTTCATGATTCAATCAATATTCTTCCTTCACATGATGTTCCTAACATAGGAAAATAAAATGTACTTTCTTCACCTTTCAAAATTCAATTTGAAAAAAGCATGTATAATTGATATTTCACCTTTTACAAATTCATAAACTAATGTAGATGATATTATGTGGTTACCTCATTTTACCTTTAAAGCTCAACATATATATTTCATGAAAAATATAGATAACTCAAATATATCTAACCCTTTTTCCTACATGTCATAATATGACAAATGAAAATATGATTGCTATTTATTCTACCCTTGATTGAATTATTGAAAATAATGATAGCATATATATTCCACTCATAGATAGTGAATAACTGCATTGCATTCCACATACACACGATGATATGTTGCATAGTAGTAAAAAGTTAAAATCTTCTTCTACTCTTTATCTTATTGAGCATGAAAATTATAGTTCATGTTCCCTTAACTCTACAAGTGAAATAAATTATGATTTTGATGAAACTTGGAATAAAAATGATTACTATGATTTTAGTGAAGAATAAAATGAGTCTATCCCTATCTCTACTTCACCTATCTCTCATGTCATAATTTATTTCTTATTAAATGCTAATTCAAGAGATAATATGTCTTCAAAAAAAAATGTGCAAATATATATTCATTTTCATAGTTTACATTCGTATGATAATAATGTGTCTCCTATCCCATTAGAATGTGATATTTTATAAAAATTAAAAAATTAAGAGATGTCAATAAATCTTCTACACCACTCCTTACTACAATAGAACATGTTTCCCATTCTAACCTCCATTAGGTTTATATCCAATTTCCCTCTCACTAGGTCTAATATATCACTTCTTCAAATGTTATAGTAAGCCAACTCAATATCCCTAGTAATGATCCATGAAATAGTGTATCAATGGATAAAATTAAAAATAAGAATCAATGTTTAAATGATCCTCTTAATGATGTTAACATACCTTCTTAAGAGGTGTTTTCCTTGATGCATGCCATGGGTACTTTATAATAACAAGTACATCATATCACCTTGGAAAACAAAAACATACTACTCTAGGGTTGATTTCAATGATATCTATGGAAATCCAATTCTATGCAAAACCATCAATGTAACATTACCAAAGAAGTTTCAGGTAAAAACATTACCTAAGTTCAATTGACATGGAGATCCATACTTGCATCTCAAAACTTATAAAAAGGCTATGGCACCTACCACTAGTATTTTAATTCTCCTATAGTTATTTCCCAAAAGTATATAGGATGAGGCATTAAAATGGTTTCATCATTCACTCCCTAGTGGTTCGTTGCATACATATGATGACTTAGAAGAAGTTTTTCTCATGAATTACATTTAGAATAAGGTACCTTAAGCCCACATATGAGATGTTGCCTTCACTACACTAGGTTAAGTCAAAACCAGTAAGTTATTACATTTTATGATTTAAACCATGTATGTGACAATTGATTAATTAGCCAACATATTTGTAGCTATAATACATATTTTCTAAAAGCCTAATTTTTCTTCTTAAGTATAAATTCCTATATGAGACATCAAGATCATTTTAGAATCTATGAAATACAAATATCACATTATAAAATAAGTTGGGAATAGCAAACACACATTTAAAGGCATATTTTGATTTAGATCTCTCATAGACATAGACATCCAATATGGTCCAATCACCTAATCCACTTATACCTATCGAAAAAGTGCCACTAAAAGCACCAATAAAGATACTAAAGAAAGGCAAAGAGCACTTCACATAGTATCTCCCATAGTAATTAGATCACAAGACACTATTAGAGTGGCCACACAATTTTTAGATATAAACATGCCTCATCATATCTTATTTGCATTATTAGATAGGAGGGTGATCATACTTCCTCCTACTCATAAGCATCCATCACATCATTTGTAAATAATAATAAGTAAACCATATTTAAAGTATCATCAAATAAATAGATATTATGATAATAACTCTTGGACACTTAAAGATCGTATTGACCAATATGTCAACATAGGCATTATAGCATTCACACAAGGGGCATCAAGTTATACTTATCTTCATTCTCTTAGATCACATTCCTCTATAATTGAGTTATCCCAAAATGTTCCTTTCAAGGATCCATTGGTTACTCATTGTATGAGCCATGTGGTGTCTAGGACACCTACTTATAAGAGATCTCATACATCACAAAGTCAATAAATATGGAAACCAATTCAAAGATATCAACCTACTTATATTAGCATGGTGAAAAATGGAAAAAAACTAAACCACCAATTTGAGTACAAAAATAAATTAAGATATTTTGAAGAGATAATATACACCATAGTATAGTTTTAGTTCAATAATCAATTAAGTTATTTTCTATATAATATATAAAACTATCTACCACCAATACAACAAGATCAATACCAATTATTGAGTTTATTTCTACACCTACACAACATAATCAGCATGGTCACCTTTTTACTCTTCTAATAGGATTTAGATAGTGCACATCATATTCACAATATCAACACTAACATATAATATGATACTTTCATGTCACAAATAATAAAAACTAAAATTTTATATCTAGTATAAATATTTACTCAACATCTATATGCAAATCAAATAAATTATCATTATCTAATCAATTATAAAAAATAGATCTCAATACATAAGCAATAGACATAATCAAAATATCTTATCAAAGAAATAATGGCACAATCAAAATAACACATAACATGATGCCCACATATCAAAAATGTCAATATATAGATAACTTAGAAAAGTTTTATTTACTATCACATAATCATTCAATAATGGGAGATCAGTCACCAAGACCCATCTCATCACCCTCACTCTCATCTCCATACCCATTAAAAATCAATGCACCTACATCCCCTCTAGACCTAAACTGAGACCTATGCTTTCACACACACTCTCTCTCTCATAGCACTACTAGTTCAGCCATAACCTCGATATGCTTACATTGAAGATGAATATAATCATCCACTATCCTTCTACCCAACCCACCCAAACCATCATGTGGGGGCATATATTTCCTCTACAACTCTACACATACCTCATCTATGTGTGTTGTTATATGCCTATATGCTATGATGAAAATGGTCAATTGATCAAATAGGTGTACATGTATACCAACCATCTCTATAGCTCACTCCACCATTCCATCATCCATAAAATCATCAAGAATGTTTCATGTAGTCTCTTATGGTATCACCTCAATAATAGTCTCCTAGTACTCATCATCTCCTACACCTACACACACCAGCACAGTACATTATATATATGCTCAATAATCCATTACTAAATAAACTAAGCATACAAATCTACAATAAAAACATACCTCCAAATGATCTAATGGGATCTAGATCTATCACATCCTCCATAATGGCCTCATCTCCTAAAAATAGTCCTGGATATCTATGTCATCTCAATTCATATGTAGGAATATGTGGTCCCACATCATCTACATAAGGTATCATTATCACAACATATCTCTCCATCATTGGAATTAGATCCAAATCATTTATCAAGGGTCTCACTTTGATACCCGATATTATTTAGCTCAAGCATTCATCAACCACACCCATGGTGTGGGAAGCACATCTTGCACCATAATGAACTATCACATAACCCACTCATACGTAAATATCTCAAACATAGTAGTTTGTTGATCATGAAGCCAGCATCTCACCTTAATCTAACTCAACTAAAATCCATCCTTGATCCATCCTTAAAATCCCCTACATGGTCTCAAGATAATATCTCAATCTATAACTTGATCCATTACTTTTCAATAATACATAGTGATATTCAACCACATGGGGTTTGTACCTATCCACCTATCTATAAATACCTACGGGTGTGCCCAATTTATATATTAAAAACCCTCTAGTCTAGTTACTACAATATGATCATATGCCCAATAATGTAATAATGCCAATTACCCAATCTCACCATTGCATAAATCTTGAGTAAAATGGTATAAATCTTGATATGAGTGGGATAGAATGGTATAACCCCATGATTATATGGTTTCATACTCCTTTATATCTTGAAAAATATTGTGTTTCATGTATCTAATTAATACACTAATAGAAATAAGAGTAATAAATGAAGCCAACAACACTATTATAAACTTCTATAACTATGGAATATTATCTCTAACAATCATAGATAATAGCACATCACTAATACTACCTCAATGATGTGTCCCTGTAGGAATGGACAAAAAATATCTCAAGGCATAATCTATGTCTCTATGTCCACCTACCTCTTGCAATACCACTCTCTAACTATTATTATTTATCCTTAATATCCTATACATGTCCTAAAGAGTAATAGTCATGTCTCTTTTAGGAAACTAAAAGGTACGTGCATCATCATTCCATCACTCACATAGTGTCATCATCATGTGACAGTCTTAGGGCATCAATGTTAGTGATGCCACATGCCCTAAACCATCCCTATTCATTAATTCTCTCTTGTCATTTTTCAAAGTCAAACCACACAGACACTCCACCATCCAACCACTCTCAAAATCCCTCATGCATACATCTACCTTCAAAATATGCAAAACATGATGTTAGAATCTCCAAATGTCAAGTATATATGCCAAAATAAACATTAAATATATCTTAAAATAAACAATTCACTACTTTAGCCTACAAGACAATAACACTATAGAAGGGACTATAACATTGGACAATAGTGTTGTCCCTAGATAGTAGTGTGGCATCATAAGACATTAGCATTGTCCTTACGATAATAGTATGTCCCACCCAAAATTTCATAATCTAGCATGTTTTACACAAAAAATATGAAAAAATTAACCAAAACTTCAAAATACATAAAAAAAGGTGTAGAATCCTTATCATTCCAACCTCCTCACTAGCAAGGATCATCACCTCCACCTCCTTGTAGCGGGTCACATTTACACCTAGTCTCCTTAGCATATTTTCTTGGCTTGAAGCAACAATTCTCTCAAATATCAAATTTTAAATGATTTTAAAATTAATCAATCAAACATATTTAAACCATGTTTCTAATATGCCACCTACTTAAGGTTGTCCCCATGCACAAATTTCTATAAATATTACCAATATCTTCAAATCATGACATCTCAAGAACTATAACTTTGATTTTTGATTTGTTTCTTGTGTGTGAAACTTGATGATGATATCCTCCACATCGTATGAGTTACACTTTTATCTCAATTAATTTGAATTTTAAAATTCCAAAACTTATATCTCTTTCAAATTCTTGAGATACATCATAGGTATATCTTAGTATCAATCTATAAATAACCCTTCTACAATTATCAATACAATCAATCATGTACCGTTTTATCAATGTTAACTACCCACTAACATACCTTCCAATATCACTTTTGGTTTGATATCCTTAACATGGTTTTAATTATTTCAATAAATGGGGTATACATACACTATTCACACTAATATATATTTACTCAAACTGATAAAAATGTATTCAAATACTCATGCTCAAATATACAGACACATAGTTTGACTCATATTTCCTAGTTTAATGATTTAGTTGCTTAGGATCAGATACATAGATTTATTCAAATGCTCAAATACTTAGGCTTATATACATGGTTTCTCTACTTAGACACTCAACTATATAGTCATACAAGTTTACTTAGATACTCAAGCTCATATATACAGTCACACATATTTATATAGATACATAGTTTCTTTATTCAAATACTCAGATTATAGATACATGATTTGAATCATATTTTTAGTGTTCCATAATTTTGTTAGATATTGGTTCAAATAAATAGATTTTATATAGGATTTTTATATAGTTATATACTTGAATTATGACTATGGGGGAACATACATGGTACACCTTCCTTATATAAATATAGTTTTAGGCATAGATTACACAACTACATTACTTAGAAATTAGGTTTGGGGGCATGATGCCTGCAAGGCACATGTCCTTGATGCTATAGGATTTAACCAAGTTATAGAAATTAAATGGAAAACTATACCATTAGTTATGATCATATCACTCGATTACACTTAGGTTATCACTAAGATGTCACCAGGATTTCACTAGATTAGGTCATATAGCCACCTACAATGGTTGATCCATAGTTTGCATAGACCTAGATTATACCAATGTCAAATAGTAGTTTTTGACCTACAGTCACATTCAATTCTCAAAATTAGTTACATATCAAAGTGGGGGTAAACATGGATTATTTATCCACATCTAAATATTACTTCTCAAACTCAGTCACATATTAGAGTGGATAAAATCAGGGCTTTGTTTCTCATAATCCATTCAATTACTCAACTTCAGTATAGGGGACACCCACCTTTTGTATTTTCTCTTCACAAACATTATTTCAATGCATATCCACTTATCTATCCAAGAAGTGGGATGATCTAATGTACATTTATTATCTACATGGGTTGATCACATAGGTAAGTACAGGTACACATTTTCTTTGTATTTTACTCTAGTACTTTCATTCCATTACATTACTAGATTAAAATGGGGTAAATGTACAAACTTAATTTGGTAAAACAAACATAAGTACTATGTCTTTTATGGCTATTTCACAATAAGTTCTTAATGATGAATGAGATTTTTATTTAGATGGGCACTTTGGTATTTTTATCCTTATTATGACTTATTTTCCCTATTTTTACACCCTCAACAATTTCATGTCATCCCTTTTCTAGTCATTGGGGCCCCTGTCCTATTTGTCTTAGTCATAAACCATTTTTTGTGCATAGAAGGACAATAGTGTGGACCTATATATGAGCACACCATGTTATTGTGCACCTCAACACTATTGTCCAATGGTCCTATTTTTAACTTGTTTTGGGTCCTTGCCCTCATTTGGCTCTTCTTTTATGATATTATCTATCTTTTTACCTTATCATCCTAAGAACAAGTGTCTCACATTAAAAATAAATATAATTATATATAAATAAATTCATAAGGCATTCTACATATAACACCTACTACTTTGGTGGATAATTACATAAAATTAATCAATATTATAGCTCAACACTCTTCATATTTATCACACATATTTTTTCACACTTGATCAAGGAACTTCCTAAGCTAAAGTCATTCTTGCATATAAAGTGCAATGATTATGCACATTCCCTAAAGGATAACTACTTAGTCATTTTCAATATTTATCTATATTTACCCCCTTATTCCAACCCTTTAACAATCTAACATTTATATATATTAATCCCTACAAATTTAAATCACAAGCAACCATTCTAGTGATACAATCATTAAGACCATATTCAAGATAAGAACAAATATAACACATTATATGATGATTTCAATGTTTTATATAAGGTTTTTTTATTGATAAGTAAAATAATTTTTAATTATCAGTAAAAAAACGTAATCCTATAAATGATATTCATACATTATTGTATACTCAACTTGGGATGGTTAATCTACATAGATTATGTCAATACAAGGAGTGAGAATAATACATAGTAACTCAAGATATTACCAATATTAAATAAATAAAAATTATATTATATTATACTGATGACCTTTAAAAAATAAAAAATGATTATGTTTAACTAATTCAAGACCTAAACCACTGAGAGTATGTCTGTGTATATTAAAGTGATCTTTTATGCAAAAATAATCATTCACGACAAAGAAACTAAACTAACATTGCCAAAGGATTAAATTCACTATTAACCAAGTAATTACATGAGTTGAAAACTTATCATAGTAATTAATTTACATGAATTAATCTCAATTAAACTATATAGCATAAATTTACAGCTGTTAAGATAAATATGCAAACATAAATATTGCCATTCAAGGACCTTCATTATAATGCATAAATTTATACATAATATTTTTAAAAACATGAGACATGATGAGTTCTAAAAGATAATTTTAACATGAATTAAAACATAATCCAAATCTTACAACAATCCTCAAAATGAATGCACAATCATCAATGGTAAGAATTCTTCCTAGTACCAAAATGAGCCCAGCCATATAGTGAGTCCTATCCACTCTAACCATTAGTTAAAGATTGGAATTTATCATCCTATGATGAGCCCATGATGTAAATATAAATAACTATAATAACTTATGAATGACATCTAAGTCTTAGGATAAGGTTACACAAATCAAATAACTAATCTCCAAACAACCCCCTAAAAGCATAAAACACTCAACAATGCTTAATAGGTATCTTTTAGTAAGGCAATCATTACTAATGCATAAATCAACTCGAATAAAATAAAAATACATAGTCATTGATTTAACAAGAAAAACAAATGTGAAGCTTCAAAAATCATATGAGAAACCACCATACATAATCTAGGTTTATTATAACCATAAAACTAAATTATACAACTCATCTATATGCCATCTAAGGGTGAGACAAATCATATTTGACCTCACCCAATAATGGGCTTTCATCAACCATAGTATTTGTCAATAATAAATGTTTTGTAACATAAAACATAATGTAAGCTTTTAATAAGAATCCATATACTTCCAAGACACATTATGTTTTTTATTCAAAGTAAATAAAAGACAACATTTTAACTTTACACAAAAAGCCAAAACAAAAAAACTTATTTATTCCCATAAAGGTCCTATGACCAATTATGCATCCATTCTCTGCTTGTCTCCTCTTTTATTATTTATTTTTATTTTCTTCAAAGTGACATCTGCATATTTAATTATTTCCATTCACCACAATCCCATTTAAATTTTTATTACTTCGAAGAGCTAAATTCCCAACTGGAAGAAAAGTATAGTTCTTATTATTTAAAATACATACATGTTTTATAAGAAAACAAATGTTTTCATGAAAAATACCCCTGTATGAAATCCAATAGATTTAAAAACACTCATATCAATCTAAACACCAAACCATTCTAGTTTCCAAAATACATCAAATGTAATCTATTGACTTCTATAAACCTTAATCATTGATTAGGTATATCAAATTTTAACATTGCATGCTACAACAAAATCAATTAATAACATAATAATATTCCAACCAAAGTCTAAATGACTTTGATTAATCCCATCGTAACCTAAATATAAATGATTTACAATCTCATGCCATGGTTAAGTCTTAGTGACTTAAAATAATAATGTGATGACCATGTTTTGAATGGACATAAAAATATTACCATAGTCTAAATCCTTGGAATTCAATATAAATTCTCTAAGATCATCAAAAAATAGTCTACATGTCCAAGTGACCTTCAACAAACTTTTCAAACTTATTTACGTCAATAGTTTAACCTTAAAACTAGAATTTATGGTTAATTTGAGTCAGAACATCCAATGTCCCTTTAATCAAATAATGTCATATGAATTCAACAATAAATATAATAGATCATGAAAATAATACACAAAACATAATTCAACCAAAAATAGAAAACAAGCGACTGTACAATACATGGTGAAAAAAATACAAGATGAGGATTAACCAAAAAAATAATGAAAACATGTAGTAGTGTAAAAGATGTGGATATAATTTGTACTTTATCATATTTATATACATTAATAACTTACACTTGAAATTAAATGAGGTATTTCACTTTCCAACCCATCTCATATCAAGGCAACACCTACAATCATGCAAAATGACATCAATGGTACTTGTAAAATATATCTTATAATAAATAAATTATAATTGTAATTGTTGTCACTAAATTTTGAACCTTTGGATAGGTAGTTAATGCCTTATATAAATTTAGTGAAACATTAGATTACCTCTAGTCTTGTGGGTTGCCTATAGTAGAGGTAAACCTCTAGATTGAAGGATTAGCTCCCTAGATTTGTCTTTGATAGCTTATCACCCATACCAATTTTCTTGCTTGAATGAAAATAGATAAAGAGAACATAATGGTAACCTATTATAAAAAATTTATGCACCAAATTTATCTCCACAAGACTACAATATACTTGCACTATGAAAGATGGCTCATAAGACTAGCTACAACATCCTAGATTATTTTGACATAAGTGTTTCAAACATGAAGGTGATATGCAATAAATTTATCAATATGAATGAAAAATAGGTATAATTTTAGAAACTAATGCTATTACTTACACTTAGAGATATAAAAATTCACTAACTACACTTCATGTGACCTATTAGAGAGTAGACTACTTGCACCAAACATGAAAGAGTAAAGAGAACATCACGATAGATGATTATCACTTGTCATTCCACTCTACACTAATTCACACATTTATAAAATAATTTATTAACTCAAAACCATATTTTAAATATTTATTTAAAATGAAAATATAGTATTCAAACTAGTAAGGCTTCACCATACCAAGTGTGGATCTTACAAACTTTTCTAAAAGTGGTTGCTCTTATAGAGAATGGTAAAGAGAAAGAGAGGGAGAGAGGTGGTATAAGAAGATTTTAAAATGTCCATGAGAGTTAAAATAATAATAGGATTTATTAAAAAATCCATTGTACCTATAATGACATGTGTCTCACTCCTGAAAGAGTTTTAACCTTCCAAATGGCATAAGGGTTAAAAACTTGCTTGACACCTTGACTATCTCCTTAGAAATTGCCCTTATTTGAATGAAAGGAGTGATAAATTGACCTTCCAACCATGAATTCACCATGAAATTATCTATAAAAACTCATTTATAAATGCCTTAGTAAACTCTTCTGACCTTCCATTCCATCATTCATGTGCATAGGTATCTTGTAACTCTTTATTTACCACACATAATTTTGTCTAAGTGGTTCAAAAATCAAGTGAATATTATCTAGATAATCCAAACTCCATGAACTGTCTCAAAATATGTTATCAGGTCTGAAACACATCATATTTTTTCTTGGACCAAATCCGAAAAAACTCGTGTTGCTCCTTAAGTCTTCACTAGGCCTAGTTTCCTTATAGCCCTTTTTCCTATAAACTCCTTGTTTAGGGAGTTGTATAGATGATACTTAAAAAATAATTTAATATTATAGACCCTATATTTCCTTTTATCTCCATGTCAAATTTCATATTCAGACTCTGAGTGGAAATCTATCTTTTCTACCTTTCTCTCTCTTGAATTAGGCCTCAATTAGGCCTCCTTACTTTGGACTCTATTTTCTTGATAAAAACTTCTACCAAATTTGTGATGACACACAAAAACATTTTATTCACTTTCCTTAGGCCCACACTAACCTCCATTTCAATTTTGAGATCTTGAGACCCTATGTAAGTATGCAAACCAAGAAATGGCCTTACCACCTAGTCTCATTTTGAGCCTATTTGAGACTACCTTAAAAAATGGGCCTAGTTTCATCATATATAAAATATCATGTAAAATATTTTTGAATTTAACGGATATAAAAAGTCCCAAATTAGCTCATTTCATTATTTTGAATCTTTCTCCTTCTCATAGCACTTGAAAAACACCAAAAACATGTAAAAATAAGGTATTTATACCAATTTGTACAAGTGACATTAGAATAAAAGTTCATGGTGGTAACCTCCTTGGATTCCTAAACTAAAAAATAGGTTTTATGATAAAAATACATAATTTAATGTGATTTTGATCTTTTTTCACCCATGAATGGTCACTATTAAGGTTTAAGAGAGATTTTAGACCTGTTTGGGGTCTTAACAATTTTCATAAAGAATAGATCATTAAATCACATATTTACACTTGTAAAACCTTGTTCATATAACTATTAAACAATTATAAAAGTCTCATAATACCATTAAAATTATCAAAAATGGTATGAGCATTTGAATTTTCTCTTTGAATGGCTTGTTTAGTGTTTCTCGAGTATGAGACAAGTCTATTTTGAGTTCAGGGTCTCAAAAATTCATCTAACTATTGTAAGAGGTTGAGACACATTTTAAAAATACCTATCCATTATTACAAATACTTTTTAAGTGATCATTACCCCTATATATACTTAGGGTATATTTATTAGGGTATAGGCATTTAAGAGCTTACTCTCTCTCTCTTTGTTAACCCTCAAGGGCACTTGGATGGAAACCTAAATTATGTTTCCACCTAATAATGTATGGAAAACTCTTATTTATCTATTTACTACCTCAATATCCTCTCATGAGGTCTGAAACCTTTTTTCATTTCCCGCTTAGCTCAAGTGGACCTCTAGGTCTCATGGTTTCCTTTTACGCAAGGAATGGGAAAGGTCTGAGATAAAATAATGAGTACTTAAAAAAAAATTCTAACCTTAGAAAGATCATTAATGTCTTAGTATACTTATTACCATATTATATACCAATTTATAGAGTATGAGTATGCCTATAGAGGTTTCAAACCTTGAAATTCCCTCAAGATTGGATAGTAGGTTGACTGTATGCAGGTTTCTTGAAATGACTATGTATAAGGTTTTACAAATATAGCTTGCTCATTTTTTCTAAATAAATTTTATTTTATCTCAAAATAACCCTTTTACTTCTTTTCAATTGAGATACAAACCTTAGATTTCTTTCCATGCACTTTGTTCCCCTCTTAGGTCTTGAGACCATCCTGTGTTTATATAGACTATAGGTGCTCATAAATGTCTTGATTGTATATTTTGGTTTTGAAACCTCATCTACTAAGTTTATAACTTATCAAATTAATTTAACTTGTTTGGGTTCCCAAAATAGGTTTGTATCCTCTCTCAACACCTTTAAAAACCACATATTAGGCTTAAAACTAGATTATCCTACTAGCATCTTGTAGGTATTCTTGGGATAGCCTTGATTGTGTTTAGAGTCTCAAGGACTTACCCTTAACTCAATGACATTTTAAAAAATCTTTAATCTAAGTTGAAATCAAAATTAAGTTCAAGATTCTCTCAAACACCTATTCATATCTTTACTCAGGACCAAAACTAGTTATCTTCATTAGCCACATGTAAGTGTTGATCCTAGTTTATGATTGTGTTAGGGTTTTGAAACTAGTCTCTTATCACTTAATATTGATAATATTATCCATGAAAAGTGTTATTTTTAAATATTTCCATGAAACAAATCAAATTTTTAGTTGGGTTCAAACACCATTGATACCTCCTATAACACTTCTCATTTATGAATTGAGGCTAGTTTGCTCTAAGACCACCTGTAGATGTCTTCTAGGATGATTGGCATTCTTCTTTGAGTTTCAAACCTTTTTCACATATACCAACCTCAAAATTTTTTATATAATTCCCTTAAAGACTTGAATTGGTTCAAATACCCTTCATACACTACCCTGCCTCTTTTCTCAAGCCTATAGTGAACTAACCTTCTAATAAGCCTATGGGTGGCCTTTTAAGGCTACTTAACTATGCATTAGGTCTTGAAGCCTAGTCTTTTCACTTTACACTATGTTTGAAGGATTTAAACAAGGGAGATAAATTATAATATCTATAAGGTATGTCTACTCTCTCAAGAAACTTTTAAGCCAACTTATCTTTGTTCCCATCTGTACACAGTCTATACAGGGTACTATAGGTGCTCTTAATAATTTGTCAACTGAATTTCACTATCATCTTCACTTGAAAGTGACCTAGTGGTTCCTTCAAGGCTTTTTTATTAAACTTGTGTCATAGTCAATTTTATATTCTTTAGCATGTAATAATGTGGATTTGAAGTTAACTTTGGTAACAAATAGAGGCCTATAGGCTTAGGGCCTATAGGTAACCATTTAGGACTGCATAGGCTACAAAAATCCATTTCATGAATTCATAAACTTATCAACTCTATCAAAGACTCTTCTCTTTCCTATTATTCATCAATATTCTATAGATTTTATATGCTAATCATATTCATCTTTAACCTACCTGATAGGTTTATATGGACCTATAGGTGTAGTCACCTTCTACATGATGTCTATGAATAGAGAAATAAAGCATTATAATTAGTTTGAGAAACTTTGGATAGGGTAGTGAGGTGGTTAAGACTATACAAGGACATGAGTATATGTATCAAACTTCCACAATAGTTTTGATCATCTTCAACTCATCCATATAATTTGTGCAACATGTAATTAAAGGAGACACTTATGACCTCTCATTTGAAGGTGCATTAAACTACCATCTTGAACATCTCATTTTTCTAACAATGTAATTTTATCTTAGGAACTTCAAACTATGGTATGTTACTAGTACATGATCTTTAATTAGTAATCAAAATCTAGTAGACTTGTTCAAACACTAGAAATGTCTCAAAGAACATACACTTGAAAAATATGGACAAAAGACACATTTTAGAAAATAAAACATGAATTACTTGAGATTTAGTGATATCCCATTAATTAAAAATCAATATAATCCTTTGATAATGACCACCATGAAAAGGAAACAAGAACTTGCAATATAATCCACTAGAATAGCCTATACACTAAGGCATTATTACTTCAAGTGAAAGTACTTTATGGATACAATTCAAATAATCAAATCATCATTAAAATGAGATAAATTAACTCTAAAAAACACCCTCAAAGTCATTCCTCCCTATCCCTTTTTGAGCTAAATAAATAGGTGTAAGAACAAACCCCTCTTCAATGAATAAGTCATAGTGACCTATGGTCACTCTTATCAATATTTAAAAAATAATTAGACAAAATTATAAAAACCAATTCCATTTATTTAAATATTACTTTTACCCCTAAAAATTTCCAAAATTTTATATCCTAACTCTCTCTCTCTCATGTTTGTACCATTCAATGCAAATTTGCCTTCCTGAGCTTGTGAAGGTAATGATGGAGAAGAAAATATGTTTCAATTTTTAGTTATAATTTAATCTTGTTAAATATATTTAAAATTGTCTTATTTATCCCAAGAGACATGTATAAACCATGTATAACTAAAAATGATCTTGGAAGGCCATACAAGTGTTTGAAAAGTGTCTTTTTGCCAAGATTAGGCATTAAACTACAACTTTTTTTAGACTTTAACTATTCCTTATCAGTATATGACAAACCTATGACATCAAGGACATTTTTAATCCTTTTTAAATTTTATCCTATATAAATGATACGTCCACCTCTTCTAAATGGGCCAAAAAGTGGCCAAATTGACATTTTTTGCAATTGAGAATCAAACAAAGGTTAGTTCATGATAATATTTCATTAAATGACATCCAAATAACCTTTTATAATGAATATAGACCATATTTTACCTTTAACCAAGTTTTAATAGACAATGCCTTATACTTGATTATAAGATTAGATAAGTCAAACTAAGACCAAAATTTGGACAATGATAAACAAGGACAAATATGAGCATACGGGACTATTTAAGACCACTTGGGACCATGAAAAGACCATGACAAAAATTAGACACCTTTATGAATTTTTAAAACTATAGGAGGTGACCCAAAATTGACTTGGGGTCAAATTTGGTCGACTTTATTAGCAATTCACAAGAGTAGCATGCTTGCAATGCTCATAGACCAGTAACCTTCTCATTTTATTGGGATATAGAGTCACTCTTCTACTAGAATCTAAAACTAATATGCCTTCAAAATATTTCAAACTCTCACAAAACACACAATAATAAGGAAACACATATGTTTCAAAATATTTATAGAAAACCACACAAATGACTCAAAACAAATAAACCTATCCTAATATATACATACCTCAAAACATGTTTGAGGTGATGAAACATGTCTTCTTATTTCAACCAGGATAAAAAAGGATGTTTCTTGAGTTATGGCTACTCCATGAGAATAAGTCACCATAGGATGTATGCTTGTTAAAAAATTTGCATGAGAAGATGATTAAAAGACTTACTAACTATAGGATCTTTACTAGCTACAATTTGATCACTTAGTATTCCATGGAATGGTCCTCCTAGTTCTCCATTAGGACTAGTTAATAGTGAAACCTTATTGATCTCATTTATGATCATTTGGTGCTTGTCACCTTTCTCTTTATGAACCGTGAAACATTTTTCAACTTCACCTTTAGTTGTTTAGGACCATTAAACTTGTCTTCTTGCTGATCAAACATGTCTAAAAGTGGTTCAACATTAGATAGAGGTTTGGACTACTCTTCAACCACACATATTTCTGCCTTGGCCTGATTAGACTCTTCCAAGGCTATATCCTTATTGACATTTATTGGTTACTTCTTGTAGCCTAAATGTTAGATTCAACTCTTATTACTCTATTTAGCAATAAAAACCTAAAATATAAACACACCAATAAGATGGGATAAAAGAGATAATCATCTCGTTAGAAAGACTCTTACCATCACTTTACCTCTTTATATCTCCTATCCAATATTTCTAAATAGATACTTGATACCAAAATTGAAGGATGTTGGATTTCTTACTTGATAGTCAATAATGGTTTCCAATGGATAATTAACTTGGTAATGGATCTTTATGGATGTAAGAAGGATGATAATGGAAATAAAATAACAAGGTTGTAAGTTTTTAGGTTCTCAAATTAGTTTTCATGAAAGGGGTGGCTTAGTTATATATCAAATGGAGGGAGAAGTCAATGGCTCAAATTTAATTTTAAGCCACTGAGATCAATGGATCAAATTTAATTTTGAACCATTGAGATCAATGGCTAGGATATTTCCAAGGAATTTAAAATTCCTTCGAAATATCTAGAATGGAAAATTCTATAGGAGAAAGGGATAAAACAGAGGATATTTATAGAATCCTCCAATTATAGAAATTTTGTATTAGGGTTTAGACATTTAAAAAAAAATTAGGAATAGGGTGATAGATGGGTAGGTAGAATAAATTGTATTTTTAAATTGGCAAGTGGATGATGGAGTATGTTAGTGGGTAAATGGGTTTTGTTAGGGGATTAATGAGGGGATTAATTAGTTATGGGATGGGGTAAGGCTTATATTATGTAGGAAATGGGATATGTCTCAATGGGATATTAGTTAAATTACGTAAGAAATGTAGTTATAGGTTAAATTAGTGAAATTAGCATAATTAATGGGGTGAGAAAATTTTAGTGAATACACTTTTCTTCATGTTCTTTAGGTTCATAAATGACCTCACTCTCAATCTCATTCTTATTTTGAGGAAGGGCTGCCTTACTTATTCAAACTCCTAAACTATGGCATGAAACTGCTGCCATAAGTCATCCTCTTCTTCATGACTATCATATCCATGAACCTCTTCATTTTGAGTAGGCATAATTATACCATATTTTATATTCTCATGATATATCACACTTGAATACTCATCATCATACATATGAATAAGATATTAGCCTCAATATATTATTGAAAAGGATCAT
The DNA here is from genome assembly GCA_037957365.1 of Torreya grandis. Taxonomy (NCBI): domain Eukaryota; kingdom Viridiplantae; phylum Streptophyta; class Pinopsida; order Cupressales; family Taxaceae; genus Torreya; species Torreya grandis. Next base: position 1,526,071 of record JARHVA010002768.1, read on the forward strand.
CAAGTCTTACCTCATAATATTCATTACCTTCATCATGAGTGATGTATGCGCCAAGTTCTATCCCTTAAATGAAAGTATAGGGATCATATTAATATATGTTAGCACCATACTCTCTATAAATATATCATAGATACCTTCAAGTTTAGAATAAGTTGTATCATTTATGACATGTTCTTCTTCTTTAGGGATAATACTATTCAAATTATAACTAGCTTACACATATGGCTCAATGTGAAACTTGGCAAATGGTTGTTTTATAATACTAACATATGCTCCATACCTTATTATAAAGAGAAATAAGTACCAATTATTATAAATATATCCTCCTATCTTGGTGATAAAGTCTCTTGATAGAAAAATATCAAAGTGAGCAGGCAGATCAACCACCACTATGTCTTGTAGTATTAGAAAGCTTGAACAATCATGCAATAAAACCTTCAAACCCTTGATTATCCCTAATAACTTAGCTCACATCTCATCAATTTATAACACTCCTTTGTTATATCGTTCATATTTCAAGCCCAACTTATCTGCAACAAGTTTGGGCATAACTGAAGTGCTTGCCCCACTATCCACAACACAATTATGAATAAGTTTATCACCCAAAATGAGGGTGAGATATAAATGTGGGGGATTTTTAGATTTTGTGTAGGGTTAAACAATGTGATTAGGATCATTAGTGAGGAATACACCACCATGTCTTTATGGTTGACAATTGATATGGATTTGGGACAACTACTCTTTAAGTAGTTCTTTTTGGTTAGGCATGTGAAGTATCTCCCAAAGAGATATACTAATCTTCACATTCTTCAAGGATTAAATGATGTTATAATAATAATAAAAAATCACCTTTTATTATATATTTTTATGTAATTAAGTGCCTTAAGATTGATTCAATGAATTAATTTGAGTTACCCTTCCAAAATTTTGACTTTGAATGGGTGTAAGACTTGTAGAGGCTGCCACATTTATATTCATACCTTTCGACCTTGAAGCAGTGTTATTTGAAGTTGTATTCACATCTTGATCATCTTAAAAGACCTTCTCTTTGACCTTGTGTTAGATGTAACTAAGGTAATTTGTTTTAGGACAAGTCTATCTTCCACTTGAAAGTTTTCCAATCTCACATGTTGGTTGTCATACTCTCCATTGAATTGTGCTTGCATGAAGATCTCATATTATACTATAAATTAATGAGTAGGCCCTCAAGATATCAAATCTTATCCTTCATCTTAATTTTCATTTATGTATTATACTTGAGGCTACCATTATTCTCCTTGAATCAAGTTACTATAGACTGGAACCATGGCTTTTGTGTTGGGAGTAGAGTTTGGATTATAAGCATTGGGTGGCCTATTGAAGTTAGGCTGACCTTGTCCCCTCCTTTGACCATATTTATGAGGTGAGAGTCTATTTTATTTTATAGGATAATATTAAGGGTTTTTTTTAACTCCAAATTTTTTTTTGACTATCTAACTTGAGCTTCTAAGGCCTTACACCTTTTTTCCTAATCAATGGTATCTTCTAATTTCTTTGGGGAAAATATAGACTTGTTTCTTGAACTTAGAATTGGAGCAAGACTTGGAAGAGCAGAAAATATATTAGGCAAAATAGGCATAGATAATTTTTGAGGAAGCTTATCAAATTGGATTAAACCATTCTAAGCTATAATGGATATGTCATAGGCTTTAGGTAAAGTGTACCCACCCATCGACTATAACATGACAACTATATCAGTCCCAATAGCTCTAAGGCATGTTGGGAAAGAAAAACTTATAGGGGGTCTCATGGGAGGTATCAACCTATTCCATGTTCTTTGAAACCTCTAATTTAATTCATGCATATTCTCTTTATGCCCTCTTTGAATCACATTAATCTGATTTATGAGTGATGTGTGATCACTCTTGTCTTCAAATATTTGAGTTGATAACTCCCCAAACTCGTCGTAAGTAGTGATGCATCCTCTCGATAATATTCTATACCAATAAATGTATTTTCCAATAAGATACATGGTAAGTAATATTATTTAAATGTTAACATTCGTGACATTATGCAAATTGATAAAGTTAGATATGTCTGTAATATGATCACTTGGGGTGATAGAAAATCCCCATTAAAAGTGGGAACACTCTTGGTGGCATTGGGAGGGATATCATCATAGGCATTGAGATTTATAGGATTTTTAGTATTGAAAGCTAAGAAATAATGTTCCCTAGCCATGTTATCCTCAAATTCCTCTTCACTCTGTTGTTTTTCTTGACTTGAAAAATCTTCATGCTCTTAAAATGTCAATATAGGCTCAGCATATTGAACTTAAAGAGGAAGTTCAGGTTGAGGGAGTGGGTTAATAAAATAGTTACCTCTACTAGTATTTGACCTATTAAGGACCATGAATTATGAATAAAATTAATAATAAAAAATTATCTACAAATATATATTACCTTTAGTGGAGTCATCAAATGTTAGGTAGAACACACATATGTAGCTATGATGTTGTCAAGACCAACATTCACCTTGACAAGATGTACTTGAGACAATAGTCCCACTAAGTATGAAAGAACTATTGGAACTCAATTTCTTACCCTTGGAGAGGTAGTTTAGGCCTTTTTAAAATTTATTGAAACATTGGATTACCTCTAGGCCTATGGGTTTCCTATAGCAAAGGTAAACCTATAGATTGAAGGGTTAGCTCCTTGGATTTGTCTTTGATAGCTTATCACCTATAATAATTTGATTGCTTGGATGAAAATAGATAGATAGAACATAAAATTAACCTATTATAAAGAGGTGAGTCACAAAAATTATATCCACCAAACTAACATATACTTTCACTATGAAAGATGACTCATAAGACTAGCTTCAATATCCTAGATTACTCTAACATAAGTGTTCCAAACATGAAGGTGATATGCATTGCACTTTTCAAGGTGAATGAACAAGGGGTATAATTTTAGGTAATAAAAATATTAATTACACTCAAATATATATAAATACACTAACTAAACTTCATGTGACCTATTAGAGAGTAGACTACTTGTACTAAACATGAAAGATTAAAGAGAACACAAGGATAGATGACTATTACTTGTCATTCCACTATGCACTAATTCACACACTTAGATAAAAAGTTATGAAATTAAAAAAAAAAATGAAAATATATATTTCAAAGTCAAATATATTATTCAAACCATCAAGACTTTTCCATACCAAATGTGGATATTACAGACTTAGCCAAAAGTGGTTATTCTTACAAAGAATGGTAAAGAGAGAGGGAGAGGGAAATAGGTGGTATAATAATATTGAAAAAAAATCATGATAGTTAAAATGATAATATTTATTAGATAGTACATCATAATTATAATTCCATGTGTCTCACTCTTGAAGTATATCCAACCTTCTAAGTGGCGTAGTGGTTACAAACTTACTAGACACCTTACTAGATCCTTAGAAACTACCCTTATTTGCATGAAAGGAGTGACAAATGGAATTTAAAACAATTAATTCACCATGAAATGATATTTAAAAACTCATTTAACATCTTACATGCCTTAGTAAACTCTTATGACCTACCATTCCATCATTCATGCACATATGTGTGTTGTAACTCTTCATTTCCCATACCTAGTTCGGTCCAAGTGGCTCAAAATTCAATTGAATTTTATAAATATCATCTAAACTCCATGAATAATGTTAAAATATGTTATTAGGTATAAAAAACACCATTTTTTTTCTTGGAACAACTCCCAAGAACTTGTTTTGCTCCTTAAGTCTTCACTAGGCCTAGTTTCATTGTAGCCCATTTTTCCTATAAACTCTTTATTGAATGAGTTGTATAGATTATATTGAAAAAATAAGTGAATATTATAGTAACATATATTTAATTATATCTCCACTTAAAATTTAATCTTTATAATCTGAGTGGAAGTCTATCTTTTCTACCTTTCTCTCTCTTAAATTAGGCATGCTTACTTTAGACCCTATTTTCTTTCTCTAAACTTGTGAAGCACATGTTAAATAAACCAAAAGTATTTTATTAAATTTAAATATTCCCACATAAAAATCCATTTTAATTTGTATGTCTTGATACCATATGGAAGTATGCAAAATAATAAATGGCCTTACCACCTAGTTTCATTATGAGCCTATTTGAGACTAACTTGAAAAATGGGCCTAGTTTGGTCATCTCAGAAATATCACATGAAATATTTTGAATTTAATGGATATAAAAGTCCCAAATTACCTCATATCATCATTTTTAATCTCTTCATTTCTCAAAATACCTATAAAGCACCAAAAACATGCAAAAATAAGGCATTTATACTAATATGTACAAGTGACATCATCATCAAAGTTCATGGGGTAACATCCTTAGATTCCTCAACAAAATCCAAGAGGTTTTATGAGAAAAATACATCATTATATGTGCTTTTTATCTATTTTCACCCATGATTGGTCACTATCAAGGTTTAAGAGAGGTTTTAAACTTGTTTGGGGTCTTAACAATTGTTCCTAAAGAGAAATCATTAAATGACCTCATTTCACTTGGAAAACCTTATTTATAGACCCATTAAACTATTCCAAAAGGATAATATTCACATTCAAAGTGTGGGAAATGTTATGAGGATCTGAAATTAATCTTTAAATGACTTGCTTAGTGTTTATTAAGCGTGAGACATGTCTATTTTGAGTTTTAGGTTTCAAAACATCATATGACTATTTTGAGAGGTTCAAAAACTTCTAAATAATACCTATCCATGATTCCAAATACTATGTAAGTGATCATTACCCATATATATGCTTAGGGTACATTGATCAAGGTGTTAGGGTTTAAGCACTTGCTCTATCTTTACTAGCCCTTCAGGGCACTTGGATGGAAACTTGAATTGTTTTGCCACTTAAGAATGTATGGAGACCTATTATATATATGTTTATTACTTGAATATCCCCCCATGAGATCTATAAAATTGTATCATGCCTTTTTAGCTCAAGTAGACCCCTAGGTCTCATGTCTATCCTTTGCCCAAGGAGTGGGAAGTTTTTGAGATAAAATAGTGAGTAATTACACTATTTTTCTAACCTCAAAAAGATCATGAATTTCTTATTATAATAATTACCATCTTTCATACCAATTCTTAGATTATGATTATGTCTATAGAGGTCTCAAATCATCAAATTCCCTTAAGATTGGATAGTAGGGTTAATTATGTGTAGGGTTCTTGAAATGATTATGTCAAAGGTTTTATAAATATAGCTTGATACCTTTTATATAACCATTTGATTTGGTCTCAACATAACCCTATGACCTCTTGTAAATTGAGATAAAGACCTTATATTTCTTTCCATGCACCTTTTTCCCCTCTTAGGTGTTGAGACTAGCCATTGTTTATATAGCCTATATGTGCTCATTAATGTCTTGATTGTATATTTTGGTTTTGAGACCTCATATACTATGTTACAACCTTATAAAAGTTCTTAAACTTTTTTTGGTTCACAAAATAGGTTTGGATAATCTCTCAACACCTCTATAAACCACTTACTAGGCTTAGAACTAGTTTATCCTACTAGTAGCTTGTAAGTGTTCTTGGGATAGCCTTGACTATGTTTGGATTCTCAAGGACTTACCATTACCTCAATGACATTTTCAAAAAATTAAATTTGAGTTGAAATCCCAATTAAGTTTAGGATAATCTCAAATATCTATTATGCTCTTTACTTAGGCCCAAGACCATTTGCCCTCATTAACCACCTATAGGTGTTGATCCTTGTTCATGATTGTGTTAGGGTTTTCAAACTAGTCTCTTCTCACTTACTATTAATTATATTCTCGATGCAAAGTATTCATTTTAACTAGTTTCATAAATCTTATCATAGTTTCATTTGGTTTCAAACACCCTTCATACCTCCTATAACACTTATCAGTGTATGAATTGAGTCCAATTTGCTCCAAGACCACCCATAAATGTCTTTTAGGATAACTAGTAGTCTTTTTTAAGTTTCAAAACTTTCTCCCATATACCAAATTCCCAATGGTTTATCCAATTCCTTTGAAGACTTGAATGGATTCAAATACACTTCATACACTACTTTGCATCTTTTCTCAAGCCTACAGTGAATTGACCTTCTAATAGGCCTATAGGTGGCCTTTTAGGGCTACTTGATTTTCCATTAGGTCATGAAACCTAGTCTTTTCACTTGCCACTATGTTTTAAGGATCTACACAAAGGAGCTAACTTCTACTATCTATAGGGTTTGTCTACTCTCTCAAGACACTTTTAATCCAACTTGTCTTTACTCCCATCCATACACAGTCTATATAGGGTATTGTGGGTGATGTTAAGAAATTTTCAACTTAATTTCATATTCATCTTCACTTATAAGTGACCTAGTGGTTCCTTCAAGGCTTGTGTCTTGAACTTACTTGTATCATAGTCAAGTTTCTATGATTTAGTTGGTACTAATATGGAGTTGAAGTTCACTTTGGTACCAAATAGAGGAATATAGGTTTAGGGCCTATAGGTAACCATTTAAGATTGCTTAGGCTACAAAAATACATTTCATGAATTCTTGAACTTCTTAACTCTATCAACCATTATTCTCTTTCTTTTTATTCATTAATAGTCTATAGAGCTTATAATCCAATTATATTCATATTTAAACTACCTGATAGGTTTGTACAAACCTATAGGTGTGGTCACCTTCTACACGAGGTCTATGAATAGATAATTAGATCATTCTAACCAGTTTAGAAACTTTGGATAGGGTAGTGAGGTGATTAATAATAGACAAGGACATGATGATATGTATCAAACTTACACCATAGTTCTGAGCATCTCCAACCTATCCTTATAGTCTGTATAATGTACAATTAGAAGAGACACATATGACCTCTCATTTAAAGGTGCATTAAACTACCATATTGAATTTTTCATGTCTCCAATAGTGCAATGTGATCTTAAGAACTTTGCACTATGGCATGTTACTAGTACCTGATCCTAAATTAGCAATCAAACTTAGACTTGTTCAAACACTAACAATGTCTCAAATAATATACACTTGAATAAGATGGATAAAAGACACATTTAAGACAATAACACATGAATTAATTGATAATTAGTGAGCTCCCATGAATTATAAATCAATGGAATCCTTTGAGAATGGCCACCATGGAAATGAAATAAGAACTTGAAATAGAATCCACTAAAACAACCTTTACACTAAGGTATTCTTCCTTCAAGTGAAATAAATTTATGGATATGATTTAGTTGATAAAAACATCATGAAAATTATATATAATACCTTTAAAAACCACCCTAAAAATCATTCCTCCCCATCAATTTCTGATCTAGAGAAACAGGTGCAAGAATATACCCCTCTTGGATGCATAAGCCATAGTGACCTATGGTCACCCTTAGAGATCATTGATAAATAATAGATGAACATTATGAAAACTAATAATACTTGTTTAAATGTTATTTGGACCCCTAATAATGGCCAAAATTTTACATACTAACTCTCTCTCTCCTTCTCATACCATTCAATTCAAATTTGCCTTATTGAGTTTATGAAGTTGGTGATGGAGGAGAAAAAGTGTTTGGAGTGTAACTTAGAATTTAAACTTGGTATATATCTATAAAATATTCTAAAGGGGCCCAAGAGACACTTGTAAACCATTTATAATTGAAAATTAAACTTGGAAAGATATACAAATGCTTGAAAAGTGTCTTTTTATAAAGATTAGGCATTGAAATGCAACTTATATTAGACTATTACTATTATTTATCCTTATATAACCAACATTTGACATTAGGGATGTTTTAAATACTTTTTAAACATTCTCCTATTGAAATGTTATGTCCACCTCTTCTGCATGGGCCAAAAGGTGGCCAAATGGACATTTTTTTGTAATTAAGAATCAAATAAAGGTTAGTGCATGATAATATTTCATTAAATGACATCCAAATAAACTTTTGTAGTTACTCTAGACCATATTGGACATTTTACCAAGTTTCACTAGACAATACCTTGTACTTTACCATAGGACTAGATAATGAAACTAAGACCAAAACTTGGACAATGATAACCAGGACACATATGACCATATGGGACTATATAATACCACTTGAGCCCATGATAAACATTATACACATTTATAAAGTTTCATACTATTGGGGTGACCCAAATTTGACTTGGGGTCAAATTTGGTTAATAGTAATCACCTAAAAATGACACTTGAGTGCTAAGAGTGCTACTTGAGACCATTTCAGATCCATAGATTATCCCTGGACCTATTTTAGAGTATATTTTCACACTTATCTAGACTTTATGTGGGCCATATGTGTCCCTAGTCACCCCTAAAGTAGTCCCATACCTTCATTCTTGCATCCTAGCCCTTCATGCCTAATGTTTTACCACTTGGACATTAGCAACATAATAGGGAAAGTAAAACCACATGGATGTAGTGTCCCAATAATGTCACTAATGTTCTTTCCCTACACTTTTCACAAATAGATATATTTTCAAATCTTATACCTCTTAGGGTTAGCCTAGACCACTTTTAGAACCTGTAAAAGCACCAAAATAATATAAATACATGACTTTGAGACATTTACCCACTATATGGAAAGTAGATACAAATTACATATGAAAAATTATAATAAGTTGTGCAAAATTAAGGTTATCAATACCTATTCTATCCTACTTATGTATACTACCAGTTACAACATTCTTAAGCTCAAATTACCCTATATTTATACTCTTAATCACATTCAAAGAACTCAAGTCAACTATCATACTAGCTTCACTTGTACTTGCACTAGAAATTAGGTGGGGAGAAGTACATCAAGCTTTATCCCTCTTCAAAGTATTGGTATGTAGGCAACTCTATTCAAAATGTGATGTTGAGGATGTCTAGCCTACCCCACTAACATACATACTTTTTAGCTTATATCAACCAGATTGCCTAACAACATGGAATATAAGGGTTTCTCACAAGATTACTAAAAATAGGTTATCTAAATGGTTTAATAACTTATGCATGTATGAAAAGACATTATAAATTGAGACACAAGTGCACCCAGAAGCTCAAGATAGTCCTACACATAGGACACTACCACCAAAATAGGGACACTAGTGCCATATAGCACTACTATCTAATTAGGGTGCTACTATCTAGGAGGGGTTTTGACACCTAGATCCTTACAACACTAAGACTAGTCTATGCCTCATTTTTAAACCTTTGGATCATTCATCTTAGTCATTTTCTAGCTAAGTTATTACTTGCACTATTTATTACTATTTTTAGAAAGGTCAAAGTTAGTCAATTCTATAATATATTAGTGGCTATATTTATTTCATATTTCTACCTTAATTTACTATACTAAACTCTTTAACAAACATAATTTTTAAATTCACTAAGTCCTAAAATGTTAAAACATTTGTTGAACCTGACTTGCTTTGAATATTACACAAACCCTAACCCTAGATAACTCTAGGGTTATATTTCTAGTCTTCTAAGACACCCACTAAAATTTCAAATCTCTATATTGTCTAATTTTTATTTCATATTATCATGTTAATAATGACAATTGACGTTAATTAATTTTTGATGAAAAGTTTTCTAGCTTCTTTTGCATGCTTATTTCCTTTCATTTAGAATGAATTTTAAAATGACATAAACACATACACATGATGCTTTAAATCAGTTCCAATATATGCCATATTTCCTAGAATGTTGTTTTTCCATTATGTGTAATTCCATTAAGAATTATACCTTTACACACATAAAGTATTTGAAAAATAAGCTAACAACTATGTTTCAAGTTTCATTGACATATCTTATGTACAGGAAAGAATCTCCTTTTCATCTTCATCTTCATGAGGGTGATATATACTTTCCCTCCAAGAAATTCCATGTTGTCACTCATCCATGAGATGAAATAACCTATATTATTTTTACTTATTCCCATATTCCACATATCTACACCTCTCCCCTATAGGATGTGTGCCTACATGTTTAATTAGAAGCAACTAGGTTTTGCACTTGTGAGACTCTAGGGGACAAAATTATAAGTATGAACAATATAATTTTAGAATTATAAAATCAAAATCATTTATTAATTAAAAATATCACATTATTGGAAAATCACATTACATGTACACAATATTCATAATATTCTAGTGTAAACCATGTATATGCATCTACACCTAGAAAAGTTGTGCCTAACACTATTTCATATCCAAATCATAAATTATAACACAATGCATATATTATTATTGATTAAAAAATATTAAAATGGTCTAATAAGAGTTCAAGTGAGATACTAAGGTAAATGATTAAAGCTAAGTTGATAAACCTACCACCTCTACACCCAATGAGGAGATCCAAATATTATTGTGCATATCATAGAATTCATAGGCACCACACTAATCATGTTTAACATTGAAAAGGAAAATATAATATATAATGAATATATATGACTCAAACAATGACACATCATATAAATAACATATAATGGCACATCTCCAAATTTAAAAAGGGTTGAATCTAGAAACAATATAAAAATGGTTACCGAAGCATAACTTACAAAAATAAAAGGTTCACAAGCACAATTAGAGAAAGAAATAGTATAACAAGCACATGTAAATCCAATAAAAGATGAAAATATACCTCTCTAAAATTAGGCTCAACTTTAAAAGAGTATGGGTTTGGTCAAAGATATATACATCAGTTTGATTATCATGGTAAAGGTTTGGGCCAATAGGCCCAAGGCATCACCACTCCTATTCTAGCAATTGATAATTTTGGTCAACAAGGTTTGAGATTTATTGAATATCATAAGGTAAATAATTCACATATATATTTTATTAAGGAAACAAGTCCATAAACATAGTAAATGTTACAAAAAAATCAAAAACTTAAGTTACAAATTCAAAATCATGATAAGCCAACAAACAATCTCATAAGAGGCTTTCTACCAAAAGAGCCTCTACAGAAACATATGCCTACAATAATTGTAGTTCTAAATGGAAAAATCACAATAAATATTATAAAACACAATTCAAAAAGTTTAAGTACATAGTATGAGGCAATTCCATATAGCATTCTAGGTTAATATGATTATTATGATTTCAAAGATGAAAAACACTTAGATTCATACTACAACACCATTCAACTACAACATAGTAATCACATTGAATGAGAGATCACCATTCCTATTTTTGACATAGGCCACATTGATAGTGAGTCTCCCATGAGACTCATTGGTTAGTATTTTGCTTCCTTACTTTTACATACTTTCCTTCTCTCTTTCTCCTTGTATTTAGTTTCATTTTCATGTTGCTCATAAATAGCTTATTTATAGAAAATATAAAAATAATATTATATGTCAAAAACATTAAAATATTTACTCAAAAAACATAAAATTATAGAGTATATACATTATCATGTTTACATTTATTATATTTTCTAGATAGTACATATGCTAACTATCTTAGTATAGTCATTTTTTATCATACATACATGCTTCACTAGTTCTTGTCAAGTGCTTGTAGATTTTCTATAATATTTAGATCCAATACACTGATCTAGATTTTTTATTATCTAACCACTAGGGGCATATACATTTATATATGGATTATTCATTTGACACATTCACCCATTTATGGGTGTCTTATACATCATTTTGATTATCAGGTTACATCTTTTTCTACTCTACATCATAGATTTAGCATTGTTATATCTTGATATTGATCATGTTACACTCACTTATATCTTTATCCAAATATTACTACTTTAGACTCAACATATGTACATATTATTTATTAAAAATATTTGTATTACATGTTCATGCATACTTTCATTCCTATCTTTCCTAGTTTAGGCTTGATTATATCTCTATACTTCTTCTATTAAAGGGCATTTGAATATGCCATTGTTATTTGTCTCTACGCCATTTATTTTCATAGTATGTATGATTTGGACATATGTCCATGTCCTTATCTATGATTTCATAATTATGTATGCAACCATTTGAACATGTCCTTATATGTCTTATTTTCTTAGATTTAGTGACATGTTCCCATGTCCCTTGTATTGTGTCCCCTTGCCCTACTTTATGTGCCTCAAGTGTGTTGTATGTATGATTTTTTGTATGCATCATGGCCATGACACTTGTATTTTTATTGTTACAAACTCCATTTTTCTATGCCATGAGGGACCTCATGCATCTCCCCTTCCTACTTGGGTGCTATGATGGACATCATGCCCAATTTGCCTAGGTATATACTCAATTATTAATCATATTTGTTGTTACATACATTGTTATATCTATCTTTACACCCTCATGAATGTTAGACATGACATGCATTGTAAATTACAAACTTATACTTGGATTATCTTACAATTTGATGTTATGTATGCACATTATATTGTATTATTATGCATATATCATATATACTCTAGTTAACACACATTGTGTAGATAATTCTCTTTTTAGGATAGTTCTTGCACAAGTTCAACAACTCCTCTTAAAATATGGGGAAATCACAATAGTATGTCATAGAGATTAGGCTCCCATAATATACTAAAAATACTTTTTTAGCACACAGTCTCATATTATAGAAATTAGACTCGGATAAACATAGTGGAAAAATAGTGATACAAAGATCAATATAGTTACATAAAAATTAGAGAACAAGGACAATAGTGCCCAAAATGGGACACTAACACCACTTGGTGCTACTTTCCAAGATATTGTTCTATTTTCTAGTAGCATTAGTTTCAAAAAAACATAGATTAAATAGAAAATTTTAGTAGATACATTCTAGGTTTGCATAGATTTAGTTGTAAATTTACCAGTTATGTTCATATTCATACCAGTTTAGCCTAGATTCATACCATTTTTCACAGATTAGGGGCATCATGCATAGCATTCTCATTCCCATATTTAATTTAGATACTCAGATACATATTATTACAACTCAATCAAAAATCCATATGCTCAAATATCAAATTTGGGGGCATGTATGCAATACATTATTTATGTATGTTTACTTACACACTAGTTGATTAGATGGAATGACAAATTCCACTTTAATATCTATGTTGTATACATAAAATATCATATTCTAGGTTACACACCAATTTCATGACTTAATCTATCTATAGTGGTTATAATTCTCGAGTGGCTTGTAGTCGTTATACTTGAGAGGCTAAATTTGACATTTTTAGTTAGACATTTCTAGTACATCACATAATTTTAGTTTAAAATGCATTTAATACACATGGGTAGCAAATTATGGATTCATATCCTACTTGAATTCTTGATCTACCTACATGAGAGGGTTGGACATACCATCAGTCTAATCCAAGCTATTCACAAGTCATGATCCACCAAGTAGGGGTGGGAAATTATGGAGTCAAATATGGATTGAGTTATGGATCTACCCACACATGATGATTGAGTAAGACATTAACTCAGTATAATATATTCACTAATCGATCACTATATACATGCACACATAGCTTGTCACTAGGTTTATGCATTGGTTTGCATACCCCAGTGAGGTGTATTCATTCCTTTCCTCTCTCTTATCTCTTTATTTAGTTTTACTCAATTTCAATTCTTTACCTAATTTTATTTTATTTTTTTTGATATCTATTATGTAAGTATTGATCTATGTACATTTCACTTATAGGAAATGCATTGAAACATGTTTCACATACTCAAACCCAACTTTTTGTGCTTCACCTCTTAAGTAAGTCTAAGTATGCTTCTCTTTCCTTTATCTTAGTCATTTTACTTTGTTACATTTATATAATTAAGGTGGGGGGGTGTGGCGTAAAGGGGTGTAATCACCTAAAATTTAAACTTGAGTGATAATAGTGCTAATTGAGACCACCTATCCCTAGCATATCCCTATACCTATCCTAGATCCTATTTTAACACTTATCCTACCTTTGTATGGGCCATAAGTATCCTTAGTCATCCCTAAAGTAGGACAAGGCCTTCATTCTTGCATCCCGGCCCTTCATGTCTAATGTTATTCCACTTCGACACTAGATCCATAATAGGGATAGTAGCTCCACATGTCACTAGTGTCCCAATAATGGCACTAATGTCCTTTCCCTCCTCTTTTCACAAATAGATATCTTTTTAAATCTTAGACCTCCTACTCGAACAAATAGTAGAATAGTATAAATACATGACTTTTATTCCTCTAACCACTAGATGGAAATCATATAAAAATTACATATGCAAACTTAGAATAAGTTGTGTAAAATTAAGGTTATCAATCCCTATTCTACCTTACTTCTACATACTACCATCTACAACATTCTTAAGTTTAAATTACCTTATAATTCCAGTCTCAAGCACATTTAAATCACTCATGTAAACTATCATACTAGATTCACTTACACTTGTATGAGCACTTAGGTGGGGATAACTATATCGAGTTTGATCCCCATTTGAAGTATTGGTGTGTAAGCAACTCTCTTCACAATAAGGTGTTAAGGATGTCTAGTTTACCCCACTAACAAACACACTTTTTAGCTTATATCAACTAGATTCCCTAACAACATGGAGGATTATGGTTTGATCATAAAATCAATTAAAACAAGAAATCTATAAGGTTTCAAAACTCATTCACATAAGAATAAACATTATAAATCTAAAAATAGGTACACCCAAAAGTTTCTAATAGTCCTATACAAAGGACACCATTACCAAAAATAGGGACACTAACACCACATGTCATTATTATCTAATTAGGGAATTACTTTTTAAGAGGGTTTTTGAAACCTGGATCCTACTTGCAACACTTAGACTAGTCTTTGCCTCAGTTTTTAGCCTCTAGATCATCTATCTCAATCATTTCCACCTAAGTTCTTACACTATTTATTACTATTTTTAAAAAGGTCAAAGTTAGTCAATTCTATAAAATATCAATGGATATATTTATTTCATATTTCTACCATGATTTATTATACTAAGATCTTTAACAAACATAGGATTTACATTCACTAAGTCCTAAAAGATTAAAATAGTAATAAATATTTTTTATAAAATAATGTGGGAAAAAATATAGTTAAAATTTAAAATTAATGTAAATGTCATAGAGTCAATAATACATTAGAATAATTATGAAATAATAATAATAATAATAGATATGGGTGGTCATGATAGGTGAGGTTGTTGGAACAATGATTTCATGAGGTGGAGGAAGGTAGATAGTAAAAAATCATAATGCAAAACATTGATTCAATTGTTAATTCAAAACTTCCCAACTCAAAAAATAATACTAATGTCAAAATCAATGTCAATGTGTGGCCAATAAGCCATGTGATGTCACATTATCAATGGAGGAAAGAGATAAATGGAGCTAAGACATTGATGGAGGAGGGTGTAAATTTTGATATCAATAGTCATATTATGGTACACCAATGCCAATTTAGTGGTCAACATCCATAAAGGGGCTAAGAAGATTCATTGAGGTGGCAAGTCAATAGCAACTAGTGTAGAGTTTGAAAGAGATCCTTTATTGCCCATATGTGTGGTTAGGGGTGTTATGAATTTTGAGGTATTATATCATATTGGTATTGAAGGAGAATTTCAAAGATTTGGTGGCACAAAACATATACCAAGGTAAAAACAAGGGGATATTGTAGCATAAAAAACACAAGGGGTACAATTTGAATTGTAAACACTAAGGGTGTCAAGGAGGATATACAACGAATAAAATCTCTTTAAAAAAATGCAAAAAAATACATGTCAAAAAAATGAAAGGATTAATGCATACTATTAAAAAAAACCTCTATATTTATAATAAATAAAACATTAAACACCAATCCTACACTATAAATCTATCATTTTATGGTTTTCATACCATATTGGATTTTGGATTACATAGGATTAAAATATAACTAAGGCATAACTCACATAGTATCAAGATATGTAGAGGTTAAAAGAGAGATGATAAAAATATCTCAAATGTGTATATTTACACTAAATACTAATTGTCACACAAATAGAAGAAATAAGGGGACTGCATAGGTTAGTCACTACTTGACCAATATCCCCCATTGGCCACAAGAATAGCCAAATTAGTTACTTTAATTTAAAGGTTAAATTTATATAGATTATTTTCACATTAATTACATAATCATAGATTAAAATAAATCCAAATATATGCTTAAGTAAACTAAAATATGTTAATGTTAATGTTAATGTTAGTGTTAATGTTAATGTCAATGTTAATGTCAATGTCAATGTCAATGTCAATGTCAATGTCAATGTCAATGTTAATGTTAATGTTAATGTTAATGTTAATGTTAATGTTAATCCACCTAACATTTAAGACTACATAAGTAAGGATTAATAATGTGTAATTAAAATATTACACCAACAATATTTAGAATCTAATTAATGTGATTTAAATTTAATTATACCTCAATTTGATATAGTTAATTTTATATCTTCTTCACATTCACCTCTTCTCCATATAATTCTTTAACTTTAAATGGAGACGGAGCCAAGATAGTATGGGAATTATCTTCATAATCAAGAGCATCCAAATCTTTACTTATCTTTAGGGATTCCATAGAAACACCTAGATTTTCCATGAGAATCCTCATAATGGAATCCAAATTATCAATCTTTCACATATAAAGACATATGTGAGAAACACACTCTTCTACCTTGTGGAACTATTCTTTGACTGCCCAAGATTCTTATTCATCAAAATGGGCCATACCTATAACTTATATATTCAACTTCTTTTTAGAAATATATTAATGCAAAGGAACCAAGTTAACTTCCCCATTATAACTTGTTTCTCAAGTTTTTAGAATAAAACTACAAATATGTCATATATAACAAACCATACATAGTGGAAAATAGACCTAGCTCTAAAACCAAACCAATCCATAATCTGCAGTATATTACATAGCAAGAATCACTAGCATGGATCCTCTAATATCCTAGCATATACATAAATTTTATTTTACTTATATTCCCTATTTTTATTAAAAAAATAGATATGAGGAATTGAAAAATAAAAATAATAAAAGTAAGATGCAAATAGAATGACCACAATAAAATACAAGACATAAATGTTTAGCTTTGAGAACTCAATATGATAAATCACCTCTAGAGTGAGGTACTTATTCTCCCATTTCCACTATGTATTTATCAAGTACAATGTTACAAACATCAAGTGGCCTTCATGTATAAAGGTACAATTCACACTTACCTATAACTAACATAATGCTTTATATTCTAATAACATTTCTTAGATAATAAAAAAAAACCTAGCACTCAATCTAAGCTAGGATAAAAATGATACACTTATTGGGGAATGGACTTACTACTTTAATTCTAAATATAGAACCTAGATTAATTCACTTCCATTATATTTATTTATCCTAATTCCTATACTTATTCTCAAACTTAGAAACATGAGGTACATGAAACATCACAAGAGAAAACTTGAATGAATAGAAAGTCTAAAAATAAGTCACAATTATAATGGTTACTTGTTGGACTAAGGACACATAAATTCCCTAATAAGATATGACATTATAACATTATTTTCATATAAGTTGTAACCTTGTAATAGGTTTCTTTGAAAATACATGAACCCATGATGGTTTTCCTTAAAAAATTATGATGTGAGGTATATGTCAAAACAAAGAGATACTTATAAAGTGTCTTGATCACTATGGGCCTCTATGACTATGTAAACTCATATTGTGCTTTCTTTATTGATATTTTTACATGAAATATATTTAATAATTATGTTATAATATTTTATTACATAGATGACAATAATGAAACAAGTTAGCTGACATATCTAACATACTAGATTCAAAATTTAGATCACCAAACTTTGGAACTACTTTTCAAACTAGATTTTTGATAGATGTGTTGATGCTTCTAAATGTATCATAGGGATTTTTAGTATTCGAAGAACACTTCTCATTTTATAATTATAGGAATTTAGATCATGATTATAAAGTTTTGGTAACTTTAGTTACCTATGGTGAAATAGCGGTAGAGTAATGTTTGAACATTCCACAAAATTTATAATCATTGATGGTTGGGAGCCATCATGGTCCAATCCTTGAAAATTATGAAGTATCTATGTTAGTGCTAGTTAATTATGATCAAAACATAAGATAAAGATTAATCTTAATGGATATTTATAATGAAAGCTAAACTATAGTGATCTAGTTAAAAAGAAGCAAAAGGGAAGGGTAAGGCAAAAAAATAATATGTGATTGTTGATACTTTAATCAAATATCATGACAACATTTCAATTATAACTAAACTTGAATTTAACCGATATACGATGAAAAATATCATAAGCTCAGATCTCACCACATACTAGGTAAATTTTTAAGGATAATGTGAACTCATACAAGTAAGAACTAGATTTTACTTTAAAGATTTGTTACCAAACTCAAATAGCATAAGCACGTCTAAATACAAAACAAATAAAATGAATCAAATTCAAGATCCTTCAGCCAATTTAGCATAAGCATTAATTATCAACCCTGTATCACAAATGCAAATTTAGAATTCAAAAAAATTGTATATTAACAATTGACATATCAAATGTGGAAAATATTTGTAGAATTCATTGACTATGTTAATTGATCCAAGTATACAAATTTTTCTCAAAATATCTCCCTTTACAAGATGGTAATATTGCCTTTTATATAAATACAAGGTAGTATACTAATCAATTAAACGATACAAAATGTAAAAAAGATAAGGATAGATGTCCTTCTTTAGAAATCTCTAGATACATTTGATTTTCAAAACTAGACTGACCTAGAGGCAAATATGCTAACAGATTAGCATATGCCTTTGAAAAAGAATATTCCTATTTCAAATATTACAATGATTTTACAAAAAAGGAATATTAAATAATTTGTGGACCCATTATCGAAGGGTCTCTTTGTTACTTTTGAAAAATATCCATAGCCCTCTGATGTTGTTCTTTGATAAACTCTAGATCCATAGCTAGCTTCAAGAGGCAAACATCTTCTTGGTTAGCTAAGTCCTACAAATCTCTATCATCCCTTACCATTGCTTCTTTCATACTCCTAGCTTATGTAATAATTTCTTTAGTAGTGAAGATCATGACCAAAATCCTATTGTTGTCACTACCTAATTAACCTTGGCTCTTTCCCTTTACTTCTTACATCACCAAGGTGACTTTGTGATTATACTCTACATCATCAATAATTCCTAGGGTTATAGTCTTGGAAGGATTAACTAACATGGTGACAAGTAGTTTCTTAATCTAGGCAATCAACTCTTCATCATCCCTATGGAGTCTATCCAAGCCTACTGACCAAGAAATTAAATTTTGGATATTATCCACCACTATCCCTAATATAGTATTTAGGTGGGTTAGGATAATAGTTTTGAACTTAGGAATCCTATTCCTAATCAATATATTAATGAGATCCCTTATCTTAGTCTTTGAATCCTACCACTTTGTTATCAATCTTTTATCCATCTCACTTTATTGACTCAATGCATCTTGTCTCAGCTTTATTGATTTTAAGGAATCATACATATCAAAAAATGATGCTTCAAACATATTTATTATATCTTTAGGCACTGATAAAATGGCATGTGTCTCTAAGTTATCCTTTTCCTTTTCTAAATTATAAATTCTTTGTTTCATTCCCATAATACCATATTTGACTTGAGTTAAGTGAGCCTTAAATAGGATTCCAATATCTTCTTCATGAATGGGTAGTTCACTGGGTTGTTTCCCTCTAACTAGAGTTAAATCTGCAAAGGGTTACACCTTCTAGAATGTGAACTCCCTAGTTCCCACCATGGATTTTTTGGTGGTGAATCTCTCTAATACAACTATTTCTAGATTAAAATGCATAATAGTAGATGATTTTATGTATTTTGGAGGTTCTAGGACCTCTACTCTTGTGTTTTTTTATGTTCCTAAAGCATCCATTTGTTTTCTCTCTGGGCCTGTAGTGGTTAATATTATTTTTTCATCTTGATCCTTCATCAAATCTCTTATCCATGGCATGATGTATTCATGCACATCAATGTTAATAGCCTTGGCCAAGGCCCAAGAATGGGAGTACGAAGGGATATGTTTCATCTTTCATAAACAAACTAATCAAGGATGATTGGTTCATGAATAGGATACTCTTCACTAAACAAGTTGATCTCACATGTGGGATGAATTAGAGTCAACTTTGGCCTATTTTATTCAATAGGGACTATTTCTAATTATGATTTCCTCTTCCTTGGTTGTGCCATTGGGACTAGATCTAGGGCAACTTCATTTCCTTTATCTTCCTACTCAACCCGTTCTACTTGAGCATGTGGTTCTTCATCCTATTTTTCTTCTCCTTCAAATCCATTTGCTTCAGTGAGGACCTTGAGGGCATCTTCCATTATTTCATCTAACTCTAATGCAATCATGTCTAAGTGTTTAATAGGGGATGTTAGTCTTGGAGGGAGAGTTGAGGATGAAGGTCCCTCACCAAGTCTCTCTTCCAAATTTTCCTTGCTAGTGCCTTATACAATTTGTCCTTAGGGTTGTCATAGCTCCATCTAAGGCTATTCCTAAGGTAGCCTAGAAGTTTTAGGGGATGCATCTACCATATATCCCCTATATTTTAATCACTGGTTAACTTATGCATAAGTTTTAGGTTGATTTTCTTGAATCTAGCTAATACCTCTTAAAAATTGTTGGTCTAGATGTAGAGGGTGTCATAAGGATCAAGTTGATGCTCATAAATTGGCTTGGTTAATTATTTTCTCTTTAAATGGTTACCCACTACATTATTTAGAACCTGTTACCTGATGTCATCCAATTGAAACACAAAGGAATCCTTGTGCCTTTCCATGGTGTCTACATGTTTCTAATCCTATAAAACTATTTTTCCAATTCTTAAAGGAAAGGGATGGTGGAGACCCTTCCTTTTCTCCTTATAGACTCCATCAACACCATGAAGGATTTGAGATGTAATGTATTACTCTAATAGCTTGTTGGGAACATAAATAGGAAAATTTTAGGGTTGGGTAAGAATTCCCTAAATTTTGATTATAGTGCAATTTGGGTAAAGCCAGGTAACTCTCATTACTTCCACAGATTTTTAGATTAGATCACTTACCCTGAGCATATGTATCCCTACGATGCATTCCAATAATTCAAGATAGACATAGTCATAGATAAATTTCATGTGGTATCTATACTTGAATATGTGTAACTTTAAATAATGGTGGAAAATTATGGTTCTACCCTTAGGAGACCAGTTTTTTATGTTGGGGACCTTGGTGGAAGCTAGCAGGGCATCTAACAAATAAGACATCATGAAGAATTATTTGCTAATCTTCCTCTTGATGGTAGTAAATTGTTTACCTAAGTGGATACTAATAATATCCATAATTAAAGGAATAATCTCTTTATCTAACATAAAGTAGGCATAAGACACACAATTGGAGAATTAGGATTCTTCCCTCAAAGTCCTAGAATAGATGGTTCCCTTGGAAAAACAATGGCCTGAGGATGGCATCTAGGTCATTATTACTAGTCCATTCCTCTATTTTGGGCAAATCCAAATATGTATTTGGTAGTTTATAATACCTCTCAAATGATAGTGGGGAAATGTAAACAACTCTCTTAAAGCTTCCCTCATGAATGATCCAATCATTGTCAATTCTATAATCTATAAAAATTGGAGCAAGCATGTCAATGTAATAGATTACCTTTAGTTTAAAAAAAACATGATGGAGGTCATCCATTTGAATGGTAACCAGGTCATAGTACCTTTTACTAATAGTAGCGATTCCCTACTCCTTGGTAATGGCTTTCATCTCATTTTTGGTCTAGAAGAGCTCAAACCAATTATTATTGCCATTTTTAGGGCTACAGTGTCTAGTTTAGTATCTTTGAAAACCCTTCCTTCACTATCTATAGATAGGTATAACTCCATTTCATCTCATAATTATTATCTAAAATTATCCATGGCTTCTTATGTTTATATATTTTTCACAATTTATATTTCAAATAGTCTCTGGTATAGCTCCTTCATTCTCCAATCATAATTTAACTTCTTTCATATTTTTGTAGTCAACTGGGTTCACTTAGGGTCAATCTTATGCAAGGTTTAGGGATTTGAAGCTTTAATGGTGGTATATCACTTGTATTTTGGCTTAGACATGTTTTATATTTGATTTGGACCTTTGACTTTAAACATTTTCATTCTTAAGCACATAAGATCTCTTCTTTTGCCATTTTTAGCTTGTGTGGTGCTTATGTGCCATCAATATAGAACCTTTCATGGAATTATTATTAAATGCCTTTTTTATTCATGTTGTTGGATCAAAATCCTTGGATTAGTGTAGGTTGTTGATTTTAATTTGAGCCCTCACCTATCATTTGTCCCTTTGAATACTGAGCCTCATAGTTGTGCCACTTGGCACCTCTATAGGCCTTCTGAGATTTGGCACTTTTATCAATTGCATAATGAACATGTGTTTTCCATACGTTGATCTCATAGGATCTTATAGATCTATTGAAAATTCATTAGTATGTTCATGTCATTAGATCATCTTTCCATGACAAAGCATGAGCCATAGGATCTGTAAAGATGCATGAGCTTTAATCAACACATTAGATGTAAAAGAACTTAGGCAAAAATACTTTTACCTAATTCTATTCCATATTAATAAACACAAAATACTTAGGTTAAAGAATTTTATGCTAAGCTTTAAATCAAAAGACTTAAATGGGGATGAAGGTTTAAATACCTTAGTCTAAGGTTTATTTTGTG
Source organism: Torreya grandis (assembly GCA_037957365.1). Classification (NCBI taxonomy): domain Eukaryota; kingdom Viridiplantae; phylum Streptophyta; class Pinopsida; order Cupressales; family Taxaceae; genus Torreya; species Torreya grandis. The sequence goes on from JARHVA010002768.1 coordinate 1,548,896, forward strand.
TTCACTAAAAACAAAAAGAACTTTAAGATAAAGTGTTTATTACTAAGTTTCTGAGAATCACACAAAGGGGACCATGGCTAAATATTTTAAGACAAATTTTATGTTGTATTAAATAAGCATAATGCATAATTTGGGCTAAAATACTTATGTTAACATTTTGGAATATGTTCAAGGGGGACAAAATGATATAAGGACCAAGAATGCTAGATTTTTACATGGGGATTTATTGTATTAATAAACACAATAAAATCTTTGAATAAAATCATTTGGGCTAAGTTTCATGTTACAAATACCCATTTTAAAATAATACTTATTACAATTCTCTAGTATAAGGTTCACAACATTCAAACAAATGTGATGGTGACCTTAGGATATAAACTTAAAATAAATTCTTTTTTGCATATATTTAAACTATGTGACCATTTCAATATTTGTAGTTCAAAAGATATCAAGAATTTGAACATCCTTTGAGGGATTCCATTCATCTGCAACGAAATTCATGAGTTTTCTAAATGGAATTTTGAAGTGTATCTTGGTCCTAGGAAAAATAATTCATTATCTTAAATTTGATGGTCTTGTAGATGTTAAATACGTCCTTGTGAATGTTAAATAATGATCATCCAAACACCAAATTTAGGCTCATGAGGATATTAGTTTTGATGGGCTTAAATTTTAAGGTCATGTGGACATCAAATATGTCCTTACAAGCATCAAATTATGGTCATGCAAACTTCAAATTTAAGATTCATCAAATTCATATGTTCTAATGCGAGAGTGTTACCTATATCACCTCTATAAGGATTCTCAAGATTTTGGACTCAATGCATTCCATCTCATTGAAAATTATGATGAATTAAGTGTTGTTTGATCATGATCTGAGAGTTTTCCTTTGATTGATCCCATTTAATAAGTGGGGCCCTTTGATTTTAAATCTCAAATGTGAGAGTGCCATATGATAACTCCATGGAGCTCTTAGGGCTTTTGAATTTTTAATGATGTTTTCACTCCATCTAATCTTTGGTGTATGATGAAGCAAGAACCATTTATATTAATATCAGTGCTCAAATGTGATTGGATTGAAGGACTAAGAGATCAAATTTATCAAGATTCCTTCACATCGTTCAATTGAAAGGCCATGAGGAAGTGTGAATCATTGGATCCTACAACATACATGATATTTAACTTAGAACTTGATATGATTGAAACTTAGTCTAAGGAATTTAGACTAAGGTTTATTTCATATTAATAAATATGAATGGGGACTTAATATTAAATCTTTAGGCTAAGTAATAAATACTAAAGGGAACCACACTAGAAAATGAAAGGGACTCTACTAGCATAAAATTATACCAAAATTTAGAAATAAAAAGAATAAAGGGGAAAATAAAAGTGGACCAAGCATAATTTTTAAACTAAGGCTTGGTCTTGTTAAGAAACACAATAAAGCCTTAACATAAGAATTGGGCTTAAGTCCAAAACAAGTAAAATATATTCCCACCAATTTGCTCATGCATAATTCAAATTCAAATTTGAACCAAGGGTTTATGACAAGGTTTTAGAGCATGAATCTATCAAAAAGAACCTCAAGGAACCTAAAACTAAAATACATGAAGACCAATGATTAGTAATATTAGCAATCTTAAAGAAAAATATAGATTAGTAAGCCAATCTTATCAAAGTGGATGATCTTCAAATTCTAATAATGTTCAAAATAGGCCATGCTTTTAGGGATAAGCTTTAAAACATATCAAGGATCCCAATTTTCAAAAATGGGGGTATGTTGGCCTCAACAAATTTTGAATTCTAGGGGAACCATAGAAATATATTATAACGTAGAGACTCTATTTCAGATAAACAACTAAGTCATCCACTCTATTTAATCAATGACATTATTAAGATCATTTTATGGTTGAAATAAACCTTGCATTTGTATAATTGGGATCAAACATTAAGACATATCCATGTTGTTTGTGTTCTTTGATTCCACTTATTATTTGCCATTGGATTCAGGGGACAACTTTTAGGTTTCATATATTCAATCATTAACACTGACTTAGATCATGCTTATATATTCATTAAGAACCATGCTTCTAGTTCAAGGAAGGCTTAGGCATTGCTCTACTACCAGCTAGGCATCTATAGACCTTACATAGATGCCTTTGGCTTCACTCATGGCCTTGATCCACTATCATCTAGGCATCCATAGCCATGGTGTAGGTTACCATAATCACCTATGCTTGAAAAGCTTTTGATTTTGCATTGATTCTTATCTTTGTATTTTTTAGATCTTTTATGCTTTTAGCAAGGTTGGGAACTAGGGTAGTTAGGTTTAAGGATTTGGTCAAGTGTTTGATCCTCAAAAAATAACTATGGATGCAACCATTGTCCCATGAAAGAAAGTTTATTAATTATAATCATGATTGTCTATCAATAGGTTAAGATTTTATCCAACAAGTGCAAATATTCTTAAGACTAAATTTAGGTCAAGAAAATGTTCAAGTTATCATAAAATAGTTAACCTATTCATTAATATTTACCAATTTATTCAAATCACAACATTAGGCTCACATTTTAGATCCATAGTTAGCACATATATTAGGTTCATACCCACTTTCTTGGATTTTAGAATTTCAAGAAAACTAAATTTTTGAGCTCAGGGTTGTCTAAGAGGACTTATTAGAATCAAATAATAATGAAATGAAATAAAATAAAACACACAACAACAAAGCAATAAAAAATAAAAAAATAAACAAACATATGCATTCTTATATATAAAAAAAGGGGAAGAAGGGAAAAACTGAAAGAAACTAACTATCCTACCTACACTAGATCTAACCATCTTATAGTTTAATCCATAAAGACCTTAGGAGGAGTATTAGAAAAATAACGCTTGAGGTACTACCCATTGGTGGGTAGTTTGAACTCTGATCCTTATATATCTTTGAGCTTGAAGGTGTTATTTACCAATATGTCTATAATCTAATATGGACCAATACATAAAGGTGTGAATTTTCCATGCTTTCCCTTAGGCTCAGATGCTTTGTCAAAGGAGAAATAGACATCCTTCTCTAAACACCTTAATATTTGATCTTTTATCAAACCACTTCTTCACTATGGTTTGATGTCTACTAAAATCAGCAAAGTCTTTGTCCCTTGCATCCTCCATTTGAATAACATCTAGAAATCTTGAATTTTTAAGCTCTTGCCCTTCTTCCATATACTCTAGCATGAATTTTTATGTGTGCAACTTGAGAGTGATATGTAAGATAGGATCTTGACCATACACCAACAAAAATGGTGATGCCTTTAAGGCTTGCTTGATCCTTATCATATTAGCCCATAGTATATATTTAAGAATCTTGTGCCAAGTCCTCAGCTTATCTACAAAAAAAATTTGATTGCTTTCATTAGGTTATTATTGGTAGATTCAAAGACTCCATTTTCTTGGGGATAATGGTTGGATGAAAATTTAAGATAAATGCCATTATAATATTACCATTCAGTCATCTCTATGGATGTAAATGCAAAACCATTTTCACACACTAGAGAGACTGGAGTTCCAAATCTAGTCTAGATATTATCCTCCAAGAAACTGATCACTTCCCATATTCTCCATTGTTTGTTGGCTATAGCTTTATCCCACATTGTGTATTAATCTATGGTAGTTAGGATGAATTTATGATCTTAAAATGAATTGGGTTTAATCACCCCCACAAAGTCCAAACCCCATTATGCAAATGGTTTATCAACCATGACTAGTAGTAAAGGCATTCTTTCCTTAGGCTCCTTAGTGCTCAATATTTGGCAAGAGTGGAATTCTCTCATGTCCTTGTGGGCATCCTTGAAAATATTTGGCCAATAGTAGATAGCTCTAAGGATTTTATGGGTTGTAGTCTTCCCATATTGGTGTCCATTTCCAAGCTTCTCATGAAAGGTGCTCATGATCTGGGTAGCTTCCTCTTTTGAGACATACCTCAGGTAGACCCCTTCAAAGTTATTTATATATAAGACCCCACATTTGATCAAATAATGGGTTGTCTTGAGCCTTAAATCCCTCTTTTGATCCCTTTTTAGTCTTATAAGATAGGTACCATTAATTAGTAAATGAATGATTGAATCATACCACTTACTAATTATTTATATTGATCCACTTACATTATACTTAACCTAGGGTTGGTAGTAGCAATCATTTAGATCAAACCTTGGCACCTTACCAGTTTTTTATTTTTATTTCTGTGTCATATTCCTTCAGAACTAACATCTATTTACCTTTACATTCCCTAATTTGATTCTATCTCAACATAAGTTTTATGGTAGGGTTAGGTAGAATAGCATGCACCTTACTCCTAAGGATATAGTACCTAAATTTATTTACTACCTTACCTAATGCATATGCTTATTTATCAATCAATGAATAGTTCAATTCAACATTTTTGAAGTTAGTACTCATAAAATCTATCGGGTAATCACATCCATCAATTTTTTGAGTTAAAATTATAGCCATAGTATGCTCAAATGAAAAATATTAGAGATAAAAGTCCTTTGAAAAGTTAAGACTTATTAGTACTAGAGCTTGGCTAATTGCTTCTTTGATGTCACTGAATGACCTCCTAGATTCTTCATTCTATGTGACCTTAGAATCTTTCTTTATCATGGCATTTAGTGGCTTGAGAATCTTTGTAAAGCCAAAAATGAACTATCATACAAAGTTTATCTTACCAAATAATAATTTTATCTATTTTATACTATTTGGAGGCTCTATACTAGATATGGCCTATACCCTTTCAATATCTATAGAGATCCCATCTTTATTTATGAAATTACCTAGTAATTTGACTTCAGTAACACCAAAGATACTTTTCTTGGGGTTTAAGGAGATTCCATACCTTCTACATCTTTCAAAGATTTGTTGTAAATGCATAAAGTGATCCTTCCTATTTTTAGAAAAGATGATTAGATCATCTATATATATAATGATGAACTTACCTATCATAACTTGGAAGGCATGATCCATGGCCCTTTGAAAAGTAGCTCCTACACTAATTAGCCTAAAAGGCATTATCTTATAAGCAAAGGTTCCCCATTTAATTGTGAAGGTTGTTTTCATCTTGTCTTCCCTATCAACCAACAGCCGGTTATAACTTGAAAATCCATTAAGAAAAGACATATAGTTGAACTTAAAACAACATAAATTACTTGGTCAAGAGAGGGAAGAATATAATTATCCTTTTTATATGCTTTGTTTAAATTTATAAAGTTAATAAATATCCTAATCTCACCATTTTTATTCCTTACTGGCACTAAATTATCCACCCAGGTAGAATGCCTAATGGGAAACATAATTCTAGCATCTAGTAATCTCTTGACCTCTTTAAATATCATTAGTTCCAGGATAGGCTTCATAGGTCTTTGATTCTACCTGAAGGGTTTACATTTTTCCTTAAGGGGTATAGTATGGGTGATGACTCTTGGATAAAATATCTTCAATTCATCATTATACCATGCTATGACATCCTTATACCTAGTTAGCAACTCTTTGGACTTCTTATTCTCAATATTGGTATAGGCTTATCCCATGTTAACCAATTGGGGTTGATCTTAGGAACCAAGATCCATTACATTTTAGTCCTTTCCACTTACCTTGGAAATATTAAAAACTTTAAACAGTTTGTCTTGGTTAAATATCCATTCTAAGGCAATCATGCCTTTGGGAATTTTATTATCATTCGATTGAATGACTTTACCATCAAATTTGTCCCCCCTAAGTGCATTTTCATTAGTCTCATCAATAATCTAAGCCCCAAATGTTCCAAAATTAGTCATGAATTCCACTATCTATTGATCATCACTAAAGACATGAAAATGATTTACATTATCAGGGTTTGAAGGATAAAGCATTAGCTCAATGCTAAAGATAGGGGAGTCTTGGTTGGGCATGAGGTTAGATATAGAAGATGCCAACTCATTAGTAACTTAGTTCTCTTATCTAAGGATAGAGATAATTCTAAAATGATAAAAAGATTGAATTAGGTCCCAGACCCTGAACTTATACCTCTTAAGGTATGAGAGCTTGCATTGATATTTTCTTCTCACTTGTTTGACTACTAGTTATAAATCCCCATAGAATAGTAGTTATTTGACCTTATTTTTTATAGAAAATTAAAAACCTAGGATAAGGGCCTTGTATTCAATAATATTATTAGTATAGGGTAATTAGAGCATATAGGATACATGATATTCCTTACCACTAGGATCAGTTAGGACAACACTAAATCCAGATCTAGTCTTACACCTAGCACCATCAAAATGTAACTTTCACAATCCAAGAACAACATGAGTAATTTTATGATCACATACCTTGGAAGTCTCTAAGATGAAAAACCTTAAGTTTGAGTCAATTATGTTAACCCTTTCTTTGATGTCATTATACTTAGTGATCATGTGATTCATCCTTGGCTCTCTCTCAACCCTAATCTAGTTTGGAAATCCCTTCCATGGTAGCCATAAATGTGAATAGTCCATGGACATGTATCCATTTAGAGATTTGGTCCATTCCCTATTTAACAAGATCCCATAAACATCAATAATATTAACAACTTAGTTATCAATAAATTTATGCACTCTAGGTTCAGAGGCCAATTGCATATGAACATTCAAAATTTCCCCAATTACCTTGACTCTAAATTTGTCTAAGTTACAACCCTATCAGACTTAATAAGGGTCAATCCAAGTTATTTTTAGATACCTACTGACATGATATTGGTAGATGCTTCATAATCTAATAAGAAATTATGAAAATTCTTACAAAATATCTTGATAGTGAATAGGAAACGAGGAAATTCTATCTTAACTTTATGCACAGTCATATTAGTATTATCAACCTTGGGTGGTTTTTTAGATTTCTTTGACAATGATTCTAAAAAGAGGTCCCTTTTTCTTTAATCTATGTCAATTCATGCAATGTGATGTTATATTTTATCTTCTTCATATCATCAACAATATTATAACCAATCTTTTTTGAAGAACTAAAAACATCAACATTAGGTTTAGAGGTGTTCCCTTTGGGTGGTTTTGTATCATTGCTTGAATAAGTGGGAAAAAGAGTTAAAAAATTATTTGGAGGCATTGAGGTATTCAAAATCTACCTCTACTCTCTATTCCTCAAGGGATAAGTCTTCTTCAAGAATTGATAGAAGGCCTAGATCTCTTCAAGGATATCATTAGGTTCATTATCCTCTTGAAAAGGGAAATCAAAAGTCTCCCTCATGAAGGCTTAATCATATGATTTTGATCTAGAGGTACCTACACCACTATCTTTGTTAGGGATCACTTGAATGTGTCTAATTCTTCTTAGAAAGACTCAAAAGCCTTGAAAATTTTAATGCAGTAAATTTCACCATGTTTGGATGTACAATATACCCTACAATAATCAAGTAATGCAATATCAATAAGATTAATGTCAATAGTCTTATTGCTAAAATATGGTTTATTATTATTATTATTATTATTATTATTATTATTATTATTATTATTATTATTATTATTATTATTATTATTATAGAAACTATCATTCTGAAACCTATTGTTTGGCCTATTAAACCTTTGAAATGAGAAGTTCCTACCAAAGTTTTCTCCAGTATTGCCTACTTATTTATACAACTAAAGGAAATCAGTGATTAATTTTTGGACCATTTTCAAGATAGACTCATTCTCATTCTTGGGAGTTTTATAATTGTGCACCTAGTTATTTTTAGTAGTAGAAGATGGCATTAAAGCTCTTTGATCATTTGTATTAAAACCATTAGTATGATGACTCAAGAGTCCAAAGTTTTGATTGGGAGTAACATGACTTAAGGGCAATTGATTTAGATTTGGGAGTTGGTTCAAGGATGGAATATTCTAGTTATTGTTGGGTAAGATGTTCAGTAAGGGCATATGTGGGTTGATATTTAGGATAGAGTCAGCCATTTGTCCCTAAGGATGCATTTGATCTTTGATAATCACTACCTTAGATTCAGACCTGACTAATGAAGTTATACCTTGAATAGATATTTTTTATAAGTACAAAAGTCATGGGATCTAATGCATCCTTGTAGATTTATTGAGCTAAAACATCATCAAGTTTAAAAGGTTATATGGTCCTACTATACATTTTATATAATTTATCATAAAAATTACCTTATGGGCTCACTTTCATCCCTCTTGATGGTGGTGAAATGGTGGTATATGACACATGGACTAAAATTTTGACCAAATTGATCTATGAAAATATTAGTGAAACCATCCTAGCTAGTAATATAATTGTCAAGTAGATTCAAAAACCATTCATAAGTAGCATATTTTAAATCTAAAGGAAAATAATATTCATGTTACATCTTCATTCACAACATTTAGAAACCTTAAAGTAGCTTTAAAATATTTAATGTGCTCTTTAACAGTTACAATACCAGTTGGACTAAATTTTGGCTAGTATTTTTAGGGTTACATGGGAGATCATGTACCACACTTGGTACATTGATTAAAGAGTCTCCCAAAAAAATCCATACTTGGAAAAAGGTTGAAGGCAAAGGTACCTTGAAGAGGTGAAGCTGGAAAATATTTGGATCTCTTGCATCTACCTTTATCACACTTGGCTCTTCTATGAACCTCAATTTTAAGAAAAAGTTCCCTAATTTATGATTGTGATCTTGTTCTAATCCTTGGTAATTCTAGATTGAATATTGAAGATTCTATTTTAAATATGATGTATCAAGTTAATCTTATAAATAACAAGGATTAAACCTGTACATTAAGCTCATTTTGCAAAGATTGTGAAAATAATAGAAAAGGATGTAAATATTTAACTAAGCTAGCTCAAAGATGTGCCCAATTATACAAATATGATCTATCTTTATGATTCTAATCTCAAATAAACTCATATCTATGAAATATATGCCAACCTTTGATAAAAATAAGTTATCCTAACCTTATATACTATGAATTCTTAAGTCTCAAGCTATCTTTATGAAAATCAATAATCAAACCTCAAAGAAGTGTGATCTTTGTCTAAGGAAATATGAAGATAGGTCAAAGATAAAAAAGATAAATTATCTTTACACTTATAAGCAAATAATTAGTCAAAAATGCAAAGATAACATCAATCTTAAATAAAAAAACACTACAATAAACAAAGATTCAACCAATTTACAAATATTGACCCTCCTTCCAGCAGTAGTGAAATGCTCTCCTATTGATGCTTCTAAATGTATCACAGGGGTTCTTAGTATTCAAAGAACATTTCTCATTTTAGAATTCTATGAATTTAGAGCATGAGTAGTAGGTTTTGGCAACTTGAGTTACCTATGGTGAAATAGTGGTAGAGTAATGTATGAACATTCCACAAAATTTATAATAATCGATGGTTGGTAGCCATCATGGGAATTATGAAGTATCTATGTTAATGATAGTGAATTATGATAAAAACATAAACTAAAGATTAATCTAAATTTATATTTATAATTAAATCTAAGTTATAATGATCTAGTTAAAAACAAGTAAAAGCGAATGGTAAGGTAAATAGAGAACATGTGATTCTTGATCCTTGACTCAAATATCATGACAAAGTTTCAATTATAATTGAACATGAATTTAAACAATATATGATGCAAAATAACATAAGCTCAGATCTCACCACATACCAAGAAAATTTCTAAGGATAATATGAACTCATAAAATTAAGAATTGGATTTTACTTTAAAGATTTGTTACCAAACTCAAATAGCATAAACACATATAAATACAAAATAAATAAAATGAAGCAAATTCAAAATCCTTCAACCAATTCAGCATAAGCATGAATTAACAACCTTATATCATAAATGAAAATTTAGAATTCAAAGAAACTATCCAAATTCAAGCTTTAGAACCAATAATTGAGAAAAAAACTATATTAGCAATTGACACATCAAATTTGGACGATCTTTGTAGAATTCCTTGAGTATATTAATTACTCCAAGTATACATTTTTTTCTCAAAATATCTCCCTTTACAAGATGGTAATACTACCTTTTATAGAAAGATAAGGCAGTATACTAGTAAGTTAAAAGATAAAAAATGTATAAAAGATAAGGATAGTTGTCCTTCTTTAAAAAGTTATAGAATATATTTGCTTTTCAAAACTAGACTGACCTATAGGCAAATATGTTAACAAACTAGCATATGTCTTTAAAAAAGAATATTCCTATTTCAAATATTATAATGATTTTACAAAAAATAAATATTAACTAATTGGTCGTACCATTGTTGAAGGGTCTCCTTATTTCTCTTGTATAAGCTCCATAGCCCTTTTATGTTGTTCTTTGACAAGATCTAGATCCATAGCTAGTTTCAGGAGGCAGATATATTCTTGGTCAGCTAAGTCCTCAAAATCTCTATCATCTCTTACCATTACTTCCTTAATACTCAAAGTTTCTATAATATTTTCTTTAGTAGTGAAGATCTTTACCAAAATCCTATTATTGTCACTACCTAATTGACCTTGGATCTTTCCCTTTACTTCTTACATCACCAAGGTGACTCTATGCTTGTACTCTACATCATAAATAATTCCTAGGGCTGTAGTCTTGGAAAGATTAGCCAAAATGGTGCCAAGTATTTTCTTAATCTAAGCAATCAGCTCTTCATCATCCCTAAGGAGTCTATCCAAGCTTGCTGACCAAGTAATTAAACTTTGGATATTATCCAACACTATCCCTAATATAAAATTTAGGTGGGCTAGGCTAATAGTTTTAAACTTAGGAATCTTATTCCTAATCAAAATATTTATGAGATCCCTTATCTTGGTCTCTGTATCCTACAACTCTATTATCAATATTTTAGCCACCTCACTCTATTGGCTCAATGTATCTTGTCTTAGCTTCATTGATTTTAAGGAATCATATATATTAGAAAAGGATTCTTCAAACATATTTATTATAGATTTAGGAACTGATAAAATGGCTTATGTCTCTAAGTTCTCCTTTTCCTTTACCAAAATATGAATCCTCTATTCCATTCCCCTAATACCATCTCTAACATGAGTTGATTAAGCGTAAGATAGGCTTTCAATATCTTCTTCATTGATGGGTAGTTAGCTAGGCTTCTACCCTCTAATTGGAGTTACCATTGTAAAAGGTTTTGTTGGGGCCAACATACCCCCACTTTTTGAAAATTGGGACCCTTGAGAAACCCTGGGGTTTGAACATGGAGTTTAGTATGTTAAGGTCATTTATCGAATCTAAAGATTTTTCATTTTATTAAGGGCAACCTTACTTGGTTTCTTTTTTCTTTAATTTGGACTAATAATATTGATAAATATTCTTTGTGACTTTTAGTCACATGATCCATGGTGATGTTCCTAGGAAACTCATGTCCCTAAACCCTGAGAAAAATCTCAGTTTACATTTAAATGTTGGTGGGATTCAAATTGGTGGGAACTATTTTGAAACCCATTTTGGGCCTAAAGATGAAACTCATGTGTTAATCTTAGTCATGCTTTTTAACATACCTAAAACTTAACTTAAAATGATTGGTCCCCTTTGTTATATTCCCCCTTTAAATGTTCCTTTGTATGCCTAACTAATTTTTTCATTTTATGGGGTCCTTTTAATATTTCCTAACTTAGCCTAAGACTTTAACCCTAAGGCCCCATAATATTTATTAATACTAATAGGACCTTAGTATTAATGCCTTAGCCAAATTTTGCTTCCCTAAGTCCCCTTGTTATGTTAGATTGGCCCCTCACTTATACATTAGCCTAAGGTTTTAATCTTAAGGCCTTGACATATTTATTAATGCGAGAGAGACTTTAGTATTCACACCTTAAGCCTAAGTATTTTACATCTCTATAGTCTTAACTTAACTTCTATGCATCTTGTGGGATCCACTATTTATCATGACACTTGATCCAATGGTGCAAGGGAAACCTGACATAATCCCACATATAACCCATTAGACCAATCACATTTAAGCCCTCATATCACTATCAATGGCCCTCACTTTATTGTAAGGACTTGATTAGACAGAGTGAAGAATAGTGAAATGGTCAAAGGGATACCAAAGGCTCAAAAGATTGACATGCATCACCTTCACATTTAAAAACTAAAAGAAAATGGGTCTCACCTAATGAATTTTGATCCAGCAGAGTGATTTAAGTCCAACATCCTAAAAGTCCTTGTAGACATGCCAAGTAGCATTCTCACACTAGGTTATAAGAATTTGATGAGCTTAAAATTTATGTTCACACAATTGTCATTTGATATCCACAAGGATGTATTTAACATCTGCATGATTTTCAACTTTAAGACCACCAAATTAAAAATTCATTAACCTAAAAATTGGTGTTTGTGAAACTGTCATCTGACACCCATAAGGATGTATTTGATGTCTACAAGACTATCAAATTTAAGCTAATAAAGTATTATGCGTAGGGTCAAAATGCACTCCTAAATCTTTCTAGAAGGCTCAAAAATGAATTTATAAGCTAAGGGAAGTGATAAAATAAATGCTCAAACACTAGAAGTCTTCAAATTTCAAAATGTGAAAATGGTCTCATAATCTAAATATGTAAAATAAACCTAGTCTATGTCTATACTTTAAAATCCCTGACATTTTATTCAAATGTCATGAACCTCAAATTATAGACTTATACTAAGTCTTATTTTTAAAAGAGAGTCCTTGTACAGTAAAATTCATACCAAATGCATCTAGCTAAAGGTTTCAATGTGTTTTTTCAATACAATAAAATCTTATGTGTCATTGGGCCATTGTGTCATGTTGAGCCTTTTGAGCATATTTTAAAGCCTTCACATAAATATTATATATCAATGTATATGTTGTTTTCATTAAACATGTGATAAACATTATCCTAAGTATATTTAAGCCATGGCCCCCTTGCATATAAATCTGAAAACTTAGGCATAAACCCCTTAGCCTAAGGTTTATTTTTTACTTGATAAGATGAACAAACCTTAGTATATAAGACTTAAGCCTAGGTCATGGTCTTAATAATATGTTAACTTGCTATTTAGGCATATATGTAGATCAATGGCATGCACTTTGTCACTGGGTTTTGACCCAATGATGTGAAGGCACCCAAAGACTTTTCAATGAGGCCTTGAGAGCTCATAAACATGATTCATGGTAAAAGTGCATTTGAGGCTAATTTGGCAAGATGATTTGATGGTTCACACTTTAATTATAGATTTTGATCTAATGGTATGAGGGCACTCATGAATTTTCAAAGGCATACGAGATCATCGTGTGGCTAATGCTCATTTGGCAAAGGACTAATAAAAGATTTAGAGCATGGATAAAGAACATAAGGTGCTAAGTGTCATGACCATGGGGTTTACAATAGAAAGAACCAATCATGGCCAAGGGCCTAGATTATAATCTATGGCTCATGTTAATTTAGGATTTTGATCCTATGATGAGAAATGAATAAGGTATTTTAAATACCAATGGCTAGCGTTCAAATGGCATTTATGATAAATGTCATGAAAGGTCTAGACCAATGCCACATAGACTCCATACAAGCAAAAAAAGATAAAATATAAGATCTTGTGGGCTAAAAAATGCAAAAGTATAAAGGTAAAGGTCTAAATCAAATCCAAGGCATGTATAATCCCAAGTCTAGATATATTATACCATTAAAGCTCCAAAACCCTATATCTTGCATAAAAGTGACCAAAATAGACTCAATTGGTCAGAATTTGATCAAAAGAAATCTTAATTGTGTTTTGTGAGTGAAAAAGAGATTTCACATAGACCATTTGTTACCAGTATAAGAAATTTACAAGAATAGAAACAATGGTGGCCTACAGACAATAGTTGGAGGAAACTAACTCTATTTTTCAAAGGATAATGAGGTTCAAATCTTCAAACACACTGAATTGGATACTACAGCCCTAAATATCCCTAGAATTAGGAACTAGTCTTAACTCTTCTTCATGATCAAGGAATTAAAGCCCATCACAAAATAAGAGAAAAGAATTACTATAATAAACTAGAGGAACTATGACCTGGTTGTAGTCCAGATGGCTAGCCTTCACCATGCAATGATAAAACTTGAGTTATTGCATTGCATCAATGACCTTGCCCCTATTTTTGTTAATTGTAGAATTGATAATGAATGGATCATTAGGGAATAAAACTCGAAAGAAGTAGAATATAATTTTCTTATATGATTTGAGAAATATTATAAGCTTCATCCTCCTCATGTGTATTTAGCTAAGATGAAGGAGTGGACAAGCAACAATGATCTAGACTTTGTCCTTAAACCCCAGTTGCACCAAGGCCCTCACATCTTCAAGGATTTTGAGGGTAAAATACTAGTAGTCCAATTCAGGGAGGGCATTAGGGTAATAATGACCTTGTTGAACCAAGCCTTTATATCCCCCTCAACTACCTATGTGAATAAAATTTGGGTCTCATTTTCTCATTTCATGGTGGAATAAAATCTTACCCCTCTAATTGGATATTTAATTAGTGTCTTCCTCACCAAGAAATTCACTACCATTAAAAAGAAGACATCTAAGTAGTTTTATATGATGGCATACTTGTTAGATGCCCTTTTTTCCTTAATAAGCCTCCCTAAGATTAAGAATTAGACCCCATATGGCAAGACCACCATTTACACCATTATTATAAATTGTATATTTTTAAGTATAGGAATCACATGCAGTTTATTTGTGACTATGTGTATCCAACCATAGTTAAGACCATCACAAATTTTCTCATGCCTAGGGTCCATCCCCTAATCAAGAATTATATTGAATCAATGGGTGATATCTGGTACTACCCTAATTGCATAAGCATCAACATCAAAGGAATCATATCCCAACCTTGTAGGTTACTAGTGTCTATTCTTAGCAAGTTGGCTGATCAAGAAATTGGTTCCCATTTCTTACAAGGCATTGATGGCACTTGTAAAGAAAAGAAGAAAGGTCTTATCCACCCCTTCCCTCTGATCATTGGAAGGACCATACTAAAATATTGGAAACAAGTTGAGACCATGGCTAGACATAAATATTCATTTGGTTTTTAACTAGATGAACTTAAGATTTGGGATCCTAAGGATATAGAGGATAGCCACTTGAAGGATAAGAAGCTCAAAAAACATAAATATGTGCATCAACTTGTTCTTCATAACACCATTTATATCAAATCCAAGAATTATGAATAAGTACTAGCTAAGATCCAAGGTCACAACATTAAGCTTGAACATAGGTTAACTAGAGATAATAATCCCTTAGGAAAATCTTAGAAAATGTATCCTTTGTAATACCATTTATTACCTAGTCTATCTAGGATAGCTCACGAACAACCCCAAGTGGAACATCCACAACCCTATCCCCAATATAAACATGAGAAAATACAATATGAATAATGTAAGGGCAAGGAGAAAGTGGGAGAGGTGAAATTGGAAGAGAGGATTGGAGAGGGTACCCCATCTTCAACACTCCCACAAAGGCCACCTTATCTAGTATAATATTTGGACATGATTGCCTTTGAAATGGAAGATACACTTGAGGGTGCCCTCAAGGATCTCATAGAGGCATATGAATTAGACAAGGATTTAGAGCCTAAGGAATATATATGAAAATATTTGGTCTCTATGGCATCCTAGGAGAAGAGGAAGGTAGAGTTAGCATTGGTTCCTATGAGACCAAGAAAGAGGCTCAAATTGACCTTCTCTCACCCCATAAGTGAGGTAAATTTGTTCAGTGATGAATTCCCTATTCATGGACCAATCATTCTTGACTACTTCATTAATGGTAAACTATAAAAGATTCCATCCCTTTCCCACTCATGGGCCATGACAAGGGTTGTTGACATCATAGTACATGATGACATGAAGCCATGGATCACATCCATGGTAAAAGAGCAAGAATATCAAATAAATATGTTTACCCAAGGACCAAAAATTAAAAGGATGGATGCTCTAAGAGCACATGGTATCTCATGTGTGAAGGTCCCAAAACCTCCCAAGTTTGAAGAACTATTTACTATCATCTATTTCAACCCTAAAATAGTTGGCTTAGAGAGAATAACAATAAGGATAGTTGCGGTTGAAATATAATAATTCGCATTTAAAAAGGTGGAACACTTTGTGGGATTAACCCTAGTAAGAGGCTAGCAACTTGGTGAAGCTACAATTCATGAGGAGGATGTGAAAAGTCTAATTGAGGCCTAGTCTACATAGGCTAAAGATAGAGTCTAAGTATTGAAGCAGAGGATCCTAAATTTGAAAAAGGAAAACTTGTAAACACAATAAATTTTTTTAGTGCCAAAGGTGATAACCAAGATGCCTGATGAGTCATTCTATTATATGTTTTAATCCCTTAAGTCAATGAAGTTGAGGCAAAGTGCATTAGAGGGGTAGTGTGCATTGGCCAAATGCTTAGTCACCCAATGGAAAACCTTAGAAGATAATATTTCCCAACTTCTCAATATTCAAGAAAGGAAATAGATCATAGGCTTTAAGACTATTAGTTTAGGACATTTGAGTATAATTCTAGGGATTGTGATTGAAAAGGTTCAAATTTTGAGTGATTGGCATAATAATGTGGAAAGGCTCCTGAATGATCATAAGGAGTTAATTGCAAAGATTGAATAGATTCTTGGAACTATGTTCATAGATACTACACAACCCAATGACCTTTGAATCATAAGTGATGAGGAATTTAAGCATAGGGATACTTTGGTAACCCATGAAATCAAAGGAAAAAGCCAAAGCAAATTTGGGGCTAATAATAATAATAAAATCGTGGACATGATATTCAATGTAGGGGAAAGGATAAATGAAGCTAGGAGCATTAAAGAGGCCATGGATAGGAATGATAGGGAACTTAATGACTAGAATATCAAGAGGAGGAATGTATTATGAAGCCTTTTATGGATCTAAAACTAGTTGATGAGCACCACACCAAAAACATCAGCATCCTCCAGTAATGACAATTAGAGGCCCCACCAACAAATCAAGCAATATTCTATTTTGTAGAGTTTTGTAACATTTTGAAATAGAATATTCCATTGTAAAGGCATATGATAGTTTGTTAGCATATTTGCCTCTAAGTCAGTATGATTATGAAAAGAATGTGTATTTTAGAGCCTGTAAAGATAACTATCATTATCTATATACACCTATATTTTTTAACTAATTGGTATATTGCCCAATCTTTCTATAAAGGCATGTATTACCATTTGTAAAAGGGGGAGATTTTTTAGCAATGTTTAATTTGAATAAGTTAATATAATCAAGGTAATTCTACAAATATTGCCTATGTTTGATGTGTTAATTTTCATTTTAGATTTTCTCTCAATTTCTAGTTAAGGTCTTAAATTTGAATGGGATCTTGGAATTATGAGTTGTATCCTTATAATCATAGCATTTATAATTTTTACAACATGCTAGATTAGCTGAAATATCTTTGGTTGTCTTTCATTTTCATTTTACTTTGTTTTCACATGTGCATGTGTTAATTGATAATAGCAGTAAATATTTAAAGAAGAACTAGTTCTTACTTGTGATTCTTCACATTATCCTTTGAAATTGGCCTAGTATATAGTGGAATTTGATCTTAGGCTATTTTACATTATATATTGGTTTGAATGCATACTCAGTTGAAATTGATGATTTGTCACAATGTTTAATCCTAAAATTGGTAATCACTCTTTTATTTTTTTCCTTACCTTTCTCTTTGCTCCTTTTTAACCTCAAGATCATGTTAGTTTTAGCTTCATGATAAATATCCACTTATATTAGTCTACAGCTTAAATTTGGACCATAATTCACTAAGTATTAGCATAGATCCTTAGTAATTCATGAATGATGGACCAAGGTGGCTCCCAACCACCAAATTATATAAATATTGTGAAAACATTTATCTTGATCTACTATTATTTCACCATAGGCAACTAGATTATCAAAACCTACAACTCATGCCTTGAATTTTCCAAATTCTAAAATGAGAAGTGTTATTTAAACACTACTAGCAACTATGGTCGTGGTAACTCCATCTGAGGTTATTTCTAAGGTGGCCTAGAAGGTATATGAAATAAATTATATTGAAGAAGATGCATCTATTAAATGTCCCCTAGCTTTTCATCACTAGTCAACTTGTGCACAAGTTTGAGGTTGTTTTTCTTAAATCTAGCCAAAACCTCTTTAAAATTATTAGCCTTGATTTGGAGGGTGTCATAAGGACAAGGTTGATGCTCATCAATTGGATTAGGTAGTTGTTTTTTCTTCAAATGGTTTCCCACTACATTATTTAGATCTCAATACCTATGGTCATCCAATTGAAACATAAAGGAATCCCTGTGCTTGGTCATGGTGTCTATCTATTTCCAATCCTATAAAATTGGTCTTCCAATTATCAAAGTAAAGGGATGGAGGAGGCCCTTCCTTTTCTCCCTACAGATTCCATTAACACCATGAAAGAATTGAGATGCAATTTCTTCCTCTATTATTTTTTTAGGAACATAGATATGCAACCTATAGGGTTTCATAATAATTCCATCAATTTTGATTATAGTTCAATCTAGGTAAAACCAGATATATCCCATTAGTTCAACATATTTCCTAATTAGAGGGCTTACCTTGGGCATAGGGATCCTTGTGATGGATTCCACCAATGTAGGATAGACACATTCACAAATAAATTACATGTGGTGTCTATACTTGAAGATGTGTAGCTTTGAATAATGGTGATAAATTTTGGTTCTGCCCTCAGGAGATTAGTTTTTGATGTTGGGGACCTTAGTGGAAGCTAGCAGGGTATATAATAAATAAGACATCATAAAGAAATATTTTCTTGCCTTCCTCTTGATGGTAGTAAATTATTTCCCTAATTGGATACTAATCATATCCCCAATTGAAGGAACAAGCTCTTTCTCTACCATAAAGTAGACATAAGTCACCGAATGCTTATTAACATATGTGGTTGCAAGGGCTCTAGATATTCTATTTAATAGGGTCATAATTTTCCTATTTCCCTCCTTAATCTATATAATTGAGATTCTTCCCTCAAATTCCTAGAATACATGGTTCCCTTACAGAAATCATGGCTTGAGGATGGTATCTAGGTTATTCTTATTGATCCATTCCTTTATTGTGGGCAAATCCACATGGGGATTTTATATTTTATAATACCTCTCAAAGGCTAGTGGGTAAATGTAATAAAATATTCTATATCTCCCATAATGAATGATCCAATCATTGTCAATTCTATAATCTATAAAAATTAGAGTCAGGATGTCAATACAATGGTGTACCTCTAGTTTGGTAGCAACATGATAGAGGCTAGTCATTTGAATTACAACCAGGTCATAGTACATTCTACCGATAGTGGTAATCCTCTACTCCTCCTTGGTAATGTATTTCATCTCTTCTATGGTCTAGAAAAGCTCAGACCAATTCTTTTTTCCATTATTCAGGGCTACAGTGTCTAGTTTAGTATATTTGAAAACCATTCTTTCACTTTCTATAGATATGTACAAATATGTCTCATTTCTTAATTTTTATATGAAAGCTACTATGGCTTCCTATGTTTAAAAATTTCTCACAATTTACATTTAAAATGGTCTTTGGTATAGCCTCCTTCATGCTCAAATCATAATTGAACTTATTTCAGATTTTTATAGGCAACTAGTTTGCTTAGGGTCACTTTTATGCAAGGTTTAGGGCTTTGAAGCTTTAATGGTGGTAGCTCATTTAGATTTAAGATTATACGTGCTTAAAATTTGATTTGTAACTTTGCCTTTATACATTTGTATTCTTAGGCACATGATTTCTCTTCTTTTATCATTTTCTACTTGTGTGGTGCTTATGTGGCATCAATATAGAACCTTTTGTGGCATTTTTCATAAGTGCCTTTGAAGCACTAGCCATTAGCATTTAAACATTCCTTTTTTATTCACACCATTACATCAAAATCATTATATCAATATGAGACATTGATTATAATTTGGGCCCTCACCTATCATTAGTCCCTTTGACTACTGATCCCCATGGTTATTTCACTTGGTAGCTCCATGGGCCTTCCAATCTCTTCTACATTTGTCAGTAACATACTTAATTCATGTTCACCACATGTTAAGCCCATGGGATCTTAGAGCTTCATTAAAAATTCATTGGAGCCTTCACACCGTTGGATCATTTTTTCATGATGAAGCATGATCCATAAGATCTACAAATATGCATGATATTTAATCATTACATTAAATGTAAAATAACTTAGGCTAAAATGCTTCTACCAAAGTATATTCCATATTAATAAACATAAAAGACTTGGGTTAAATAATTTTACGCTATGTTTTAAATCAAAATACTTAAGTAGGGACTTAGGTTTAAATACCTTAGGCTAAGGTTCATTTTGTGTTCATTAAACATGAAATGAACTTTAGGATAAAGTGTTTATGCCTAATTTTTTGAGAATCACACAAATGGGACCATGGCTAAATATTTTAAGACAAAGTTTGTGTTGTATTGAATAAACATGACACATACTTTGGGATAAAATACTTATGCTAAGCTCTTATAATATGTTCAAGGGGTAAAAATGATACAAGGACCAAGAATGCTAGATTTTAACATAGATATTTATTGTATTAATAAACACAATAAAATCTTTGGAAAAAAACATTTGGGCTAAGTTTCATGTTACAAATACCCCTTTTAAAATAAGACTTAGTACAAGTCTCTAGTCTACGGTTCATGATATTCAAAAAAATGCAATGTGGACATTAGGATATAAACTTAAACTAAATTCCTTTTTACATATATTTAAACTATGATACCATTTCAATACTTGTAGTTCAAAAGATCTTAAGCATTTAAACATCCTCCAAGGGATTCCATTCATCTACAAGGAAATTTATGATCTCTCTAAATGGCATTTTGGAGTGTATCTTGGTCTTAGGAAAAACAATTCATTAGCTTAAACTTGATAGTCTTGTAGATGTCAAATACATCCTCATGAACATCAAATGATGATCATGAAAATGTCAAATTTAGAATCATGAGGTTCTTAGTTTTGATGGGATTAAAGTTGATAGTCACATAAATGTCAAATACATCCTTGTGGGCATGAAATGATGATCACGTAAATGCCAAATTTAAGTTTCATCAAATTCTTGTGTTCTAATGTGAGAGTGCCACTTGGAACCTATGTGGGGCTTCTCAGGATCTTATACTCAATTCACTCTATCTGATTAAAAATTATGATGAAGTGAGAGTTGTCTGATCATGATCTGGGAGCTTACTCATGATTGGTCCCATTTAATAAGTGGTGCCCTTTGCTTTTAAGTCTCTAATGTGAGAGTGTCATGTGATGACTCCATGGATCTCTAGGAGATTTTGACTTTTCAATGATGTCCTTGATCCATCCGATCCTCAGTTTGCAATGAATTGAGAACCATTGATCATGATCCAATTTATTGAACATGATTGGTCTGAAGGACTAAGTGATCAAATTTAATAGAATTCCTTCACATTGTCTAATTGAAAGGATGTGAGGAAGCATGGATCAATAGATCCTGTAACATGCATGGTATTTAAGTTAGGACCCAATATGAAATAAACCTAGGCTAAGGCATTTAGATTAAGGTTTCATTTGTATTAATAAATATGAATGGGGACTTAATATTAAATCTTTAGGCCAAGTAGAAAATATTAAAGGGAACCATAATATAAAATGAAAGGGACTCTATTAGCATAAAATTAGACTATGGTTTAGAAATAAAAAGGAATAAAAGGAAAATAAAAGTGGACCAAGCATAATTTTTAAGATAAAGTTTGGTCATGTTAATAAAAATGATCAATACTTAACATAAGAATTGATCTTAAGTCCAAAACAAGTTTAAAATATTCCCACTAGTTTGGTCCCTCCTAATTCAAATTTGAATTTGAAACAAGGGTTTACAGTAGGGTTTTAGAGCATGAATCTATCAACAAGAACCTCATGGTACCTATAACTAAAAGACATGGAGACTAATTATTAGTGATGTTAGGCAAGCTTAAATCAAAATGTAGCTCATTAAGCCAATCTTATCAAAGTAGATGATCTTCGAATTCTAATAATGTTCAAAACAAGCCTTGCTTTCAGTGCTAAGCTTCAAAACATCTCAAGGGTCCTAATTTTCAAAAATGGGGGTATGTTGACCTTAATAAATGGATACTTCTAGGAGAAACATAGAAATATGTTAAAACTTAGATCAATGCCATTATCTAGATCATTTTATGATTGAAACAAACTTTGGATTTGTAGAATTGGGATGAAACATTAAAACAAAGACATGTTGTGTGTGTGTGCTTTGATTCCAATTACTATTTGACATGGGATTTAGGGGATAACTTCTAGGTTTCATATATTTAATCATTAACACTGACTTAAAACATGCTTAAATAGTCATTAATAACCATGCTTCTTGTTCAGGGAAGGCTTGAGCATTGTTATACTACTAGCCAGACATATATAGCCCTGATAGAGATGCCTTTGGCTCTACTCATGGCCTTTTTCCACTACCATCTAGGCATCCATAGCCTCGATCAAGGTTACCAAAATCACCTATGCTTGAAAAGCTTTCTATTTTGCACTGGATTCTTATTTTTGTATTTTTTAGATCTTTTATGCTTTTAGCAAGGTTGGAAACCAGGGTGCTAGGTTTAAGGATTTGGTCAAGTGTTTGATCCTCAAAAAATCATATATGGATGCAACCATTGTCCTAGGAAAGGATGTTTATTAAGTTCAATCATGATTGTGTATCAATAGATTAAGCTTTCACATCACAAGTGTAAATCTTCTTAAAACCAAATTTAGGTCAAGATAATTTTTAAGTTCTCATAAGATAGTTAACCTATTCATCATTCTTTACCAATTTATTCAAATCACAAACATTAGGCTCACATTTTAGATCCATAGTTAGCACATATATTAGGTTCATACCCACTTTCTTGGATTTTGGAATTTCAAGCAAACTAAAAATTTGAGATCAAGGTTGTCCAAGAGGACTTATTGGAATCAAGGAATAAGGAAACAAAAGCAAACACACAATAGAAAAGTAATAAACAAAATAAAAAAACAAACAAACATATACATTTTTATATATAAAAAAAGGGGGAGGAAGGGAAGAACTAAAAAAAACTAATTAGCCTACCTACACTACATCTAACCATCTTATAGTTTACTCCATAAAGACCTTAAGAGGAGTATAAAAAAATTAATGCTTGAGGTACTACCCACTGGTAAGTAGTGAAAACTCTACTCTTTGTAGATATTTGATCTTTAAGGTGTTATTTCCTAATGTGTCTGTAATCTGATATAGACCAATCCATAAAGGTGTGAATTTTCCATGATTTTCCTTAGGCTCAAATGTTTTTTCCTAAAGGAGAACTAGATCTCCTTATCTAAACACCTTAATATTTTATATTTTATCAAACCACCTCTTCACTATGGTTTGATGTCTACTAAAATCATCAAAGGCTTTCTCCCTTGCATCCTTCATCTAAATGATATCTAGCAATCTTGAATTTGCAAGCTCCTAGAATTCGTCCATATAATCTTGCATGAATTTGTATGTGGGTAACTTGAGAGTGATAGGGAAGATAGGCTCTTAACCATACACCAACAAAAATGGTGATGCCTTCAAGGCTTTCTTGATCCTTAGGCTATCATCCCATATTGCATATTTAAGAAGCTTGTGTCAAGTCCTAGGCTTTCTTGCAGCAAAATTTTTGATTGCTTTCATTAGGTTATTATTTTTAGATTTAGAGACTTTGTTTCCTTAGGGATAATGGTTGGATGAAAATTTAGGACAAATTCCATTATCATACATGCATTCGGTCAACTCTATGGATGTTAATGTAGAACCATTGTTACACACTAGAGAGACTAGAGTTCTAAATCTAGTATAGATGTTCTGCTCTAAGAAATTGATCACTTTCTCCATTCTACATTATTTGGTGGCTACAGCTTCATCCCACCTTATGTAATAATCTATGATAATTAGAATGAATTTGTGACTTTCAAATGAATTAGGGTTAATCAACCCTACAAAGTCTAACCCCTATTATGTAAATTGTTTGTCAACTATGCCTAGTTGTAAAGGCATTGCTACCGTAGGCTCCTTGGTGCTAAATATTTGGCAAGAGTGACATTCTCCCACATTCTTATGGGCATCCTTTAAAATAATTGGCTGATAGTAGCCATCCCTAAAGATATTATGGGTTTTAGTCTTCCCATAGGGGTATCTATTACCAAGCTTCTCATGAAAGGTACCCATGATTTGGGTAACTTCCTCTTTGGAGACACACCTCAAGTAGACACCTTCAAAGTTATTATTGTATAAGACCCCAAATTTGATCAAATAATAGACTGCCTTGAGCCTTATAGCCCTCTTTTTCTCCCTTGTTAGTCCTAGAAGATATGTACCATTAATTAGTAAATTAATTATATAATCATACCACTCACTTAAAATTTATATTGATCCACTTATATGATACTTAACCTAGGGTTGGTAGTAGAAACCATTTGGATCAATCCTTGACACCTTACCAAATTTTTAATTTTCATTTCTATGTCATATTTTTGGAAGACTAACATCTATGTACCTCTACATTCCCCAAGTTCATTATATCTCAACATAAGTTTTATGGCAGGGTCAAGTAGAATAACATGCACCTTATTCCAAAGGATATAGTGCCCAAATTTCTTTACTACCTTAACTAATGCATATGCTTGTTTATCAATCAATTAATAGTTTAATTCAGCATTTTTGAATTTATTACTCATAAAAGCTATTTGGTTGTCATATACATCAACTTTCTAAGTTAAAACTATGACATAGTATGGTAAAATGTAAACTAATAGAGATAAAAATCATTTAAAAAGTTAGGACTTATAAAGACTAGAGCTTGGCTAATTGCTTATTTGATGTCATTGAATGCCTTCCTAGATTATTCATTCCATGTGACCTTGGAATATTTCTTCAGCATGTCATTCAGTGGATTAATAATCTCTAAAAAATTGAAAATGAACTTTCTTACAAAGTTTATCATACCAAATAATGATTTTAGATATTTTATACTATTTAGAGCCTATATTATAGATATGGCCACTACCTTTTTAGGATCTTTAGATATTCCATCTTTAGTTATGATATGACCCATCAATTTGCCTTCAGTAACACAAAAGATACTTTTTTTGGGGTTTACGGAGATTCCATACCTTCTGCATCTCTCAAAGACTTGTTGTAAATGCATAAAGTGATCCTCCCTATTTTTAGAAAAATGGTTAGATCATCCATATATATAATGATGAACTTACCTATTAGACCTATGAAGGCATGATCCATGGCCCTTTGAAAAGTATCTCCTCCATAAATTAGCCCAGAAGGTATTCTATTGTAAGCAAAGGTTCCCCATTTGGTTGTGAAGGTTGTTTTCGTCTTATTTTACCTATTAACCAACACCTGGTCATAACCTAAAAATCCATCAAGAAAATACATCAAAGATGAACCTAAAATAACTTGAATTACTTAGTCAATAGAGGAAAGAGGATAGTTATCATTTTCAGATGGTTTTTTTTTAATTTCTAAAGTCAATACATAGCCTAATCTCACCATTATTCTTCCTTACTACCACTAAATTAGCCACCCAAGTCGAATGCCGAATGGGAAACAAAATTCTAACATCTGGTAATCTTTTGACCTCTTTAAAGATCATTGGTTCTAGGATAGGGTTCATAGGTCTTTGCTTTTACTTGAAGGTTTTACAATTTTCCTTAAGGGGTATAGTATGGGTGTTGACTCTTGTATCAAAGACTTTCAATTCATCATAAGACCATGCTATGACATCATAATACCTAGCTAGCAAATATTTAGCCTTATTATTCTCAATATTGGTGCAAGTTTATCCTATGTTAACCATTTGGGGTTGATCTTGGGGACCAAGATCTATTGCACTATAGTCCTTCCCACTTACCTTGGAACTATTAAAAACTTCAACCAATTTGTCTTGGTCAAATAGCCTTTTTAAGGCAATCATGCCTTTGAGAATTTTATCATCATTCAAATGAATGACTTTACCATCAAATTTTTCCTCCATAAGTGCATCTTCATCAGTCTCATCAACAATCTAAGTCTCAAATTCTCTAGAATTAGTCATGAAGTCCAATATCTATTGATCATCACTATAGACTTGAAAAAGATTTACATTATCAGGGACTGAAGAAAAAGACATCAGCTCAATGTTGAAGTTGGGGGAGTCTTAGATGGGCATAAGGTTGGTTACAGTAGATGCCAACTAATCAGTAGCTTGGTTCTCTTTTCTAGGGATGGAGACAATACTAAAAGAATAAAAAGATTTAATTGCGTCCCAGCCCCTAAAATTATACCTTTTAGGTATGAGATCTTGCATTGGTATTTGATTCTCACTTTATTTACTACTAGTTATGAAACCCCATAGACTTGTAGTTCTTTGACCTTATTTTTATATCAAATTACAAACCTAGGATGTAGTTCTCATATTCAAAAAGATTTTTAGTACAAGGGAATTAGAGCCTATAGGATGCATGGTATTCCTGACCACAAAGATTAGATAGGACAACACTAAATCTAGATCTAGATTTACACCTAGTATCATCAAAATGTAACTTCTATAATCTAGGAACAACATGAGTACTTTTATGATCACATACCTTGGTAGTCTCTATGGTGAAAAACCCTAAGTTTGAGTCAATTATGCTAACCCTTTAACTGATGGCATTATTCTCAGTGATCATGTGATTTATTTTTGGCTCTCTCTAAACCCTAATCTAGTTTGGCACTCCCTTCCATGGCAGCCATAAGCATGAATATTCCATGAAAATGTATCCATTCAGAGCTTTGGTCCATTCCCTACTTGACAAGATCTCATAAACATTGAGAAAATTAACCTAGATATTAATAAAATTTTGCACTCTAGGTTTAGATGCCAATTACATACGAACATTTAAAATTTCCCAATTACCTTGACTCTAGATTTATCTAACTGAGTTACAACCCTATAAAAATTAATAGGGGTCAAGCCAAATTGTTTGTAGATACTTGATAGCATGATATTGGTAGATGATCTAGAATCAAATAAGAAATTATGCAAATTCTTACAAAATATCTTCACAATGAGTAGGAAAGGAGGAGATTCTTCCTTAGCTTTGTGCACAATCATATTAACATTGTTAGCCTTGGGTGGTTTGTTATATTTCTTTAAAAATGACTCTAGAAAGAGGTCCCTTTGTTCTGTAATCTATGTCAATTCATTATATCATCAACAATGTTATAACCAATCTTATTTGAAGAACTAGAAACATCAACATTAGGTTTAGAGGTGCTCCCTTTGGGTGGTTTTGGATCATTATTTAAAGAAGTGTCCAAAGGAGTTCCAAAATTATTTGGAGGCATTGAGGTAGTCAAAGGCTACCTCTAATCTCTATTCCTCAAGGGATAAGTCTTCTTTAAGAATTTTTGGAAGGTTTGGATCTCCTCAAGGATATCATTAGGTTCATTCTATTCTTGAAAAGGGAAATCAAAAGTCTCCACCAATAAGGTTTAATCAGATGATTTTGATCCAGAGGTACCTACATGACTATCCTTGTTAGGTATCACTTCAAATGTGTCTAATTCTTGCTTTAAATCCTCAAAATCCTTGAAAAACTCAATGTAATCAATCTCACCATGCCTGGTTATACAATGCACCCTATAATAATAAGGTAATGCAATATTAGTAAGATTAATGTTTGTAGTCTTATTGCTAGAAGATGGTTCATTATTCTTATTATCAAGGAAATTATCATTATGAAACCTATTATTTGGCCTATTAAACCTTTAAAATGAGAAGTTCCTACTAGAGTTTTCTCTAGTATTGCCTACTTATTTCTATAACTGAAGGAAATCAGTGCTTAATTTTTGGACCATTTTCAAGATAGACTCATTCTTATTCTTGGGAGTTTCATAATTTTACACCTGGGTATTGTTAGTACCAATAGATGGTATTAAATCTATTTGATCATATATATTGAATCCATTAGTAGGATGACTCAATAATATTAGGTTTTTATTAGTAGTACCATGACTAAATGGCAATTGATTTAGATTTAGGAGTTGGTTCAAGGCTAAAATATTCAAGTTGTTATTGGGGAAGATGTTCAGAATGGGCATATGTGGGTTGATATTTGGGACAGAGTAAGCCATTTGTCCTTGGGGATGCATTTGATCATTGATAATCATTGTCTCAAAATAAGCCCTGGCTAATGAAGTTATAGATTGAATAAGTCTTTTCAAAAATATAGAAGTCATGGGATCTATTGCATCCTTGTAGATTTCTAGAGATAAAACATCATTATATTTATAAGGTTCTATGTTCCTACTATACATTTTATAGAATCTAGTATTAAAGGACTTTATGGCCTTGCTTGCATCCCTATTGATGGTGGTGAGATGGTGGTATATGACACATGGACTAACAATTTTACCAAACTGATATATGAAAACATTATTGAAACCATCCCAACTAGTAATATAATTGATAGGTAGATTCAAAAACCATTCATAAGTAACATATTTAAATGTAAAAAATAAGAATTTACATGTTACATCTTCATTCAAAACATTTAGCAACCTTAAAGTAGCTTTAAAATATTTAATGTGCTCTTTATCAGTTATAATACCAATTGGACTAAATGTTGGAAAGTATTTTTTAGGGTTACATGGGAGATAATATACCACACATGGTACATTGATTGAATATTCTTCAAACCAAGCCATACCTAAATGAAGGTTGAAGGCAAAGGTACCTTAAAGAGGTGAAGTTTGTAAGGATTTGGATCTCTTGCATCTACCTTTATCATGCTTGGCTCTATTGTGAACCTCAAGTTCAAGCAAAGGTTACCTTATCTCTTATTGTGATCTTGTTCAAATACTTGGTAATTATACCTTGAAGATTGAAGATCCTATTTGAAATATGATGTGTCAAGTTAATCTTTATAAAGAACATGGATTAAACTTGCACATTAAGTTCATTTCAAAAATATTATGTAAAGAATAGTAAAGGACATAAATCTTTGACAAAGCTAGCTCAAATATGTGCCCAATTATATAAATATGGTCTATCTTTATGAGTCTAATCTCAACTAAACTCATATCTATGAAATATATGCCAACCTCCTAACCTCAAATACTACGAATTCTCAAGTCTCAAGCTATCTTTACCAAAATTAAGCATCAAAACTTAAATAAGTGTGATCTTTGTCTAAAGAAGCATAAAGATAGGTCAAATATTACAAATATCACTTATCTTTATACTTCTAAGCAAAGAATTAGTCAAAATCATAAAGATAGCATCAATCTTAAATCAAAACACACTAAGATAAGTAAAGATTCAAGCAATTTATAGAGATTGGCCCTCCTTCTAGCACCATCAAAACACTCTCCTGTTGATGTTTCTAAATATATCATAGGGGTTCTTAGTGTTCAAATAACACTTCTCATTTTAGAATTCTAGGAATTTAGAGCATGAGTAGCAAGTTTTGGCAACTTGTGTTACCTATGGTGAAATAATGACCTAGTAATGTATGAAAATTGTACAAAATTTATAATAATTGAAGGTTGGGAGCCATCATGGTCCAATCCTTGTGAATTATGAAGTATCTATGTTAATGCTATTGAATTATGATCAAAACTTAAGCTACATATTAATCTAAATAGATATTTATAATTAAATTTAAGCTATAGTGATTTGGTCAAAAAATAGAAAAAGGGAAGGGTAAGGTAGAAAGAGAATGTGTGATTTTTGAACATGCATTTAATCAATATATGATGCAAAATAACATAAGATCAGATCTCACCACATACCAAGAAAATTTATAAGGATAATATGAACTCATACAAGTAAGAAATAGATTTTATTTTAAGTATTTGTTACCAAACTCAAACAGCATAAGCACATTTGAATATAGAACAAATGAAATGAATCAAATTCAAGATCACTCAACCAATTCAACATAGGCATGAATTAGAAACCTTGTATCACAAATGCAAATTCAGAATTCAAATAAGCTATTCAAATTCAAGCTTTAGAACCAAAAAATGAGAGAAATCTATATTAACAATTGACACATAAAATTTGGATAATCTTTGTATAATTACTTGACTATATTAATTACTCCAAGTATACAAATTTTTATCAAAATATATCCCTTTACAAGATGGTAATACTACCTTTTATAGAAAGATAAGGAAGTATACCAATTACTTACAAGATACAAAATGTACAAAAGATAAGGATAATTGTCCTTCTTTAGAAAGTTCTAAAATACATTTTATTTTCAAAACTAGACTGACCTAGAGGCAAATATGCTAACAAACTAGCATATGCCTTTAAAAAATAATATTCTTATTTAAAATATTAAAACTATTTTATAAAAAAGGAATATTAACTAATTGGTGGGCCCATTGCTAAAGGGTCTCCTTATTACTCTTAGAGAACCTTGATATCCCTTTGATGTTTTTCAGTCACAAGCTTTATATCCTTAATTGGATTCAGGGGGTAAATATCTTCTTGGTCAACTAAGTCCTCATAATATTGTTCATCCCTTGCCATTGTTTATTTAATACTCCTAGCTTCTATAATCTTTTCTTTAACAATGAAAATCATGACCAAAATCCTACTATTATCACTACCTAATTGACCTTGGCTCTTGCCCTTTACTTCCTACACCACCAAGGTGATTATATGCTTATACTCTACAACATTAATAATTCCTAGGGTTTTAGTCTTGGTAGGATTAACCAACATGGTGCCAAGTAGTTTTTTAATCTGGCCAATCAACTCCTCATTATCCCTAAGGAGTTTGTCTAAGCCTATTGACCAAGCAATTAAACTTTGGATCTTATCACTATCCCCAATACAACATTTAGGTGGGCTAGGTTAATAGTTTTAAACTTATGAATCCTATTCCTAATCAATATATTGATGAGATCCCTTATCTTGGTATCTACATCCTAACACTCTATTATCAATCTTTTAGCCACCTCACTCTACTAGCTCAATGCATCTTATCTCAAATTCATTAATTTTAAGGAATCATATATATCAAAAAAGGATGCTTCAAACATATTTATTATAGCTTCAAACATTGATAAAGTATATTGTGTCTCTAAGTTATCCATTTCCTTTTCCAAATTATGAATCCTCTATTTCATTCCCCTAATAAGAGCTCTAACTTGACATGAGTGAGCCTCTGATAGGCTTTCAATATTTTCTTTATGGATGGGTAGTTCACTAGGATATTACCCTCCAATTGGAGTTAACCCTGTAAAGGGTTCCACCTTATCAAATGTGAACTTTTTAGTTCCCACCATTCCTTTTCTAGTGGTGACTCTTTATAATCCATTTGTCTCTATATTTAATTGCATAGTAGTAGATGATTCTATGTATTTTATACATTTTAAGACCTCTAATTTTGTACTTCTTGATGCTCCTAGAGCATCCATTTGTTTACTCTCTAGCCCTACAGTGTTTACTATTCTTCTTTACTCTTGCTCCTTCATCAAAGACCTTATCCATGGCTTGATGTCTTCATGCACATCAATGTTAATAGCCTTGGTCAAGGCCCAAGAGTGGGAGTAGGATGGGGTATTTTGCATCTTTCCATATATGAACTAATTAGAGACGATTGGTCAATAAATGGGGTACTCTTCAATGAACAAGTTGATCTCACTTTTGGGATGAGTGAGAGTCAACTTTGGCCTCTTTTTCCACCAGGGATAATTACAAATTCTAATTTCCTCTTCCTTAGTTGTGATATTGGGTCTAGATCTAAGGCAACTTCCTTTCCTTTATCTTCTTGCTTAGCCCCTTCTACTTGAGCCTATAGTTCTTTAGCCTACTCTTCTTCTCTAATAGAGACATATGCTTCAATGAGAACCTTGAGGTCATCCTCCACTATTTCATCTAGCTCCAAGGCAATCATGTCTATGTTTTCAACAAGGAATGATGGTCTTGGAGGGAGAGTTGAGGATGAAGGTCCCTTACCATTTCTCTCTTCCAACTTCTCCTTGTTAGTGGCTTGTATGATCTATCCTTGGATTTTTGGCAACTCTATCTGAGGTTGTTCCTGAGGTGGCCTAGAAGGTCCAATCAATAAATGGTATTAAAGGGGATGAATCTACCATATGTCCCCTATATTTTCATCACTGGTCTACCCATGCACAAGTTTGAGGTTACTTTTCTTGAATATAACCAATACCTCTTCAAAATTGTTGGCCTTGATGTGGAGGGTCTCATAAAGACCAAGTTGATTCTCATAGATTGGCTTGGGTAGTTGTTTGATCTTCAAATGGTTTCCCACTATGTTATTTGGATCCCAATACCTAAGGTTATCTAATTGAAATGTAAAGGAATCCCTATGCTTGGCCATGATGTCAACCTATTTCTAGTCTTGTAAAACTATTCTTCTAATTATCAAAGGAAAGGTATGGAAGATGTCTTTAATTTTTTCCTTGCAGACTCCATCAACACCTTGAAGGAGTTAAGATGTAATTTATTTCTATACTAGCTTATTGGGAACATATATAGGCAACTTGTAGGGTTGGGTCAAAATTTTCTTAAATCTAATTAAATGTAATCTAGGTAAAGCCATATATCTCCCATTAGTTCCACATATTTCTTGATTAGAGGGCTTACCATTGGCATAGGGATCCCTATGATGGCCTCCACCAATGTAGGATAGAAAGATTCATAGATGTAATACATGTGGTTTCTATACTTGAAGATGTGTAGCTTTGAATAATGGTGGGAAATTAGGGTTCTGCTCTCAGGAGACTAGTTTTTGGAGTTGGGGACCTTGGTGGAATCTAGCAAGGCATATAAGAAGTAAGACATCAGGAATAACTATTTTTTATTCTTCCTATTAATGGTAGTAAATTTTTTCCCTAAGTGGATACTAATCATATCCCCAATTGGAAGAATGAAATCTTTCTCTACTATAGAGTAGACATAAGACACCTAACACTTATTGACATATGTGGTTGCAAGGGCTCTAGACATTCTATTTAATAGGGTCATGATTACCCTAATTCCCTCTCTAAATTAAACAATTGGGATTCTTCCCTCAAATTCCTATAATACATGGTTCCCTTAGAGAAACCAAGGATTGAGGATGGTATCTAGGTCATTCTTACTGATCCATTCCTTCATTGTGGGTAAATTCACATGGGGATTTAGAATTTTACAATACCTCTCAAAGGTTATTATGGAAATGTAAACAACTCTCCTATATCTCTCTTCATGAATGACCAAATCATTGTCAATTATATAATATATAAAAATTGGAGCAAGGATATCAAAGCAATGAAGTACCTCTATTTTGGCAATAACATGATGGAGACTAGCCATTTGAATGGAAACTAGGTCATAGAACCTTCTATTGATAATGGAAATCCTTTGCTTCTCTTTGGTAATGGATTCCAGATCCTCTATGGTCCATAATATCTCAAACTAATTTGTGTTGCCATTGTTTAGGGATACAGTGTCGAATTTAGTATCTTTGAAAACCCTTCTTTTGCTATTTATAGATAGGTTCAACTCCATCTCATCTCTCAATTTCTATCTGTGAGTTACCATGCCATCCTATGTTTGCAAATTTTTCAAAATTTAGATTGCAAATGGACTCTTATATGGCTCCTTCATGCTCAAATCACAATTAAGCTTCTTTTGGATTTTTTTAGTCAACTGGGTTTGCTTAAGCTCACTTTTATTCAAGCTTTAAGGATTCAAAGATTTAAAGGTGGTAGTTAATTTGGAGTTCAGCTTATACATACTTTAGATTTGATTTGGACCTTTGCCTTATAAATTTACATTCTTAGGCACACAATATCTCTTTTTTATCATTTTATTCTTTTGTGGCACCTATGTGGCATCAATATAGAACCTTTCATTGCATTTTTCATAAATGTCTTTGAATCACTAGCTATTTAGATTTAAAAATGACTTTTCACTTCACTCTATTGGATAAAAATATTTGGATCAATTTGGGCCATTGAATATAATCTAGGCCCTTACCTATCATTGGTCCCTTTGATTATTGAGCCCCATGGTTGTGACACTTGGTACCTTCATGAGCCTTTCAATCTATGCCACTTTTATTAGTCACATACTAAACACGTTTTCACCATTTGTTGATCCCATTGGCTCTAAGAGATCCATTGAAAAGTATTTGGCACCTTCATGCCATTGGATCATATTTCTATGATGAAGTGCGACCTGTAGGATTTACAAAGATTCACAAGCTTTAATCAACACATTAGATGTAAAATAACTTAGGCTAAAATGTTTTTGCCTAAGTCTATTCCATATTAATAAACATAAAAGACTTAGGTTAAAGTGCCAATTGACTGAGATAACAGAGAGGTGATAAAAGTAAGAAACAATACCAAGATAAGTAAAATAAAGACATGGATAATGTCAGTAAGGTTCATATTATCTAGTCAGAGTCTCCTGTGAAAAGGATTGTGAAAAGACATGATATTTTTTGTTGCTTGACCAATTTAGGGTGTATACATTTTCCCCCCTTTTATTCTAGTGATGTAATGAAATGAAATACACTCATGGAACTCTTAGGAATGCAAAGCTGGCTGCCTCTGAATAGCAGGCCCTCTTGGACCATGAAATATATCCAAGGAATTCTATCAACCCCCACTGGATTCATGCAGGCTTCATATGGTTCCTTGAAGTCTGGATCTTTCTTATATAGCTCCTTCAAATCTTCAAATCCCACAATGCTTACTTGAGACTGGGTATTTGAGAAGGAAGATGAAAAAGTTCTGCAATAGGATCATATTCATCATAACCCATAAGAGGATTGTTAGATATAGGTGCATAGTGTTACAAGAGTTCTTGGGAAGGGAGGTTGGATGTGAAATTAAAATTATGTTGATAAGGTATGGTTAGTTTTTATGCTAAGCTTTAAATCAAAATACTTAAGTGGGGACTTAGGTTTAAATACTTTAGGCTAAGGTTTATTGTGTTCATTAAACATGAAATGAACTTTAAGCTAAATTTTTTATGCTTAATTTTTCAAGAATCACACAAAGGGTACCATGGCTAAATATTTTAATCTAAAGTTTACGTTGTATTAAATAAACATAACACATACTTTGGGCTAAAATACGTATGTTAAGATCTTAGAATATGTTCAAAGGGGTCAAAATGATATAAGGACTTTTGACATAAGACTTTATTGTATTAATAAACACAATAAAATATTTGGATAAAATCATTTGGGCTAAGTTTCATGTTACAAAGACACCTTTTCAAAGAAGACCTAGTATAAGTCTCTAGTCTAAGGTTCACAACATTCAAACCAATTCAATGTGGACCTTAGGATATAGACTTATACTAAATTCCTTTTTACATATATTTAGACTATGAGACCATTTCAATATTTGTAGTTCAAATATCTCAAGCATTTTAACATCCTCTAAGGGCTTCCATTCATCTGTAAAGTAATTCATGAGCTCTCTAAATGGCATTTTGGAATGTATCCTAGTCCTAGGTAAAATAATTCATTAGCTTAAATTTTATGGTCTTATGGATGTCAAATATGTCCTCATGGATGTCAAATCATGGTCATATAAACATCAAATTTAGGCTCATGAAGTTCTTAGTTTTGATGGGCTTAAAGTTGACGGTCGTACAGAAGTCAAATACATCTTTCTGGGCATCAAATGATGGTCACACAAATGTCTAATTTAATCTTTGTCAAACTCCTATGTTTCCATGTGAGAGTGCCACCTGGTACCTTTATGGGGATTCCTAAGATCTCTTATTCAATTCATTTTTTCTGATTGAAAATCATGATGAGGCAAGAGCCATTCGATCATGATCCATTAACTTGCTCGTGATTATTCCCATTTAATGAGTGGGGCCCTTTTCTTTTAAGTCCCAA
The DNA here is from genome assembly GCA_037957365.1 of Torreya grandis. Lineage (NCBI taxonomy): Eukaryota > Viridiplantae > Streptophyta > Pinopsida > Cupressales > Taxaceae > Torreya > Torreya grandis. The sequence goes on from JARHVA010002768.1 coordinate 1,584,898, forward strand.
ATGTGAGAGTGTCATGTGGAAACTCCATGGAGCTCTTAGGGATTTTCAATTTTCAATGATGTCTTCACTTCATCTAATCTTTGATCTGTGATGAATTAAGAATTGTTGATCATGATCTGAGTGCTCAAATGTGATTGGTTTGAAGGACTAAGTGCTCAGATTTGTTGGGATTCCTTTACATTATCTGATTAAAAGGCCATAAGGAAGCATGGATCATTATATCCTAAAACATGCATGATATTTAAGTTAGGACCTGAGATGAAAGAAACTTATGCTGGTGCATTTAGACTAAGGTTTCATTTGTATTAATAAATAAGAACAAGGCCTTAATATTAAAGCTTTAGGCTAACTAGTAATAGTAAAGGGAACCATGCTATAAAATGAAATATACCCTTCTAATATAAAGTTAGACCATGGCTTAAAAATAAAAAATAATAAAGGGGAAAATAAAAGTGGACCAAGCATAATATTTAAGCTAAGGTTTGGTCATGTTAAAAAACATGATCAAGCCTAAACATAAGAATTGGGCTTAAGTCCAAAATAAGTTTAAAATATTCCCACCAATTTGCTCTTGCCTAATTCAACTTCAAATTTGAACCAAGGGTTTACATTAGGGTTTTAGAGGATGAATCTATCAATAAGGACCTCATGGAACCTACAACTAAAAGACATGAAGACTGGTTATTAGCAATGTTTGGCAAGATTAAAGAAAAATATATCTCAGTAAGCTAATCTTTATCAAAGTGGACGATATTCAAATTTTAATAATGTTCAAAATAGGGCATGTTTTTAGGGCTAAGCTTCAAAACATCTCAAGGGTCTGAATTTTAAAATATGGGGCTAAGTTGACCTCAACAAGATGTTTAAAAATATCCAACACTTATCTATGAATCAATAGGTCCTAATCCACTTCTTTATCAATAAATTATATAATTATTTTTTAAGTTTGATCAAGTTTACTCAAGTTTTCTCTTTTTTTTTTGAAAATATGCCTTGATATATGCTTCCTCTTCGAGGTGAGGTATGAATACTTGTGTTGTGATCTCTCATCTAGTAATATATTGTAAAGTTCCCCATATTTTGGAAAATAATATTTAAAAAGTGAATATATCCCTTAAACATATGTAATGAATATGAAAATAGTCATTAATAATGTATTATTTTTAGGATAAATGATTTGGAATATATTTATTCCCCATGGTATCATGTGTATGTTTCACATATCATTAGAAAAAATTTATAATATCAAACATAATACAAACTAGTAAAATGCATAGAAGATAAATAAATATGGTAACAACTATTATGCCCCAAATGTGATATAATATTTTCCCAATTAGGTTAGATATATAAATGAGAACACACATAAGTAGAATTCCCCCAAAGATTCATTATATAAATCATGAAACATAAGCATAAAGAATGTACAGTATTATGCATGATATATATCATGTCTACAATCATAGTCCATTAGTATACATGATGTAAATCATGGATACAATTAATGTATAAAGTATTGGACCATAAAAGTTAGTGATCACATGGTCTAGGTTAGTGAGTAGACAAGTTAGTGAGACCACAAATGGAGATGACTCAAAAAACATGATGAAAATAGGATCCTTTGTGGAAAATGACACATAATAAATAAAACACATTCAAATGTAAATAATACTATATGCTCAATATTCAATATAACCATGTAATAACTACAATAAATATTTCCTTGTGATATATATAAGATTCGGGTACTAGCAGGAAATGTAGTAACTAATGTAATATAGCTCAATATTATAAAGGATAAGGAAAAACATCACCCTAAAAAACAATTATATGGCAATGTCCCAAAGATCCAACATTTTATCTATGAAAATTCCCCCTTAAGATGTGGGAAAATAATGTGTAGTTTAGTATCATGTAACCTATAAGTATTCATAGCACCCACTTAAGAAATATTATGAAAATCATATGTGTAAACCATGGATATAAAACCTCTAGCATAGGTGAATATGTAACCATGATAAAGCAATGTTTTTGAATTTTTTATGTTTTTTAATAATATCTTGTGTCTTGATGGGTGATCATATAAATCATGCATATATCTAGTTTTCTCAACTTAATTTTACATTTTGTAATGATATTCAAGTTGTAAGGTCCCATCAATGTAATATTCCAAGGCACATATGTCGTATAACCCCAAATGATAAGATAATAAAAATGTGTCATGATGACATGGCATGAATGAATATGTGTAAAGGACTATAAGTGAATACATCCTATAATAATTTTTTTTAAAGTTTTCTCTAACGGAGTTGGGCACGTATGGGAGGCTTTGGCATCTGGTAGCTAAGCTAGGGCATCAGGCCCTGGCTTGTTTTTGCTCATAGGTGGATTGCGCAGGGTGTCAAGGTGGGTGGAGACAACAAAGAAATAACAGCAGCAGGTGGTCTCAATAGGGAAGGTGTTGAGCTAGTTTCAGCAGGCCATGGCATTGTAGGGGTCGACTCAGACCAGATTGGGGAAAAACTATAGTGAGGTGGTAGGGAAGAATAGACAGGGGATGGACCCTAGAGCTGAGGCAAATTCTGAGTTTAACTAGGTTCCAGAACCATCTGCCACTATCCCAATTAGAGGACTGAGAGTTTCCAAGGTAAATGGTTGCCTGGAATGCTGTCAGGAAAGACCAAAGTTGGTTATTCCATTTGAGATGATTGCTAAGGATGTAGATTATTACTCTAAACATTCTATATACTGTAAATTCTTGGGATTACGTGTCTCTCTTCCATTCTTGGAGAATTGGGCCAAATGTGTGTGGGAGCCAGAGGGTGAGATGGAGGTTACGCTACTAGCCGATAATTTCTTCATGGTCACATTTGTGTGTTTGGCTGACAAGAATAGGGTTTTTTAGGGAGGTCCATATTTCTACAATTAGGTGGGGATCTTTGTTAAACTTTGGCATGTTGGCTTCAACCCCACGGAGGAATTGCCAAATAAAGTCCCAATTTGGGTTCAGTTGCCCAGAATGCCTATTGAATGCTGCTGGGAGGATGTTCTCTAGATGATTCTTCAATGCTTGTAAATCTTGTGGGTTCTTCCACACAAACTATAGGTAAGAAAATTATGACCTTTGCCTAAATTTGTGTGGAGATTGATTTAAGTAGGCCTCTACCAAATGCAGTTGAGATGTGTGCAGGTACATACTCATGGGTACAACAGTTGGACTATGAGATGATTCCATTTAGATGCCACTTATGCCATGAAGATGGTCACCTGGTGAGACGATGTCCAAAGGCAAAATTGAATGATCAGCAGGCTTCACTCCAACTTCCACTGAGTAGCATTGTTGGTATGGACAAAGGGAAAAGATTGGACCAGGTAATGGTAAGGACCCTGAAGGCTTTGTATAGGTCAAATCTAGAAGATGAAATAGGGGCCAAAAGAGATCATTTATGAAACGCCTGGAAGAGGACTCAATTAACAAGTTTGGAATTTTGGATGAACTAGGACAGCAGGAGGATTACACAGATTTATTCAATGGAGGGCAAGTTGTGGGAGGTTTTTGAGCAGCTGGTGATACCTCCATGGAACAAGGAACACCTCCTGTGGATGATGCCCTTATGATTTTGGAAGGGCAGATTGAGGAGCAGCAGGTTATTGAATCAAATATTGATATGGGTATGGAAATTGAGGCCATAGCTCTTCCCATACAAGTAGGGACATCAAAGATAAAGAAGAGAGGCAAGGCTTCTTCTCACGTAGGAATTTAGTAGAAGGAAGGGACAAAAATTGCTTCTAAAAGAAACACTAAATTGGGGAGGAAGAAAGATATGGAGAGGATAAAAATGATTGGGGAAAATCTAGTTGAGTCAGGTGCAGTCAAGACCTTAGACTCCCATTTCTTGCCTCCTTCAAAATGATTGTTATATCTTGGAATGTTAGGGGCTTGAACAGCGGCCCTAGACAAAAATTTGTTCAGGAGTTGATTAGGAATCAGTGTCCAGATGTTCTTTTTCTTTAGGAAACTAAGGTTTCAGTGGAGTTCATGATGAGTCTTGCACCCAAGCTTTGGAAGCATGGATCTTGTCAATGTATAGGGGCACTTGGGTCTATAGGAGGTGTGGCCTGTCTTTGGAATCCATGCAAGGTGCAATTAGTGTCATGGGTTGCTTTCAGATCCTCTCTTTCTTTGGTTTCCTTATGCAGTGAATTAGGAGAGTACATCCTTCTAATGAAATTTGGGGAACTTCTATTGGGTTTTAAAGGGTCAAAATTCGATGAGCAGAGCTCCATGCCATCTCACAATGTTATCCTCATTCTTAGCTTTCCAACATTCAAACGGCGAGTCAATTGGAGCTATGGTGTAAAAGTTATGGCTCTGGAAGTTCCATCATCAATTGGGGTGGAATTGTCACCTGAATTGTCACCTAAATTGTTGCCCAGATCAAATTGTCAATCCAATTTGAGATGTTGTGATGATTTTCATTAGGGATTTGAATCTATATAAAGTAAAAGTGTTATGGCATATAGACTTGAACATTATATCCTATATTTACGTAACTTTGTGGAACTATTGACAGAGTCTTAGTTAGATTGCAGGGTTATTTATGTATATTTATGAGTATGAATAAACATGCCCTTTGTTATTTATATGGTTGAGTATCATATACATATACATACATACATACATATAGATGTACGTATGTAAATACATACATACATATATATATATATATATACATATATATATGTGTGTGTGTGTGTGTGTGTGTGTGTGTGTCAATTCAATTTGAGATGTTGTGATGATTGTCATTAGGGATTTGAATCTATATAAAGTAAAAGTGTTACGACATATAGACTTGAACATTATATCCTCCATTTACATAATTTTTTGCAACTATTAGTAGTCTTAGTTAGATTGGAGGATTATTTATGTATATTTATGAGTATTAACAAACATGCCCTCTATTATTTATATGGTTGAGTATTGGTTATATAACATATAGGAAAACATTGGTATATGCTAGTTGCATATGCATACATCAATTTATATAAATGAAATAGTAATAATATTTATATAGTGTGAGCTGAGTAAAACACATACAATTTTTAGTGGTCTTATTATTCATATCAAATTCAATATAGACACTTAGTTGAGTCATTAATGGTCTAATATATGATATAAATTTTCTATTTACATTTTAAATATGGATTATATATATATATATATATATATATATATATATATATATATATATATATATTCAAAGATGTGACTAGAAATGTGTAAGTTAGTATAACTTACCTATACATATATACATAATCTCTGCATAATGAAACTCTCATATACACTTGGTTAATATGTATATGTCTGTGAGTTATAAAGTATATATTAGGATTACAAGTTGACTGATTCATAATTGTCAATATAAAGTGAAACTATATAATATAATGGCTGAGTTAACTTCATTAGCTTTATGATTCTTGTTTATACAAATCATGATTAATGAAATAGTTGGAGTACTATATTTGGATTTATTATATATTGGGTTGGATATGTTTAAGTTATTCATTTGATTTTATGTGATACTTTAGTTAGTGGGAAGATTTAATAGAAGTATGTTGTATACTATACATATCTTTATTGGCTATTGACTATGTATATAAATATATGGAATATATGATTTAATGAACCATTATAAACATAGCATGTGTATACCATGTATCTATATACACACTCATTAGATGAACAATACAGGATTAAATAAATACATAGGAATGTATTTAGTCATCATGACTATGTTTTTAGGTATATTTAAATAGTTGATGAGATAATTAAATATGTGAATTTTGAGATTGAATAAAAGTATTTGGTGTTGTTGTATGAGCTTGAAAATGCATTTTTGGAATGTGAATATTAGGCTAAATATTAATGTTATTAAATGGATGAAATAAAAATTTAGTTACTTTATGAGATTAAGTAACTTCTAGTCTAAAGTATGAAATATACGCAAATGGTATGTTTTATTGAGGATTGTACTTATTTATATTTATTATTTATCTAATAAATAAGATGATTTGAGATTTATTGAATTACATTTGATATACTAAATGTATGTATTTGATTATTTCCTTACTTAGAATATTTTATGTTTGTTAATGAGAAATAATCTGATTGAATCTATTGGTTTGTATATTATGTTATATTTAACCAAATCTCACATTTATGGCACTAAATAATTAGTGAGATAGACTTCACTTGCTTAGTTAGTGTCATCAATGTAAAATGAGGTGTAATTTGATTGAGTGGTGTGTATGAATTTGATTGATCTTTAAGATCATTAATTATTTGAAAACTTTGGCCAAAGTAATGTTTTAGTTAAATATTATCATTTCCTATGTTTAATGTATATGTTTGTGAAATATCATGTTATAACAAATTTTCTTTATGGTACACATCATGTATTAGTTATCTTATAACACACTGGTACTAGATTGTCTCTCTATATTCCCGCACCATCACTATCTACCCATATATGAAAGGAGGGTCATTATCAAGTTGGGAGATTGTTTAGGGGATCAATGGTCCATGTTTGGTGTGGAAAAACACTCAGATGATGCTCTCCCTCCCCATAATAGTACTTCAATGGATATTACACTTTAGATTACCATAAGATACTTGAGTTCATTGAAACTCATGATCCATGGAACCTTGTATCTTATATTATATTTATTATAGTGACATTATTCTTTAGGAAATTATAATATTTATTAATATGTAAATTTAAAATAATGGTTATAATATTGTATCAACCATGGCTAAAATTTTGTATTACCTTTTGGAATAAATGCAGTTAAATTGAGTAATTCAACATTATATTTGTTTTGCTTAATTATTAGCATGGTGATCAGTAGCCAAACAGATTGTTACATGTATATTTATGGTTAACCTTCTTAGTGTGTTAAATTTTGATCACTAGTTAGATTTCTCATGGTGAAGTCTAATGTTTGAATATGTGTAAATAATTTTTTTTAAATTACACTATTCTGGTAAATCCAAGTGGGGATGTTACATTTTGGTATCATAGTTATGTCTCAAAACATAGAAATTAATGAGTCTACTAAAATTTTCTTATCCTTTTGTTTAACTAGAAAGGAGAAGGGTGAAAGCTAGAGTATTTGGTGAGGGTCCTTCAAATGTTTATAACAATAAACTTCCATTTGATCCTTATCAATTTTCCACTTAGAAAGTAGTAGAGTTGGATTAGATTCTTCCATACATGAATGAAATTAGGGACCAACTTACAACCCTAGAATATGAACTTCATGGCCATGAATAGGAAGCCCATCAATATGTACCTAAAGATCATTCTACTAAATAAGAAATTCCTCAAGATGTGAGAGCACATGTAGATACAAAATTAGATAGGGATATAAAAAAGGTGAATTAACCCAAGTTTGATGAAACCATTTTAGGAGACGTAGATGAAGCATGGTTGACAGAGATGGAAAAGTATTTTAATATTCAAAACTAATTTGAAATCACTAAAGCAGTTTAGGGATCTTACCAATTAGCTAATTAAGAATCTATGTGGTGGGCCAACAAAAAGTTAGAAATGAATATTTACTCTACCACCACCACTTGGGAGTAGTTGATGATATTTTTTAGATCATGGTGGCTTCCACAATTGTAATTTGATCAAAATCCTACATATTTTATAATCTTAAGTATTGAGACCTATCAATGAATGAATACTAGGAATATTTCACCAAGCTTCTGAAGTATGTTCCTCAGTATCAAGTAGATGAGAGGTTTAGAATTAGGAAGTTATTCATGGGATTAAAACACAAAATTGGTGGTGAGGTGGACATGCATTATCTATCTGCCATGGATTAGGTCTTCGAGAAGGTAGTTAAGTAGGAATAAAAGATGAAATATCTTACTCAGGTCAAAGATAAGTTAAAGAAAACATTTGGAAGTTATAAACCAAATTTAAAAAAGAATAAATAGAAGAATAGGAGTGGAGACTCAAAGAGTTAGTTCAAGAATTAGAATTCTAGATTTAATAGTGGCATAGGTAATAGGAAACCTATTAATGGTTTCAAGGGCGGTTTCAAAGGAAACTAATAGTCTAATAAGAAAGGACCACTTGTAGATTGTTTCATTTGTGGAGGTGACCATTTTGATTATGAATGTACCCAGGATAAGTTGAAGAACAAGAGTTCTACTCCATAATATGGAACTTTTCAACAATGGATTTATGCAATTGTTGGCAATTATCAGGTTGAATTCTAAGCTTCTCCCATTGAACTATCAAGTATTTTATTTGATCGTCTAGTTTCTATTTTGATATATACATATATATATATATATATATATATATATATATATATATATGGGATATAAAATGTTTTATTTATGTAAGAATGCTTAATAAGTTATCTAAAAAAGATAGAGTTATGGAAAATGCATGGTCAGTATAGTAAGGGAATGAGTCAAAGGTTAAAGTTGATAAGTGTTTAGTCGAAGCTGAGACTAGGTTACCCAAATTCATAACATTAGTGGATCTTTATGTAGTATTTCTAGGGCCACATGATGTGATCCTAGGATTCAATTAGATTTCAAAGCATAAATCCAAGGTTGACTACTATCTGAAGAAGGTTGAGTGTTAAGATGATTTTGGAAATTGGACACAAATTTAAGGTGAAAAAAAAGAGTTGAATCTTAGGAAGATTTATTCAATGCAAATCAAGAAGGATCAAAGGAAAGGGTGATAAAAATTTATTGTTAATATGAATGATATATAATAACCTAATGAACCATCCATTGAAGATTATCCTTTTCTTAGGAATTTTCATGATGTGTTTCCATAGGAATTACTAGGATTGCCTCCCAAACATGAGTTTGATTTCTCAATTGATATCATACCTAGATTGAAACTATAGTCTAAGGCACCATACAAGATGATAAGAATTGAATTGGTTGAGTTTAAGACTCAACTTTAGGATTTTTATCATAAGGGTTGATTATACCAAGTGTGTCACCATGGGGTATACTGGTTATCTTCATCAATAAGAAGGATGGTACTCTTTGCCTTTTTATTGATTATAGAATGTTGAACAAGGAAAAAATCAAGAATAGATATCCACTACCTCATATTGATGATATTTTTTATCAAATGTGAGGGGAACCAATATTTCCTAAGATTCTTAGAGCAGGGTATCATAAGTTGAGGATAAGAGATGAGGATATTCCAAAAATAAAATTTAGAACTAGATATGCTCACTATGAGTTCATAGTGTTACCTTTTGGGTTGATAAATGTTCCTACCACATTTATGAATCTCATTAATAGTGTGTTTATAAATTATCTAGATCACTTTGTTTTGAATTTTCTATATGACATCCTCATATATTTTATGGATGAATAAGATCATCTACAAGATCTAGAATTGGTTTTGCAATGTTTGGAAAAACACAAGTTGTATGGTAAGTTTTATAAGTGTGCATTTTTAAAAAAGAAAGTGTAATATCTAGGATATATTATCTTTATGAATATTATTTGAATAGATATTGTAAAGGTAAGATCCATTATGGAATGGCTAGCACCAAATAATGTGCATGACATAATAAGTTTCATAGGATTAATAGGCTAATATAGGAAATTCATTCTAAATTTTTTTGAGATGGATAATCTGATTACCTCTCTATAATATAAGAATCAAAGATTCATCTGGATAGATAAGTGTGAATTATCCTTTCAAGAATTGAAAATGAGGCTTACTTCAGCACTAGTGCTAAGATTTCTTAATTCTAATGGTCAATTCTCAATGATCACCCATGCATCTAGGGATGGACTTGGAGGAGTTCTTATGAAGTTTGGTGTAGTGGTAGACTATTCATCTAGGAAATTAAAGCCTTATAAGGTAAATTATGTCAATCATGACTTGAAACTTCTAGTAATTATGCATGCTTTTCATGTTTTGAGGCATTATTTATCAATAAAATCATTTGAGCTCAAGACTGATAACTTGGGACTTAAGTAATCTTCACGCAAATAAATCTAAATGCTCATCAAATATGATGGTTAGAGTTATTATTTGATTATTATTTTGATATTAACTATATCAAAGGTAATGAAAATAGAGTAGTTGATGCCCTAAGCCATAGGAGGTACATAGTAGTCATGACTACTATCAAGAGTACTTTTAGAGATCAAGTCATCAAATTCTCATCAGTAGATGGATTTTATGATTAGATGAAGAAAGATTTTTCTAATAATGCTCAAAATCTTAAGTATAAAGGAATTAGAATAGATAATGATGGTCTTTTTTTAGTGTAATGATAGGATGTATGTACAAAATATAAATAATATAAGGAGTACAATGCTAAAGGAAATGCACAATTCCCCATATTTAGGAGATTCAAGAGTACCAGGATCATGGATGAGCTTAGACCACTCTATTTATAGAAAGGAATCAAGAAAGATGTAATGGATTTTATGTCTCATTATCTGATATGTCAACATGTGAAAGTTGAACATGTACATCTAGTTGGATTTTTGTATCCACATGACATACTAAAATGGAAGTGGTAGGTGATTAGTATGGAATTTATCTAAGGTTTACCATTATCACAAAATAAGCATGATATGATCTTTGTAGTATTTGAAAAACTAACCAAGAAGCTCACTTTATAACAAGAAATGTAATAGATGATGTACCTATTCTTTTGAAAAAAATTGTGAAGGAAGTGTATTAGTTGTATGCACTTCTAGAGAAGATCATTTTGGATCATGATCTAAGGATGACTTATAGATTTTTATTGACTCTGAATTTATCTCTGGGTACACACTTGAACTTTGGCACTATATATGACCCACAAACTGATGGATAGATAGAGTGAGTTAATTACGTTTTAGAGGATCTCCTTCAAATGTATTGCATAAATAAACAATACAACTGGGAAGAGTAACTTAATTTGGTTGACTTTGCTTACAATAACTCATACCAATAAGATTTAAATATGACTCTATTTGAGGCATTATATGGAAGAAGGTGTAAAACACCAATAAGTTGGGAAAGGTTGGAAGATAGGATAGTCTTTGGACCTGAGATGCTTTCAAAAATGGAAGAGCAAGTCAAGAAAATCAACTACAGGTTGGTCAAGGCCAATGATAGACATAAGAGTTATGATGATCTAAAGAGAATAGCTAGGTAGTTTTTAGTAGGTGATAAAGTGTTTCTATAGGTTAAACCTAAAAAATCTTGATTAAGTTTGGGAAGTTAGTAAAACTTTCACTAAGATATGTGGGACCCTTCAAGGTTTTGAAATTGGTCAACCTTGTAGTGTATAGGATTTTATTTCCACCATCTCTAGTTATTTTGCATAATTTCTTCCATGTGTCTTATCTTAAAAATTATATAGTTGATCCTTTACATGTTTTGGATGGGAATTATTTGTAGGTTTTAGATCTTAGAGTGGCCATGTTAAAACCAATCAAAATAATTTAAACTCACAAACTCCATTTATGTAATAGAGAATTTTCATAGTGTAAGGTCCTGTGAGACCAATATTTTGAGGATAGTGCCACTTGGGAGGATTGTGATGAGTTTTATAGGCATTTTACAAATTTTTTAATTGATGCATTACTAGATATTATTTTTATTTTTCTATTAATTAAAGTAAAATTTTAGAACTAGAGTTTGAATAAATGTCATTAATATGATGACTGACTTTAGGGGGTGTTGGAGGTTTAGATTAGACCCTAGCTAGAAGCAAAAGTGTTTAGGTCTTACTTCCAAATTTATCTTAACATGAGACTGGCCCTAATTTATGGGTATACTATAATTGGGTCAAACCTCTAGGGTTTTTAATGAGTATAACTCATTGGATGCAATATTTTATCTCATCTCCACTACCTAAACCTAGTAATGACTAGGGAAAATGGAGAGAGAGAGAGAGAGAGAGAGAAATTGAAAGGGAAACCTAAGATAACAATGGTGATGCACTTAAATTATGGTTGATCCACTCTACTTGACTCTTAAACACTAATCAAATAAGAATAAGGGTAGATATAGGATTCCAAATATCTTTCATATATTAATATTTCATGCAGAGGATCACTAAATGACCAAAATTTGAGGGAAATGAAGGAGAGGTCTAAAGAAAGACATTAACTAGTCACAGTATCCATATGTAGGATTCAATCAAAAGATGTATAGCACTAAACATGACCTACCTAACAAGATGAACTAGTAACTAGGTGAGATCATGACTTGACAAAGGAGATACTTATACCACATATGCAAATTTGACATATACACACTATACTAGAATAATGAAATCTAAAACAATCTTGTGTTCATTTCAAGAGGTTACAAGCTCCATCTTAGAAGAGTTTAGTCATGCCAAAGAGAGGGAGTAGAATCATATCAAGAGGGTACAGAGGGGTATTTTTTGGCTCAAAAGCCTCAATGTATGGTATAAAGAGAGAGAGAGAGATGGTAACAATGCATAGGAGAGTGGAGAAAGTCATCAAGATAAAGAAGTGAGGTGTTAACTCATTGATTGCTTTTTATATGCATGATTTCTTCCAACAAGCTAATTCTTACTTGTTAGAATATTCCTTGAGCTCCTCTCATTAACTTAGAGATATCACTATGGACAAGGGCTTGTTCTATATGCTAATAAAGTTTGTTTGAGTGGAATTAATGCTCTTAATTGCCTCTTCAACCACCAGTTCACCACCTTGGGACCCTAAGCCCACTTGACTTATTCATGAGGATCAAATCCTCAAATATTGAAATTGATAGTTCCATTCCATGAATAGTGGTTAGTACCCACTTTGTTGAGGATGGAGCCACATTGATAGATGGGAACCTTTGCATTAATCACATGTCTACTCTATTTCCATATTTGGACCATAGTTCTATTCTACAGATGAAGACCAATATAAGATTATTGGTTTTCTTATAGTTACCATATTAATACATACCTATAATAACATAGCCTTTTTATATATTCCAATAGGTCCAATTTAACTTAATATATATATGTAGGAACTAATATTTCACTGCATAAATGGATCCTTCTTTAAAAGGTGAATATAGTTATAGAAATAACCTTGCTCGATATGAATTTATGAACTAGAGGTTTGTATTCATCTCTAATGGTGTTCCTTTATGTGCCTTATGTCTTACTACATCAATGTGTCCCTTTAATGGTGATCTAATAAGATTTAATGATGGCAAAATGATCTTACAAGACCTTGCTTTTCTTTGGTCAAAAATGGTTCCTCAACTTCTATCAAAATTACTCAGCTCATCTTTGTTTTAATTGGATATTGATATCTAACTTGGATCATTAACTCATTTTGACCCATCCATGCACCATTACTCTTGATTGGTATGAATGAGTGTGAACCATAGATTTTGCCCTTGACATGTTATCCTCTCCAAGTTGGCACCACTTGGTAGTTCTATATCTACACTCAAGATCCATTACCAATATTTTAGCTCATGCACTTGTGTCACATTTTAATCACATGTTGATTCTAAGATCCTACTATTAGTCTGTATCCTTGTGCACTTAAGCCACATGATGGCCTCTTTATCTCCTTGAATTTTTGACTCATCGTGCACTATCAGATCAAGATGTATGATGAAATGCAAGCTATATATCTACTTGGACCCACCATTTAAATTATAATACCTAATTCACGAGATTAATATATACATCTACATGCCCATCATTTGATGTCCTCATGAATGTATTTGACATTTGCATGACCATCAATTTTAGGCTCCAATGGATTTCTTTTTACTGTCTTAAATTTGACATATGCATGACCATCAAATATGTTCATGAGCCCATCATTGACATCTGTGAGCCCATTAGAATTTAAACTCCAATGGTTTTTTTAAATTAAATGGTTATTTATTAGGGCCTAAATTTGATGTTAATGCAAACATCCTGCTATACAGGTCCATCTTTACATGCTTACAACTTGAGATAAAAAGCTTACAAGGGCACAATTTTTTTAGTATATGATTTATGCATGAAGAAATTCCTAATGATACAATCTTCAGGATCACATGAATTTTTGAAGTCCATTTATTAAATTCAAAATTTATTTGGTCCATTCACTTTTTGCATGATGTCTTGGTAATGGTCTATTTTAACAAAGCTTGCCCAAGTCATATTTTGATCATTCTTTCAAGGTGATGATGATTTTCCAAACCCTGTGTAACTTGGTTCATGTTCTTGAATGCTTGAAAGACATAAAAACATACATCATCTTCTTCTTTTTTCAATCTTAGACATGTTTCTAAGACTTTGATCTATTGCTTCATCAAACTATGCAAAATATTCATGTGGGCCAAAAAAGGCCAACATCTTTGGTGACTCATAGCGGTTGTGCCTATCTATGCAATAGAACTGAGACAAGTTGCCTTGAATGGTCCATTGGGCATGGAGTCTCCTCTCTGGTCCAAAAAATTGACCTAGATCTAACACTAGCTACCAATATTGCTCTAACCTTTCTTGAAATAATACAAGGTCAACAAAACAACAAAGGAAAGTGCACTTAGGCACTTGGAGGAAGGAAAAAACAGCTAAACTACTAAACAAAATGTGCACAAGGGCACCTAGATAAAATTATGAACCCAATTTAATATATAAAATATTGTACAAAAATGCACAAGTACCTCCCTCCTGGGTAAAATGGAAAACTATGAGTATCATTCACTTGTAATAAACCAAGATAAAAAATGTATTGCTTTGGAGATATCAAAATTGGTGAACCAAGTAGCTTGATGGCCAATCATTTTGATGTGCTCCCTAATGGATGGAATGGAATGAACATGTCTCCAATGTAGATATATTGGTCCAAGTCTTCAAATCTTGGTTCATGTTAGACTTAGGGAGCACTTGCCTGCTGTTTCCCATCACTCTTAAGAAAGTCTTGCATAGAGACTTCACTTGGGATCTTGGGAGTAGATACACTTGGTTCAATTGGTGGTTTAAAAAGATCATGTTCTTCTACCTTGTCTTTATGTAAACCAAGACTGATCATGCTTAGATAAGCATGTTCATATCTTTATAGAATAAGGACATGTCCCCCATCCTCTTCAAATTCTTTAGTTATGGAATTGAACCACTTCCATAACTCTTTAGGCTCATTACTAGTATGCTCATCAAATTGAATCACTTGAGCACTTGGAATGTATCCTTCATCAACCTCACTCAATATTTCATCTTGTTATTTAACTACAAATGAGGGTTGATTTGACCATCCAAGGTTTGAAGTATCACACCTATTTTACTCAAGATCTAATTTGCTTCCCTTTGGCTGCAACACAATAGGGATATCTTCATTTTTAACCTCATCTTGAAGTATACCCACCTAAGACACCTAGTCTTGAACCTCTTATTTATCTATATAGAATAGACCTTCAATGGTCCATTCAAAATCTACTCTATCTTCATCTTGAGGGTTGACCTCATCAGAATCCAATTCATTTATGTCAAAACCATGCCAAGAAGGTTGGTCCAAACCTAAATTTTCCCTTTCTAGATGAATTGGACTACCCATCATGATCTCTTCATCATAGACATTTTCATTGTCCTCTTCAAGTTCACCTATGACTGCAAGCCCCCCTCTATCATTTATAGAGCATGCTCCTTTGTTACAAGGGAAATGGTGGGTGGGTGAAGAAATTCACTTGGATTGTAGCTTAGGAGGGTATCCTTACATCTAGGTACCTTTAATGCTCTTTTAAGTGGTTTTTAAAATGAGGAGAGAGAGTCTCAAAACTCTTGTACACCAAGCTCACTAAGTTGAGATATGATTGCTTGATTCATTTCTTGCATAGCTAACCCTTCCTCTACCAGGATTGGTTCTTAGACTACCTCAACTAAAACTTCTTTTTTTATTATTTTTGTTCTCCTTGATTGATTTCCATAAGGGGAATGTGTAAGACTTGGCCACCTTCTCTTTTTCTTGAATGGGTTTGGGAGAGGGTGGTTTCACAAGAGAGGGTATGAAACAGTTAGGGTCATGGGATAGGATCTAAGATGGCATAGCTTCATGATCTTGAGTGAGAGTGGGAATAGAGGTAAGAGAGGGAAAAATTATTAGCTTGAGATTGACATACTCTTTCTCCCATTTCTCAAACACTTCTTTAATGGATAATACCCACCCTTTCATCTATTGCTTATCAACATGTGGGTAGTTAGTTTCTTCAATGGAATCTAATACATTCCAAAACTCTTTCAAGAAGATATCTATCCCCTCCATGGCATGAATAGGTAACTCTTGTCCAAGTATGACCCCCTCATTTATCTTCATGATTGTTCTTCCTTGGTCGAATATTCCCTCTCTAAGTTTTGACAAGGATGGACTTTCACAAGGTTGACTAAGGGGTTGATCAAGGACTCTTAAAGGTTGAGCTTGAGGCTCTTAGACATAAGATTGGTCCAAATGACCTTGTTACTCTTCATAATATATTAGCACATTTTATACATTTTAGACCATGTTTCTTATCATTGTTATGTCCTCATTCTTGTAAGATTACCATTGTTCCCTTTCACAAACTAACCATCTGTTCTTCACTAACTAAAGAGCACTTCTTGCTTTTTATAGAGCATGGATAGGGATGACTATAAAAAACTCTAAACCCCTATCAATCTCCCTTATTAACTCAATATAAATTTATGATTATAACCTTATAATTCTTTATTTACTCTTAACAAGGATGTAATAGGGTAAGACTAGTCTTGAAAAGGGCAAGTAAAGGACTGATTTGAATGCAAAGAAGGCTGACCCTAGTCATATGCAGGAGTAGAAGGAGGAAACAGGCCATGATAGGGTTGATAGGATATTTGACGACCACTTTGGGGGAACCAATAAACATTATTTGCCTAATAAGTGTGATGTTAAGGTAGAGGATAAGCATATTCATCAAAATATAACTGAGTATACATACAAGATTATGATGATTAGGCACTTAGTTAAGCTAATTAACTAGATGATAGATTCTTAGAGTCATCATTGATGTTTTTATAATGCCTCCAAAGGATGATATGTAGAAGAACTACACCAAAAATATTTCCATTGCTTTAGACCTTAGTCCCACTGGGCATGCCAAAACTATTGGAGGTCTAGATTACACCCTAGCTAGAAGTAGAAGTGTTCAAGTCCTAATTCTAAATCTAGCTCAACATGGGACTAATTCTAGGCTATGGGTATCCTATAATAGAGTCAGACCTCTATGGTTTTTAATGAGGCTAGTTCCTCTTATGCATGATTTTAGCTCATTTCCACTACCTATGTTTCACTAAATTTTGTTTATTTTAAGTCTAAAGGAAAATAAAATGAAGGATGAGGATAAGTGATTATAATGAACTTGGATTTGGTTTTCATGTCATATCCAAATGTTTTGAGCACTCCTTTTTGGCTAGGAAAGACTACCTACAAATAATAAAGTACTACCACAAGATGTTTGTTAGCAGATAAATGAGTGAGTTGACAAGCTACACACTTGTTCTAGGAAGTGTGAAACTTCCCTATAGATGATAGTCCACTTTTGAGAGGCAAAAGAATAATAAATAATTAAAATAGAGGCAAATAGAGAGTAAAAGAGAGATAAAATTATCATTTTTAATAACCTTTTCATAGTAGAGATTGATAGGGTGTATGTGAGGTGATTTATTGGTGTTTTAGAAGTTGTCTGGGTAGGTTTTGAAGAGGATAAGGAATTGACAGTCACCGACATCAGTAGGAGCGTGACCGATATCAGTTAGGCTACTGAGGTTGGTAGTGAGGTGACCGATGTTGGTTAGGCTACCAAGATCATTATGGTAAATAATTGTCCAAGAGATTATAGAAGGTTTTTCTAGGTCTAAGAAATGTTTTAGATCATGTCACAGAGGTTGAGAGAGTTAGAAGAAAGAGTTTATGGCTTGGTTAAGTCTAGTTATAGGTTTGGTATGCATGTAAGGGGAAACAAGTGAAGAAGCTTTGTACCTCCCTTACAGGGTATGGTTAGAAGTGCGTAAGGTAGTGTAGGGTAGATATAAAGAAAGAGAAGAATAAATATTTAAACAACCTACAATATTAATTATATACTTAGCTATGGTGGTTAATGAATGATAAGTGCCAGGTTGATGGTTTCAATTTGGGAGTTTAAACTTGAATGCCTAAACAGAGAGAACAAGCAGATGTTATTAGTCCTCAAGATCTTAGTTGTTGATGGTGATTGACTTACGTAGAGTGATTATAAGCTTAGATGTCAAAAAATAGAATGCTAAGAGCCTTAATGAAAGTAAGAATTGATTTTCTTAATTTTTACTAACTTAAACTATAGGTTGGAGTTTGGCTTATATTACTGATGTCAGCAATCCTGTTGATGTCAGTGGGTATCTAGCCAACATCAGCTATGGGTTGACCAATGTCACTAGCCCTAGAATAGGTAAAACTTTTTATTATTGGCCTATTTTCTATTGTTGTGCATGTCAAGTGTGACGCCCATTATAAAATGGTAAGAGTAAGAAGTTAAGAAGGAAGTAGGTTTTTAGGAATTTAGTTTGGGAGTGGGAATAAGACTTGGGTAGTTAAGATGAGGAAACCAAGTCTTGAGGTGACTCATTATGGGAGAATTAGTCATAGGGTGAGGTGGCCAAGTAAGGTGGTAATAGGGGTTTTTAATTAACATAATTAAGTATTTTAAATTAATTAAATATGTGAGGGGTAAAAGTATGGGTTAGGGAGATTACTTATTATTATTAAAATGGGTTTTGGGGGGTTTTGACATAGGGAGTTACGCCTATGTTTGTGATATAATTTTGGTGTCTATATTCTCCCCTTTTTATCTTGTAATTTGTACCAACATGTTGCAAGACAAAAATAGGAGTTAGATGCTCCAAGTGTTGGATGAGGTATCCCCCCTCAAAATGGGAATCAATGGAGGTGAAATCAGAATCAGATAATAGTTTAATAGAAAGGGAATTGGGTGACTGGTGGAGAATTAAGCATCACTTCATATAATGAGCTATAGTTGACAACATTAAGAATAGGCAAGGTTAAGGAGGACTCATATAGAAGTAACCAAAGCAAAAATTGTACATAATAGCTGATAGGTCAAATCAATCAATTTATAGCTCCAATGGTCAATGTGTCCAAGGTATCTAAGGTAAGAAGTGCCCCTAAGAAATAAAAAAATGTTGAAGGTGATAGGATGGGCTTGTTTTCCATCCATAATACTTAAAATATATATAGGTGCATAATATCCAACCATAGCAGAATAGCTTAAGTAGTCAGGACAAGCAATGCACCCCTGGTGTCAAAGGGTCAATGAGAGAGGAAATATTCATGATCTCTAAGCACAGTCATTAAGGGTGAAGATTTGAGTGATCTTCAATGTCTAATGGCCCCAATGTATGGGTAAGGTTGCACAAAGTTGGGTGTTTTTTGTGTTGGAAAACATGATTGGAAAGGTGCCAATGTTGGTAATATGTGTCGATATCAGTAAGATAAAGTGTTAAGGTCAGCATAACTAGGGTAACATTATTGATGTCAATAAGTGTAAGCACTAATGTCATTAGGTTTAGTCAAGATTACTAACATTGGTTGGCAACCAAACCTAAAAAAGGGGGTTTGGTGGCTAACCAAACTCATTTACAACTTATTGCTTAGAGATAATAAATAAGGATTTGAGAGTGATTTGAGATGGCAATGTAAGGAGGGGACCCAGTAGGAGGCACACAACCATAGGAGCTAACAGTGCCATCCAGGAGGAGATGGTGATTGAGGTAAGAGCCCAAACTATTTTGATTTTGTTTTTACAACATTGAGCTTAAATGAGAGGTGGATTTTTAAAAAATAGGATTGGGGGTAGAAAATAGGTTAGGGTAGGTGTAGGATAAGTTAGCGGGTTTAGGGGTATTTTTTAGGGGAAATGGGTAGTTTGGGTTTAGGATGTTTAACCCTAGGGCTGAACAAGTCACCCCGACATGACATCAAGGTCAATTGATGTCAACCAACATGGCACTAAGGTTGATAGTGTGTTGCCAATGTCAATTGGTACATACGTTGATAAAGCACCAATGTCAACATTAATGTCAATGTCAGTTACTATGGAAAAGTACCAAATAAGAGAAAGGGTGAGGTTTTGATCTCCACTGAAAGTAGTTAACTAGCCTAATGGCTGAGTTAGACATAGAAGATCCCTTTTCATCTAAGTGCTACCTACATAGCCTAATTTAGGGGCTCGAGATAATGTAGTTCTCACAGAACCTAGGAAAAATATCTTAAAAGGTAAGTTGAGATAGTTAGAGAGGTCAAGGTCTTAAAATTCAGGTCATAGTGTCAAGAGTCAATAATATAGATATTGAGGCATAGAGTTGGAAAAGGTAGGTAGGCCTAGGGTAGAGAGAGAGGCAGTGAAGCCTAGGGTAGTTAGTAAGGTGTGTATATGGTTGAGCTAACCTCAGAATAACTTGTGTTAATTGAGTGATACCTACATAGCCTATTTTAGGGCCTCAAACTAATGTAGTTCTCCCAATGAGAAGGGAAAAATGTGGTTAAGGAGTAGATTAAAATGGATGTGACCTGATTCATTTGTGTATGGATGTAGGTGAGCATGGATCTTACATTGTGAGACTATTTATCAAGGTTATTGGCATGCATGAGGAGAGATGTTACTCTAGATGAGTGGGATCATATGGTAGCTATCAGTTTAGGAGGAGTGTGATGATACTATCATGTTACATAGGATGTGTCATTGATGATAGCTTTGATTGAGAGGTGGGATCATACCACTAACACCTTCCATATACTGACCAGAGAGTTGACAGTCACACAGGAGGATGTTTTTAAGATTTTATGGCTACCACTCCAAGGTCAAGAGATTTTCACATGCTTGAGAGAGGAGTATGATATAAATATGGTTAGCTTATATGGGGAGAATGCCAGTGAGGTGACTTACCACTCTATGAGTTTTACATATGACACACTTTACATGGCTAATGAGGAGCAACATCATCTGAGCATCTTAATGATGATTAGGATCATGGTTTATGCATTACTTGATGCAAATAGAGGGAGATTTTTTATTTCTTTAATAGGTGTGCTTATGTAAATGATTGAGTAGTAGACCATTTTTACTTGGGGTCTAGTATTTTTGGCATAGTTATATAAAGATCTATGGGGTTTGAGGCTATGTCAGTGATATTATTTATGTGCCAGCCATCTCTTGCATTATTGGGCATATGAGCACATCATGATGACACAACCACTGGGGCTACCTACCACTATCTTTGCTAGTTTTAGGGTTGGATTTAGGTAGTGGAGAGATGAGACGGCATAGACCCAAGTGGATGGCATCATGTTAGAAATCACCTACTATAGGTGCATGATTGAGGGCTTAATCCCTAAAAATATCATGTGGAGACCATCTCTGACATATCTAGTCTTCAGATGTCAAGCAAAGCATCTTGTTAGGTTGTAAAGTTCATTATGGGTTAGGGGAGATGGGTCAGTGAGATAGAGATGGTACTCAGGGCATAGGTTAAGAGACAATTTGGGCTATTACAAGATATTCCACCTATCTTCCCTCGATACTGGAGACATGACATAGAGGCACCTTTACCATTGCCCCAAGAGACCAATGGACTAGATTTTGGGGAGTTGCCAGTAGGACTAGATGTTGGGGACCCAAGGTGTATAACTACCTATACAACTTGGTGGGTAGAGTTGAATTTAGTGGTAGAGGTCAAGAGGCCATAGTAGATGTATAAGGGTTAGTTAGGGGGAGAGATGTAGTGCTACATGCATGAGATACAACAATATAGGCTCAAGATGTAGTAGTGCAGGCTTGAGAGATGGCCTTGGTAGAGGTTTTAGCCTTACAAGGGTATGTGGTGATGTTTTAGGGTTAGATTGGGGTTTTATAGGGTTATGTTGTAGTACTATAGGGCTAGGTGGTCATTTTATAGGGTCAAGTGACTGTAGTGACAATAGAGAGATATTTTGAGGGTACCAAGCTAGGCCACTCCTCCTCCTCCACCACCACCACAGGGACTAGTACAAGTTGGGTTATCATCAGGTGTCATGGGTCCTCCATAAACTATATCGATGGTAAGGTATTTGACTACCCTAGATGAGATTGCTTATTATGAGAGGGTGATTAGAGAGTTCTCATAGATACAGAGATATTTAGAGTTCAGAGAGTAGGAGATGTTGATGTCATGTATGACAGCTTCTAGATCATGTCAATGTAGGAAGATAGAGAGTGGTGATGATACTATATCTTCATGACATTATGGATAGCCTCAAGGACCCTAAGTATCAATGTTTTCTATTTTTTGTTTATATATATTCATGTATATCAGCCTATGAACCGAAGATGTGAGATGTAGATTTTGAGAGAGACTTATGATGTTTTGATGATGTAGATGATAAACATGTATTTGATCACATATTTATATATGAGACATTTATTCATTTCCATGTGTTTATTTGAGATGTGTTACTTATGATTATAATGTTAAAATGGATGATGTTCATTTATTGCTATGTTAATTTGGATGTTAATGTTGATCATGTTATTTGATGTTAGACTAGCCTTTCCCATTTATGTGATGGTATATGCATAGCTGATTGGTTAATTTCATCTTAGCATTTTTCCATATTTGTGATGGTGTATGCTTAAAATGAGAAGATTGAGTGGGTTAATTTATTTCAGCATTTTTTCATATTTTTGATGGTGTATGCGTAAAATAAACAATTTGATTAGGTTAATGTTGGTATGATATTGTTTTTACATCTCAAATAGAGATATTGACATGTGATGTGGATGGAAAAATAAAAAGGTAGAATGATCACGCATTTGCAAAGACCATAATTTAGAACATAAATAGGCTCAATAAAATGAGCATCTTTTATGCCATATATCTTTGAACCATTGTGTTTGTTATAGAAGCATCATGTTTACCTCATGTTAAGTGAGCTTCATAGTCCCTTGAAAGAGTATGAGGGGAAAAGGGGAGAATTTGGGAAATTGTTTAGATATCATAACCTACCAAGTAGAAATGATATGTCCCTTTTGTGGGTGACTCAAGAGCTAATATAGGCAAGTCCATGACTTAAAGCTTTTTTTTCATTTTGTGTAAGTTGATCAATGTGGGAATCCTACAATGG
Source organism: Torreya grandis (assembly GCA_037957365.1). Lineage (NCBI taxonomy): Eukaryota > Viridiplantae > Streptophyta > Pinopsida > Cupressales > Taxaceae > Torreya > Torreya grandis. Next base: position 1,608,092 of record JARHVA010002768.1, read on the forward strand.
GATTTTGTATAGATTAAGGTCATGTAAAAAGATGAGGATCTTTTTGCATTTGCTTTTCCATTTGAAAACAAATCTTGGCTTAGCCATCCTACAAGGGAGTGATCTAAGTGTTTTTATTTTAAATTTTAAATAGTTATCCTTCAATGGAGCATTCTATTGATAGTAGCAGAGGGAAGTTATGCATCTATCCTTCAAAGGAGCAATCTACATTGAAAAACATGACTTGAGATTTTAAAACCTTTCCATATATCCCATTTTTTTTACTTTTAGTCATGGACAAGACTATAGAGACTTAGGAGTTTTCCACTATGAGGATAAAACCATACCACTATGTAAGTTATCTAAGTGTATATAAGTAAGGCTGAAGGGGAAGGGAAATGAATGTAATAGGGATGAGCTCAAGTTAAACATGAAGTAAAGTGATGTTGGTTTAACAAAATAATGGTCATAGGTGTAAGGCATTTAAAGGCTTGAGTTCTAGCCTTCCTTCAAGAGAAGACAAGAGATAAGTTCCTAAACCATACTAGTGAGTTATGATATAAGGTCCAAGTTAATTATGAGAAAATTTACATCGTTTGATTTTTTCCATGTTTGTCACATGTTGATTTTCATTCAAGATAAGATCTCTTATATTGAAATCTTGTTATTTGAGGTTTTTGTTATAATCACGTTTGGTACGCTCTTGATAGATTTGGAGGAGGTTAAGGTCTATGAGATGACATTCATCAAATAATTTAAGTTGGGCCAAACATTATTGGTGAAAGTCATCATTAGTATGTCATGTAGATAAATGTAAAGAGAAGGAATCTACACCTCAAGAGGGAAAATAGCCTCCATCCCATATACCAATGAAATAGGTGTAGCACCCATAGCGGTTCAAATGCTAGTGTGGTAAGCCCATAAAGCAAAAGGACTGTGTGTGTGCCAATATTTGCCTATATCATTGACTACTTTCATGAGAATCTTGGTCAAATTATTGTTAGAAGCTTCTACCTATCCATTAGCTTAGGGATAGTATGGTGATGAGAAGCTTAATTTGATTCCAAATGCATCACAAAGACCTTGAGCAGTCTTGTTTTTGAAAAACTTGAAATTATCAGTTATTATTTTGTGAGGTACACTAAAATAATAGATGATGTGATGGTTAATGAAGTCAATAATTTTATAAACTTTATTGGAGATGAGAGGGATGACCTCGACCCACTTGGTGAAATATTTAGTGGCAATAATGATGGAGTGATGATAGAGTGATGAATGAGGGTTAATCTCTCTAATTAGATCTAAGCCCCATTAAGAGAATGGCCAAAATTCTTTGGTAACTTGAAATGCATGAATGGGAACGTGAAGGAGGTTAGCATGTTATTGACACTTGACATAATGCCAAACATAATTAGCACAATCTTGATGAAGTGTGGCCCAATAATAGCCAAGTCAAAGAATATGTTTAGAAACCATGTGACCATTGAAATGCCCACCACAAATCCCATCATGTACTTCTTTAATGGAAAAGGGAATCTTAGTACTAGTTAGACATCTAAGGAGAAGACCAGTAAAACCTTGCTTGTAGAGAAGTCCCCCTAGTATAGTGTAATGAGTGGCATGTTTTATGAAGGCCCATTTCCCATTATTAGAAAGATCAAGAGGGGTAATAGAGAATGAAAGATAATCCATGACTTTTTTGTACCATATGTCTTATCAGTTGGTTTTTATATTTTTGACAAAGAGGATGTTAGTTGAGACATAGGAGGGTAATGTTAAGTGATGTACGGTGGCATAGATTCTGGTAGAGGATGATGAAGAGGGTATGTGTGAAGCAAGTGAAGCCATCGTGTCAACAAAGTTATTTATATATTGAGGAATATTTTGCAAGAGATAAGATTCAAATTATCCCAAGAGTGTATCTACATGATGTTTATATCAATGCAAATTTTCATTTTTGTACAAGTAGGAACTATTAACTTGGTTAACCGCTAGCTGAGAATCACCAAAAATTGTTATGGATTTGATACCCAAGAAGAGAGCTATTTGAAGTCCAAGACTCAAAGCCTCATATTTGGCCATATTGTTAGTGTTTTCAAAATTTAGTTTAAATGACAAAGGTATAGGCTTGTTGTTTAGAGGAATAAGTAAGACCCCTGCACCCCCACCATGTTGGCATTTAGATCCATCAAAGAACATCATCATTTGATAGGACATGTCATCAGTAGAGTGTGTTGTAATAGATTCATTAGGGAATTAAAGGTTTTGAAGGTTTATTAGGTAAAGGGGTAGTAGCTAATAGGTCAATGATTGTTTGCCCTTTAATAGATTTTTTTTGAATGAACTCTAAGTTGAATTTAGCAAGAAGCATGAGCCAATGAGATACATGTTGGTTATGATAAGGTTTGAAATGAATGTATTTGAGAGGATCAGTATGGGTGACCACATAGGTTTTGTGATTTAGGAGATAATGGTGAAGCTTAGAGACAAAAAATACCAACGCAAGGTAAAAAAAATTAGTATGGGTATATCGAGTCTCATAATCAATAAGTGTGCAACTTATGTAATAAACCACCTACTCTTGATGTTGGTCATCTCGATGTGCAATCATAGCTCCTAGGGAATGGTCTATTATGGAGATGTATAGGTAAAAAGGTTGATTTTCCTTAGGAGGAATAAGAACTACTGGGGAAAGGAGGTATTGTTTAAGTGCATCAAAGGCTTCCTAGCAGTCTGTATTCCATTAAAAGGAGACATCCTTTTTGAGGAGATGGTGAAAGGGTTGGTAGTGGTCTGATAACTGGGAAATGAAGCATCAAATTGACTAAAATTTTATTTTTAGGCTATGAAGTTGTTTGATATTAGTAGGTAGAGGTATCTCTAGGATTTATCTAACCTTAGTAGGATCAACCTCGATACCACAAAGAGAAATGATAAAACCTATGAGTTTATCGAAAAGAACACCAAAGACACATTTCTTTGGGTTTATGGAACATTACATTGGAGGAGACCAGTGAATATGGTTTTGAGAATTATCAAGTGTTCTTGGTGACATTTAGACTTGTCAAGTAAGTCATCTATGTAATCTTCCATAATTTTGTGTAGGAGATCATGGAAAATGTAGGTCATGGCACATTGGTAAGTTACACCAACATTTTTCAAGCCAAAACACATGACTCGATAATAGAAAGTCCCCCGTGGGGTAATAAAGGTTGTCTTGTGTTAATCCTCAGGAGCAACTAGGATTTGATTATATCTAGAGAATATATCTATAAGTGATAGCATCTCATGGTCAGTCATTACATCAACAAGTTGGTCAATAGGCAATGATTAATCATCTTTTGGACAAGTGAGGTTTACATCATGATAGTCGATGCAAATATAGATTCCCCCTATCACTTTTGTGATACAAACAATATTGGAAATCCATTACAGGTAGTTGATGGGTTGGATAAATTTAGTAGAAAGGAGGTGTTGGAGCTCTTCTTTGATAAGGAGAGTGATACGAGAATTCATTTTGTGAAGCTTCTAATTAACAAGTTTAGCATCTCAATTAGCGATAATATTATGGGTGACAATAGAGGGGTCAATACCAAGCATATCATTGTAAGATCAAGTGAAGGATTTTCTATGGTCATTAAGAAATATGGCATAATCAACTTGCTCAGAGGAATCTAAATATTGGCCAATCTTGAGGATGCAAGGATTATAGTGGGAGGGTAGGATGATTGTCAATGGTTTATTCATTTAACATAGTTTGGGTTTTAGATGTGAGTGATTGTTAGATATAAGAATCATCCACACCCATGTAGGTGAAAATTGTGTCATCATCCAGACATTGGATAGTGTTAATAATGGGAGATTCTTCATCAATTATTTTAAGATGAACAAGAGGAAGGGACCTTATTTCCTTACCCTAAAGATAGGTGTGAGGCCCCAAATGGATGGTATTTATTGAAAAAAAATTAGGAGGTATAAATACCTCTGATTATGTAGGTGATGGTGGAGAAGAAGGTGGAGAAGGAGAGACTAGTTCTTTGACAATTGGTTCATGGGAGGTTTTAGTGAGTTTATTTGGTTTGTCATATCCCACCCCATGCCTCTTTTTATAATTTTCAATGGTATTGCTAGTAAAATATTTGATAGGCATATAGAAACTTTGTTCATAATGACCCAAACTAAATCCTTTCCAAGCACACATATATATGTAGGTGTGAATGAATCTAGGGTTACTTAGGAAAGAGAAGTCACAAGTAAATGGTTGTGGTGAAGAAGATGGACTATTGATAGTGGGAGCTTAATCAATTCCCCTATATGTGAAATTGGTTCAAAGGTTATGGGGTCCATAAGGGATGATCATCCCAATATGGGGATCATAATTTAGGTGCATGTGAATCCTTCCATATTCTTGTGGAGTATAGAACATGTCGATTGTCAATAAATGATATTCACCAAGTGACAAACATTGAAAGGTCTCCTCCATGGGATCTTTTTCAAGAATTTGTGTTTACAGTATTTGTGTAACCATGGGAGTGGAGCTTGTGTAAGCTTTAGAAGCATCATGCGAGGAGGAGGATGTTTTCAATGAGATGAGACATCATTGGGACTATAGGTCATATTACATGTTTTAAATGGAGGTGGGTCAATAGGTATAACATGTACTTGTCCATCATGCTCAAACTTGACACAATGGTGCAAAGTCAAGGGTACACATGCCATAGCACATATCCAAAGTTGTCCAAGTAGTATGTTATATTGGAACTCTCCTTACACAACATAGAAGAGCTTAGGAATTGTGTAGAGACCTACACTAATATGTAACACAATATTTCCCACCATAGTAGCTATAGTATCATTAAAGGAATGGAGTATTGTATCATTTTGAGACATGTAATTGTCAATAAGGGCTAGTTTTTTGTAGGCATGGGTAGAAATAATATTAATACTGGATCCCCCATTGATCATAACTCTCTTGATATGAGTTTGATCAATAAATGCAGCAATAAAAAGGATAGAATCTTGATCTTCAAGGTGTTGAAGTGGAATTTCTAAATTACTAAAAGAAATCAGGGAGACAGAATTAAGGGAGCCAACCAACGCTGTAAGAGGTTGGGGATCATCCAGTTATACCTCAATCACTTGTAAATCACTAGTCAAAGCTTGATAGTGTTGGGATAATCTTTGGATTAACTCATACAAAGACATCTCCATAGGAGTTTTGTGAAGCTATTTCACCATTGAGCTTTGAATAATGTTTGAAGATGTTGTTATAGGAACACCCAAGATCTAAATCTTAGGATTAGTTGGGGGAGTGTCTTTGGTGAAGGGATGGGTCCAAGGTGTAGTGACTTTTTCCTTAGCTTTATCCTTCTGGTTTTGTGACCTTTTGGCCATATTAACTATGTTGATTTGAAAATTTGGAAAAGGAGGTGGTAAAGGGGTAATGATGACATCTTTGGGTTTGAATTTTGGTGGAATGGTAGGAGGAACTGTAGATGCCAAATGTGGAATAACAAGAAGGTTAATAGTAGTGTCATCAAAAAGAGTGTCAGCATTGAAGGTTATTGAATGACTACTCTAAGGGCTTTACAATTCTTAGTATCGTGTCTAGGTGAACAATGACATAAATAAACTTATGTATCATCAAACCAAGATGGCTTCATTTCAAGAGGACTATAAGGCTTAATAGGAGGAAGAGTTATTACTAAATATTGAAATAACTAATGTAAGTAAAAGTTTTAGGAGCCTTCAAGTGGGCTCATGCTTATTGTAATAATAGGAATGGACACCTTCTTTTGTTTCAGTGTTGGAAGAGTAATTTTACATGGTGTCCTATTTGGTGATAGTGAAGTTATGTATTTTTTTGTCACTTTCTTAGTGTCAGATGTGAGAGGTCTACTAGATGGAAAAGGTAGGAGTGGAGGTATCTTAACCATTTATTTGGCTTGGTTAGATGATATTCCAACTAAAGTATAAGGGTGTGGTCCCAAAATAGACAGTAAAATTGAGGGTTAAAGAAGGGATCAGTGAGATTTAGAAGGCTTAACATTATTCTATGATCTATGGAGATAAACTCCAAGTTCTAGTTGAAGAGTTAAATATAATTTCATCTATAGATGAATTAAATTAGAAATGGGGAATACACCAAAGGGCCTTATCTACTTTAATGTAATAGATTCTTGTGAGAGTGAGGGTTCTGACATAGACAACTAAACTTCAGGGGCTTTTGGTGAAGAAACTCTAGCTTTGTAAAGGACCCTAGGGTAAAGTGTAGTAAGGGTATTGGTGGTAAAGGTTGACATTTGTTCTGTTGGATATGGATTTTTAATCCGGTCCCAAACTGTCACATGGTCAAGCTTTGTAGAATCAAGAAATTCTATAATTTTCACCAAATGTGAGAAGGGTTTTGACAAAGTTGACGTAGGCCTTATGGTTGCATATTTAGAAATCTATGGTGTTTGGGAAAGAGGGAAATTATTGGTTTCTGCTACTTCAGGCCAAAGATGAGAAAGAACTACAATGGGGTCTTCTTCGATAGAGATGGGAGAAGAGATTTGATCTACCATGGGTGGAGGGGAGGTAGGTGAAGTAGGTTCCTCAAGAGGGTAAAGCATAGGTATTATAGCTCCTTCAACATGTGGGTGAGGCATGGGTAAAGTATGATCCTCCATAGGTAAAATAAGGGGTAAGAGTGGTGTAATTGGAGTAGGCACAATAGGTCTCTGGTCTATTATAAGAGTAGATAATATGGACTCTTCTAGGTATAAAGGTGAATTGGGTGGGGTACCACTCTTTATAGGTGGAGGATAAGTAGGGAAAGAAGGTTTCTCAAAAGGGTATAATATGGGAATGATATTCCCTTCAACATGTGGTTGAGGAAATGGTAGGGTGTGGTCTTCAAGTGGTAAGAGGATAGGTAATATTGGTGAAAATAGAAGTGTGATTATAGGCTCCTCAGGTGGAAAAAGGAGTGGGAAAGGAGGCTCTTCCTCTTGAGGGAGTGGAATGGGTGAAACAAGATCTTCTACCTGAGGAAAAAGAATGGGAAAAATATATGCCATGGAATGTGGGGGAGGAGTCAAACAGATAGGTGTCTCCTATTGAGGGGAAGATTAAACTAAAGATAAATGAAAGAGCATATTAATCATATGGATATTATGATCACCTGAGTTAGTTATGGACTAGACAATATTTTGGTTTGGTTAATGATTAGGAAAAGGGTGTTTGAATACATCCATAATTTGTTATGGAGGTGTGTTATTATTATCCAAGACAAGTTCACCTCTATCAAGCATATCTTGAATAATGTTCTTAAGCATCCTTAAATTATTAGATTTATGACCTTTAACTTGATGTTAATCATAAAACTCATCTTCTTTGTACTAGGTTGGGATAGGATGGGAAGGATGGAACTATATAAGAGGTTTAATCTAAAGAAGGGTTATGACACCTTGATGAAATAGTTTCTCCAAAATGGATATATATGATTCCCTAATGGGAGTATATTGTCTTTGTTCATACTGTTATTGGAATTGCTTGGTCAAATTCTAAGAAGTCAAAGTATTTGATTAGTTTTTAGTTATGGAAGAGGCTAACTTTATGACCACAATATTAGCATAGCCTTTAGCCTTTTGGTTAGAGGGAGAAGTTTTAGAGGAGGATTCATTTTTCTTGGTATTGGGATCTTACTATGCAATTTGACTTTGCCTTCATCAATCGCGTGAACCTCAAATTTCTATTCCATTGTAAAAGCTTCATCAAATGCATGAAAAGTTTGTACCCAGAGTGTGAATGAGATGTTCTTAGCACATGCCCTTGAGAAAATATCAATAAGCTCAGGTTTGGGTAAGGATAAGGAGGATTGATTGATCAAGCTTCTCCAATAAGTGAAAAAATCAACAATAGACTCATCATCAAATTATTTGATAGAATAAAGGTCTATTATAGAAACCTTCATAGAAATGTTAATAGATAAATGGTCTAGGAATATTTGTGCAAGTTGGGTAAATTAGAAAAGAGATTGTTGAGGTATAGAGCTATACCAATCCAAGGTAGCACCTAAAAGAGATATAGGGAAAGTGTGAAGTAGTAACACATCATCATCTCCTATTAAATAACAAGCATGTCTAAATTCTCATAAGTGCTATTATGGGTCATCTTTACTCTAAAAACAAGTAAATTTAGGGAGTTCCCATTGGATTGGATAAGGTTGAATAGGCATATGAGGATGGATTGGTTCATTTCATATTTTATCATAAGATAATACATTCTTTGAACCAGAAATGAATGTCTCTAGGTTAGACATCTTGTCCATTAGCATCTTAATAAGGTCTGGAGGGGGATCAGTTTGTGATATTCCTCCTAAGTTATAGGGAAGCGGATAAGAAGTAAAGGGAGTGTATGACATATCTCTTTGAGGTTATGTTAGGGTAATATAAGGATAATGATTCATAGGCTGAGGCGCAAAAAGAAGAGGGACTTGTCCCATTTGGTTACAGACTATGCCTTGGTTAGTTGTTGTTACTATAGGTTAAATTATTGGCATGGTTAGACTAGATATAGGGTGAGTTGTAACTTAGGTAATTATAGGTGTGAGGGTGGATGGAATAGGTAACACTAAATTTTGGAATGGGGTATGACTTGGCTGAACCAGTTGTGGTTGTGAAAGTAGGGAAGTTACACCAGTGTTTAGGTGGGATTGGGTAGTTGGAGATGCCACATTTTGGACATTGTTTATAGTTGGGTTACTTTTCAAAGTGGTAGTTTGGGTAACCATGGGAAAAAAATGTATGAAACTAAAAATGATGTTGTCTCCATCAAAGAGGTCGGTATACCATAGATTGGGTCACCCATAGAATTAAGGGTTCAGCTCATAGAAAGGTAATACTGAAGGGCTGCCACATTACGATCAAGAAATTTAGCAAAATCTTGATCTCCCTCAAGCACAATTAGAACTTGGTTAGGGATAGGAATATGCTCCATGACAAAATCATAAGTAAGAGGGGAAGGTGGAAGTGGTTTCCAGCTTACATAATCAATAAGAATCTTGGCTTGAGCTCATGTCAATACCATATAAGAGGTGGTTTAAAAAGTCTTACTACCCTATATTTGAAAAAAATAAAGAAAAACCATGTTTGAGTAGAGGAAAATGGGTTATTTTAGCTTGATTTTTTATCAGATGAAACTACACACTCACCAACATTGGTAAGGATGACCAATATTGGTAGAAAACATTTATCGACATTAGTGGAACAATTAATGTCGGTAGGTAAAGTTTATCGATACCAGTAGTGTTAACCAATGTCAATCACTGTGAAATCTTGGAAATAGAAAATCTAATGTTTTAAGAAATTAGAGGTTGAAAATAGGTAAAATAGTGGATGTAAAAGGTCTGTGTAAGAAGGAATGACACTCAAAAAACCTAAGATAACAAGTTATACAAACTAAGCTTTAGAAATAGTATTGATTTTGTGAATCAATAGAAAAGCATCCTTACAAACTCAAAAATATAGAAGGCAATTGAAATGGAGAAAAATAACATGCAACCAACAACTATTAAGTCATAAAGATTAATTTTTAGTCTCATGTTGGCTTATGCCTTAATCAGATAGTGAGAAGAGAATTTGGTTATCGAAGGTATAGAAAGTAATCTAGAGCTAGCTTTAGATTTTTTTTGGTGCTCAAGAGGGAATCTGTGTTAGACCAAGTACATGGCTTATCATAGGATCTTGCTCTCTACACTTCACAAACCTAGAGCCAAGCTAGGTTGCTTAGCCAAAATATACCTTATATCTAGAGATTATACTCTGCCAAAGAATGAAGTGGGTTCTCCCTTTGGTGGTGAAATCTAAGTCAGATAGTCAGGTAGGGTAAGGTGATCCACTAGGTGATAAAATATTGATGGGCCTTTTCTTAGGTGAGATTAGATGCTTATTTATATGAATATGATTTGGTTGTGTAACATAGGTGTACTGTGATTTATTCAACATGCTTGTAATTAACTATGTGAGTTAATATGCAACAATCAAACTATGAAATGTAGTAAGTTTTAAACCCAAAACTAAAATGTTGAGATTTGAATGAAAATAGAGAGGAAATAGGAATAGAGTATGAACTTCACTATCCTAATATGCATGCAAGAGGAAGTAAAGAATGGATTCTCATTTTTTTTGTAAAACAAAATGATAAATTATTTTTAGAGGCAAGGAGAAAAGAAAGAATATTTCAATTTTAGTGCCTTTTAAAAAGAGAAATAAGATATTGGATTTTTTGTTTTTAAGAGAAAAGAGAAGGAAGAAGTGCAAGAAATGAAATTTTTACTATAATTCATCTATATGAATGTTTAAAATAAGAAATGAACCCAAGGAAAACTCCAGGGTCCCACCGGGTGTGCCAAAAATGTTTCACTAAATTTTTTCTATTTTAAGTCTAAGGGAAAATAGAATGAAGGATGGGGATAAGTGATTATAATGAACCCAGATTTGGTTTGCACACCATATCCAAATGTTTTGAGCACTCCTCTGTGACTAGGGAGGACTACCTATAAATAAGAAAGTACAACCATAAGATGTTTATTAGCAGATAAATGAGTGAGCTATCAAGCTACATACTTGTTCTAAGAAGTGTGAAACTTCCCTAAAGATGACGAGCCACTTCTGAGAGGTAAAAGAATAATAAATAACTAAAATAGAGGTAAATAGAGAGTAAAAGAGAGATAAAATTATTGTTTTTAACAATGTGTTCAAAATAGAGAGTGACAGGGTGCAAGTGAGGTTCTTTGTTGGTTTTTTAGAAGTTATCTAGATAGGTTTTGAAGAGGCTAAGGAATTGATAGTCAACGACATCAGTAAGATTCTAATCGATTTCAGTAAGGCTGTCAAGGTTGGTAGTTAGATGACCAATTAGGCTGCCTAGGTCAGTAGGGGCAATAATTATCTGGGAGATTGTAGAAGGCTTTTTCAAGTCTGGGAAATGGTTTGGATCAAGTTAGAGAGGTTGAGAGATTTAGGAGAGAGAGTTTATGGCTTGGTTAATTCTAGTCAAAGGTTTGGTATGCATATAAGTGGAAACAAGCAAGGAAGCTTTATAACTCCTTCATGGGGGTATGGTCAGAAGTACATAAAGTAGTGTAGGGTAGATATAAATAAATAGAAGAATAAATATTTAAATGACCTACACTATCATTAATATACTTAGCTATGGTGGTCACTGAATGATAAGTGCCAGGTTGATGGTTTCTATCTGGGAGTCTACACCTAAATCCCTAAATAAAGAGAACAAGTAGATGTTGTTGGTCCTTAAGAGCTCAGTTACTAATGATGATTAACTTATGTAAAGTTATTTTAAGCCTAGATGTCGAAAAATAGAATGTTGAGAGCCTAAACGAGAGTAAGAATTAATTTTCTTAATTTTTGTTGACTTGAACTATAGGTTGGAGTTTGGCTTATATTACCAACTTCGATGATCCCACTGATGTTGATAGGTATCCCATCGATGTCGATCATGGGTTGACCAATGTCAATAGCCCTAGAATAGTTAAACCTTTCTATTCTTGGTCTATTTTCTATTGTTTCATGTGTCAAGTGTGACCCCTATTATAAATTAGTAAAAATAAGAGATTAGGAAGGAAAGTTGTTTAGGAATTTAGTTTGGGAGTGGGAATAAGTCTTGGGTAGTTAGGATGAGGGGACCAAGTATTGAGGTGACTCATCAAGGGAGAATTAGTCATAAGGTGAGGTGGTCAGGTAAGGTGGCAATAGGGGTTTTTAATTAACTTAATTAAATTTTTTAAATTAATTAAATATGTGAGGGGTGAAAGTATGGGTCAAGGAGAATAATTGTTATTATTAAAATGGGTTTAAGGGGGTTTTGATGTAAAGAGTTACGCACGTGTGTGTGACATAATTTTGGTGTCTACAACTTAAACCTACTAATGACTAGGAAAAGGGAAAGAGAAAGAGGGGGTGGAGAGAGAGAGATAGAGATTCAAAAGGGAAACATAAGCTAACAATGGTGATGCACCTAAATTATGGTTGATCTACTTTACTTGAATCTTAAACACTAATAAAATAAGTACGAGGCTAGATATAGGATTATAAATATATTTCATATATCAATATTTCTTGTAGAGGTTCACCAAATGACCAAAGTTGAGGGAAATGAAGGAGAGCTCTAAATCAAGACACTAACCAGTCACATTATCCACATGCGAGCTTCAATAGAATGATGTAGAATAGTAAACATGACCTACATAACAAAATGAACTAGTAACTAGGTGAGATTGTAATTTGATAAGGGAGATACTTATACCACATGAAATTTTGACATGTACACACTATACCATAATAATGAAATCTAAAATAATATTGTATTTATTTCAAGAGGTTACAAGCTCCATCTTGGCAGAGTTTAGTCATGCCCAATAGAGGGAGCAGATTCATATAGAAAGGATATAAAGGGATCATTTTTTGACTCAAAATCCTTAATATATAGTATAAATAAAGAGAGAGATTGGATTAATGCATAAGAGAGTGGAGAAAGTCATAAAGACCAAGAAGTGAGGTGGTAACTCATTGATTGATTTTTGTATGTGTGATTTCTTCCAATAAGATAACTCTTACTTATTCTAATAGTCATCAAGCTCCATTCATTAGCTGAGAGATCTGACTAGAGACAATGGCTTGTTCTATATACTGATAAACTTTGTTTGAGTGGAATCAATGCTCTTAACTACCTCTTCAACCACTAGTTCACCACCTTGGGATCCTAATCCCACTTAACTTGTTCATGAAGATCAAATCCTTAGATCTCTAAACTGACAATTTTATGCCATAAATGGTGGTTACTACCTAATTTATCAAAGATGTATCCACATCAATAGATGGGACCCTTTGTATTAATCACACATCTACTCCATTTCTATATTTAGACCATAGGTCCATTATATAGATGAAAACCAATCTAATATCATTAGTTTTCCTATAGCTACCATATTAATATGGACATATAGACTACCTATCCTTTTTCTAGATCCCAACAAGTCCAAAAAGACCCAATCTATATATGTAGGAACCAAGAGTTTAATGTATACACAAATCCTTCTTAAAAAGTGAACATGATTACTAAAATAACCCTACCCAATACAAACTTATGAACTAGGGGTCTATATTTGGCTCAAATGGTGGTCTTTTATGTGACTTATATCTTATTACATCAATGTGTCCCTTTAATGTTTCTTGAATGATCTTTAATGGTTGAGAAATGATCCTACAAGACCTTGATTTTCCTTGGTCAAAAATGGTTGCTCAACTTCCATCAAAAGTCCTAGGCTCATCTTTGTTTTGGTTGGATGTCGATATCTAACTTGGGTTATTGACTAATTTTGACCCATCCATGTACCATTGATCTTGATTATTATGAATGAGCACAAACCATCGATCTTTCCCTTGACTTGCCAACTTCTCCAAGATGGCACCACTTGGTAGTTATACATTTACGCTCAAGATCTATTGCCAATATTTCAACTCATACGCTTGTGCATTATGTTAACTATGCATTGATTCCAAGATCTTGTTATCAATCTTTAGCCTTATGCACTTATGCCACATGGTGGCCTATCGATCTCCTTTACTTTTTGACTCATTGTACACCATTAGATTGAGATGTATGATGTAATGTGAGCTATAGATCTACAAGGACCCACCATTTCAAATCCAATAACTACTTCATGAGCTTCAAATTAACATCTACATGCCCATCATTTGACATACGCATGAACATATTTTATGTCTATGTGATCATTAATTTTAGGATCCAATGGATTTCTTTTTACTGTGTCTTAAATTTGATGTATGTGTGACCATAAAATACATTTGCAAGCCCATCATTGACATCCATGAGCCCATTAGAATTTAAATTCTAATGGTCTTTTAAAATCAAATGGTTATTTTTTGGGGCCTAAATTTGATATTAGTGTGAATGTCTCTATTTTCAAGTCCATCTTTGAATTCTTATAACTTTAGATAGAAAGATCACGTAAGCAAAAAAAATTTAAGAAATGATCTAGGCACAAAGAACTTCCTAGAATTTTAATCTTTTAGTTTGTGCAACTTTCTAAAGTGAATTTATTAAATGCACAAGTTTTTAGGTCCATTCACTTTTTCATGATGTCTTGGTGATGGTTTGGTTCAACAAAGCTTTCACATGTCATCTTTTGACCATTATTTCAAGGTGTTGATGATTTTATAAGGCCTATGTAACTTGGTTCATGCTCTTGAATGCTTGAAACACATGAAAAACTGCATGATCTTTTTCATTTTGCAATCTTAGACCTATTTCTAAGATTTTGATCCACTGCTTCATAAAACCATGCAAAATTTTCATATGTGGGCCAAAAATGGCCAATAGGGGGGAAGGATGTCACATCTCAATTTATCTCTAAGCTTGATAACCTTTTATCCATGGATTATTACGGTTGTTAGATTGATTAACTATTATGTAATTAAGTTGTATTTCATATGTTTTTAATGGGAAAATTGTATGTTGCTTATAGTATATGATTAAATTGCTATGAGTTAGTTGTAATTGTATATTCTTTACATTATGATCATCTTGTAAGTTTATAAAATGGTATTTTATGGATATATGATGATATTATAGGATGAATTACTTCTTTATCATGAAGTGGGTGTAGGATAGATCCATCTCTCAAATTATTATGGAAGGAGAGCATCATCAGATAGGGTGGTGTAGATGGAGATGTTGGGGGATGATAGAAGAAAAGCTAGATACTTAAGCACACACCACATTAATATAACATGTTTTGTGATTATTACTTATTTGAGATAGCTATAGTATGTCTTTAATTTTTGATATATATGCATGTTGTGATCTTATTTTCTATTTAAGGATTATGTGGATTTAGTTGTGTGATTTCATTAATAATAGTTGATGTTATTTCTTGGATTAATTGAGTGAATACGTACTTGACTTACCAGTGTCTTTGATATGGTTGAGTATTGTATGAGTAGTATTGTTTTGGGATTTATGGTTACAACAATAGATAGATTCTATTACCTTGATTAATTGATATGTCAAGTGATTATTATTGATTATAAGGCTATTATTATCATTTATAATAATTTGAATAACCTATATTAAGCCATTAACAAGTTAGAGGTTCTTTGTTAACAGTA
This sequence comes from Torreya grandis, assembly GCA_037957365.1. NCBI lineage: Eukaryota > Viridiplantae > Streptophyta > Pinopsida > Cupressales > Taxaceae > Torreya > Torreya grandis. The sequence continues at coordinate 1,623,265 of JARHVA010002768.1, forward strand.
TAAGGACAATAGTTTAAGCATGTTATCAACTAATGATTTTTATAAATCTTTTATCCTTAGACAATAGGTGTGATTCTATGCAAATTTAATATGGAGAGTTCATTATTAAATAGTTTCAAGAGATATCTTTGTGTAATGATTGTTATGGAGAGTTCATTGTTAAATAGTTGCAAGAGATATCTTTGTGTAATGATTACAAGATATGTTATCGACTAATTATTGTTATAAATCTTTTATGCTTAGATAATAGGTGTGATGCTATGCAAATTTAATATGGAGAGATCATTGTTAAATAGTTACAAGAGATATCTTTGTGTTTGTATAACCTTAACTAAATTCAATATCTATTTGGTTAGACATATGAAACCAATCTCTAACTAGAGGGTCGAATGCATTGTTAATGGTAATTGTGTTTAGTACTGTAAAATTTTATTATATAAAAATTGCCATGATTTAAATGACTAATGGAGTTATAATGATTAGTTAGACCTTTTTGAAGCTGATATTGCTTTACATAGTGAATAAGAAGGTTTGAGATTAGATATTTTTAGTTTGAATTAACTCATGAAATAGGCTATTATGCAAGCCATCATTATGTGGGAGTGGCAACCTAGTATATTAGGGAATATTTCCTCAGTCAATGGGAGTTAGTTTTCTATTTCACCAATTTAATTATTATATAAGAGTTAGAAATTTTACATGATGGAAATAAAGGGCAAATCATGATTTTTTTTAGTTCTCTTACATGCATTGAATGAGGGAGAATCTCGATGGTGAAGGGATGATAATAAGGAGGTAGAAGGAAGTGAGAAGGGCACAACATTTGATGGCTCAGAATGGTGGGTAGAGTGAAGGAAAGGGAGAAGCTTGAGTCTATTTTAAAAAGTAAGAATCAATTTTTGGATCTCAACCAAGTTGGTGATGTATTTGACTTCTTAGATGATAAAATACATGTATTTTCCATGAAAGGGATTTTAATAGATTATTTTTACTATAATATATACTTGGATAAATATTTGGCCCTATGGCTAGCTTGAACATCCACATAACCAAATATATATCCTTGAAAACCTTAAAACCTAATGCCTAGGGCTATGAAAATCCTATGCAATTCTGGTCAAGTGATTTAAATTTATGTGTGTTATGTGCAAAGCCAAGATGTTGGTAGGACTGGATATTTAATTTTTGATTTTACCTATAGAGGATAAATTTTTATTTTTATTGGGTCAAATAGATCCCATAGAAAAAAAGAAAAATATCCTTCTTATGTTTCTTTTAGAGTTTATCTGATATAAATCTCTCATTCTCTAGGGACTCGACTATGCATGTAAGCCATTTGGAAAAGTAAAATGAAATTAGATTTAAATTTTTTGCATATCTAAAATAAAAATATATATTCATATACAAAGGTATTTATATACACCCTACATGTATTTATTAACTTGTAGCATATATGCATACCAAAGTGCATACACACACACACACACACACACACACACATACATATATATATATATATATATATATATATATATATATATATATACATATACATATATATACATACATACATATATATATACATATATATACACACACACATATACATATATATATATATACATATATATATATACATATATATATATATATATACATATATATATACATGTATATATACATATATATACATGTATATATACATATATATATACATGTATATATACATATATATATATACATATATATATACATGTATATATACATATATATATACATGTATATATACATATATATATACATGTATATATACATATATATACATGTATATATACATATATACATGTATATATACATATATATATACATGTATATATACATATATACATGTATATATACATATGTATATATATATATATATATGTGTGTGTGTGTATATATATATATATATATATGTGTGTGTGTGTGTGTGTGTGTGTGTGTGTGTGTGTGTGTGTGTGTGTGTGTGTGTGTATATGTGTGTGTGTGTGTGTGTGTGTGTGTGTGTGTGTGTGTGTGTATGTATATATATATATATATATATATATATATATATATATATATATATATATATATATATATATATATATATATATATATATATATGTATGTATGTACGTATATATATGTCAATTCAATTTGAGATATTGTGATGATTGTCATTAGGGCCTCAAATCTATATAAAGGAAAAGAGTTATGGCATATAGACTTGAATGTTATATCCTTTATTTGCATTATTTTGTGGAACCATTGGTTGAGTCTTAGTTAGACTAATGGCTTATTTAAGTATATTTTTGAGTATGAATGAACCTTCCCTCTATTATTTATATGGTTGAGTATTGGTTATATAACATATAAGTGAATATTGGTATATGTTAGTTATCTATGCATACATCAGTTTATATAAATGAAATAGTAATAAAATTTATACAATGTGATCTGAGTAAAATACATACAATTTTTAGTGGTCTTATTACTCATCTCAAAGTCAATAGAGACACTTAGGTGAATCGTTAATGGTCTGATATATGATATGGATTTTTTGTTTGTATTTTGAATATGGACTATATATATATATATATATATATATATATATATATATATATATATATATATATATATATATATTTGAAGATGTGATTGTACACTAGTAAGTATAACTTACCTATACATATATAAATAATATCTTCATAATGAAACTCTTATATACACTTGGTTAAGATGTATATGTCTATGATTTATTATGCATATATTAGGATTTCAAGTTGATTGATTCATAATTGTCAATATAAATTGAAACTTTATAGTATAATGGCTAAGTTGTCTTCATTAGTTGTATGATTATTTTTTATACAAATCATGATTAATGAAATAGTTGGAGTACTATAATTGAATTTATTGCATACTAGCTTTGACATTTTTAAGTTATTCATTTGATTTTATGTGATACTTTAGTTAGTGGGGAAAGTTAATAAAAGTATGTCATATATTATACATATCTTTATTGGTTATTGACTGGGTATATAAATATATGGAATACATGATTTAATGACTCATTATAAACATAACATGTGTATACCATGTATCTATATACACACTCATGAGATGAACAATATAGGATTAAATAAATACATAGGAGTGTATTTAGTCATCACGACTCTATTTTTAGATGCGTTTGAATATTTGATGAGATATTTAAATATGTGAATTTTGGGATTGAATACAAATATTTGGTGTTGTTGTATGAGCTTTAGAATGCATTTTTGACATGGGAATATTAGGATGAAAATTAATGTTATTATATGGATGAAATAACACTTGAATTAATTTTTGAGATTAAATAACTTGTAGTCTAAATTATGAAATATACATGTATGGTATGATCGACTAAGGACAATACTTGTTTCTATTTATTATTTATGTGATAAATAAGATGATTTAAGATTCATTGCATTACATTTTATGGGACTAAATGTATGTATTTGATTATTTATATACTTATTTTTTTTATGTCTACTAATGGGACATAATATGATTTAATCTATTCGTTTGTATATTATGTTATATTTAACTAAATCTTACATTTATGGAACTAAATAAGTATTGAGATAGAATTCACTGGCATAGTTAGCATAATAAATGTAAGAAGAGGTGTAATCCGATCGATTGGTGTGTATGAATTTGAATGATCCTTGAGATCATTAACTATTTGAAAACTTTGGCCAAATTAATGTTTTAGTTAAACATTATCATTTCATATGTTTGATTTACATGTTTGTGCAATATCATTTTAGAATGGATATTATTTATGGTACACATCATTTATTAGTTACCTTACAAACACAAGTACTAGCTTGTCTCTCTAGATTCCCACATTGTTACTATCTACCCATCCATAAAGGGAGTGACATTCCCTAATTAGGAGATTTTATAGGGGATCGATGGTTTATGGTTGGTGTGGAAAAGTGTAAGGATGATGCTTCCTCCCCATAATAGTACTTGATTGGAGAATACACTTGAGATTACCATAGGATACTTAAGTTCATTGAGAAACATGCTCTATGGATCCTTGTATCTTTTATTATATTTATTATAGTGACATTATTCTTGATGAAATTGTAATATTTATTCATATGTACATTTCTAGTGGTGGATATAATATTATATTAGCCATGGCTGAAATTATGTATTTACCTTTTGGAATAAATTCAATTAAATTGAGTAATTCAACATTGTACTTATTTTTCTTAATTATTATCATGGTGATTAGTAGATGAATAGATCGTTACATGTATAATTATGGTTAATCTGTTTAGTGCATGAAGTTTGGATCACTAGTTAGATTTATTATGGTTAAGTTTGATGTTTGAATATGTGTAATTAATTATTTTTTTAAATATATACCATTTTGGTAAATCCCAGTGTGGATGTTATAAGAATACTCACACTAGAAAAATTTACACAACCAAGTTTGTATGTATTCCATAGATTATATCCTATGCAAGGTTTTGAACCCTGATTTTTCTATCTCAAGTTCACCTCTTATTTGTTAATATTTGTTTACCTATGATTTCCTAATTTTATGAGAAGAATGTGATGAATTGTTGATTCCCTCTCTTTTACCTAGCTTGAAAATAAAAAACAATGGGTTATGAAGTTATAAAATTATTGAAGTGAGTATTTAAAATTATGTATCCCACACACAGGAATCACACCTCTATGTAGTTCCAAGTGAGTGTAAATGAAATATCTATACCAAGGGTTTTTAACTTTCTCTACCCTAAAAGTGATGATGAAGCTACCTAAAATATAAAATCTACATTTAATTCAAGGGAATGATGAGAGACAAAGATAAAACAAATGTATCATAAATATGTAAGATATGCTTAATGAATATTAGCTCAAATTAGGAAGCATAAATACATGTGATGCTTGGATCTACTCTATGTTTTGACCTTTATTTTCTTATTTGATTGTCCTAAATGGCTTAGGATAACTTGAATATATAGTGATCTAAGACAATTTTGGCACATTATCCAAAATATGAAATGATAAGGAATAGATTTAAAGGTGCAATATTATTAATTATGGGTAAACAAGGATCCACAAAATGCCAAAAATGATAGATATGTGTAGGGAAAGATTTTACCTAGGTTGGACTAACGTATGGTGCAATTATAACCTAGATTTAATAAAGGATAAAATGTTTATGATAGATAGGATAATATATGATATTTAGTCTAAATATTCTAATAAATAGATTATAATATGTCATGTTAAGTATTTTTATAAGGAATAAGGGATAAATGGAGAACAAGGTGGGGTCAAAGAAGTCTTAAATATACATAATTACGTAAAATATGATAAATTTGGGATAAGACATTATGGAAAATGGTCTTGAACCATATCTAGGTGTCTACAATATGTTACTTTTTATTTTTTACATCATTTTAGATAATATATCTAGAATATATTTAAATTTTAACTTTTAAGCATTATAAAAAAATTCAATTTAAGTATATGATTAATAATTATTAAAATTAATAATTTTTAGATTTACATAATTTAAATATATTTAATTATTTATATCGATAGATTTTTTTGATTAAAGGTAAAGTGTATATTTTAACAAAGTTTTGTCCTAGTTACAAAAGGTAGGCACGAGGCCAAGAAAGACTAATAGAAAAAACCTGCAAATAAATAATTAATAGTTATCTATACACAACAGATAAACCACCACAAAACAATAAAAACCCATCAAATTAGAGATAGTTGATTACATATCCATATCTTTTAAAATAATACTATACTCCTTAGCAATATTGTGGAGAACATATTCAATGTTCCCCACCATAATTTCATCCATATCCATAGTTTTCCCTTTGTCTAAGCCCTTGAATCTATTACTATGCTAGCTTCTACTTTGTTTTTATTCACCTATTTTAATCTCCTTCAACATACTAGTATTAGAAATACAATTCTTGATAGACACCTTGCTCTTTTGAACTAGTTTATAAATTATATCCTACATTTTATTTCTCTTTGTCTCCAAATTCCCCATTATAGATTCTAAATTAAATAGTTTAAAATCTATACCTTCAAATTCATACAAACCACACACATTAGATCTTCCTCTAATAAAAAACTTAACATTAGTATCCTTAATAATCATAAGAAATAAAATCTTATGAAGATTAATATCTGCAATCAAATATCTAATCCTTTGTTGAATACTATAACTATCATATTTATCCTTTCTAGTCTTTCTCTTATAGTCATCACCCATAATAGTATCTAAAACATATTACTTCAAATCATCCTCCAAATCAACCCTATGCTTCTCCTCTATCCCCTGATTATCCTCTGAAAACATAGAATCCTCCTCATCCTCATCATCAGCCTCCTCCTCCTTTTCATCCTCTAAATATGAAATAATGAAGGCCCTCATTTTATTAATAAGATGTTCAGACTTGGAAGTCATACATTATTTGAAGGGAATATTTATTGTAATGCATTTATTATCAAAATCTCTCACCTTGGATTTTGAAATTTATTTACCCTTTATTGATGACTTAACCAATTTAACATCAACATAAGGACCCACCCCAAGGGATTTAGTATAGTTATATAAAAGATAAATGAGGGCCTGATGATGGGTTAATGGGGATTTAGTTAACTAAACTTACTCAATAGAATGATCTAGGCACTCAAATAATAAAAAAAGGCAAACTCAAAGGGACATTATGCCTAAAATGATTCAAGAGTGCAAAATGGTAAGAGAAAGCCACACCATACCTCCAATCCATAGTTAGATACTTCAAAATATACTTCACTAATTCATGGTATGGCTTAGAAAAGTACTCATGTAGAAATCCACCTTGAAAAGGGATTAAATATTCACCCAACTCAATAAATTTCTTCATATCCTATGCCTTCTTGATGGAAATCTCACAAATTTTACTACCATCACTAGCTTAGATTCAATCAAGATAATCTATTCAAGTTAATTTATTCAAACTGATTAAACCTATCTTATATTTATATTATATTCAATCATTTAATATTTACTTTATTCTTTCTAGGTTTTTTTATATTCTTTATACTCTATAAGCCTATACAACTTGAACTCTCAATTAAGTTTGTCTACTCTCGTTATAGTATGTTTGATCACATAAAGATATCCTTAATATATTGGTTTTTTTTAAGACCAATGAGAACATGATGACCATCTCAGGAACTTACCTTATTCCATTTGTATTTTGTCTTATAATCTAAACATTTTTTTATTGAGCCTTATTTGAAGATATTTTTTATACTTACTTTTATGAGATCTTGGTTCTTTACTAACAACATTCTCACAATCAAACCTGAAAACTTTATTCTTATCTTGTAGGATTGACTCGAGCACTTACAAATTATTTTAATGAAAGAATTCAATCCTCATAATTACCCAAAACCTTGTGTACAATGGTCCCCTCAAATACATTTATATAAATTCTCATAAGATGCAATTAAAATTGATGCATCTATTTATCTTTTCAAATCTATTATTTTTGCATACACATAGATATATATAATTTAAGTGGCCCCTATTTTGTCCAATATTTGGTTTTACCTAATTTTATATCATCATTTAAGTTAGATTTATCAATTTGTCTATATAAGACAAAATGAGTGATTTTCTTCCTATTTTGATAGAATTTTGTAATTCAAAAATTATGACTAGCATTATAGTCTACACAAAATGATTCAAATTTCAATTTGAATATTATTGAAGTCATATATCACAATTAGTCTACCAATATTCTAGTCTTTAACTTACAACATAATTCAAATTCACATACAAATCTATAGCATATGTCTTTATGAAACATATATTATGGAGCTTAAAACTATCGACTGGTTTCATCAATAAATTTATGATGCCATTATGTTTATACATGTAAACTTTGAAAATATCTAGTTTGATTTATAAGAGAATCTATGCATGGTAAGTTTATAATAATTCTCATTACGATGATTTAAATAAAATGTCCCAGATCAAAAAAATATATAAAAATTATGATCTATCTATCAACAAATCATATATATAATAGTTGTACCCCTTGTCCACATAAATATATATTAATATTGATAATAACATGATGCCATACACAATAATATAAACATATCAATATGCATATGCTTGTATTGTCTTAGCACCACCATATCTTATGGCTTATGAAAATTTTGGTTATGCATACTCAGACCAAATTCTTTACAGTTGTCCCTTCCTTATCAACCATTTATAAAAAAAATTATTGCACAAGGCCATTACATACCCAAACAATAAAATTACACATTCCTCTATACTTTATAAACAAAAATTATTCAATGAATAATCTTTAATAAATCAAAATTATAATCTTATTCTTTTATTGTCTATAGACTCATAAACATCCCATTCTAAAAAAACACATAAAGTCTTCCTAATTTAGACCATGTATTCCCAATCTTGGTTGTAAACCTTTGAAAATTTGCATAATATAAAAAATACATATAAAATAGACAAAATAATTCAATATATGAATTTATAGATTGATTCAAGCTAAATATTTATGACATTATTCCTTTGTTGACTAATTCAATCTTCATTCTTTGTACAGTCATACACACATAGGCCCAAAGGCTTTTTTTCCATTTTTCCACTGCTCACTCTTCCTGTTTTCCATTAGAACTTTATATCAGTTTATTTACTTTATTCTATTCTCATCAAATTATCTTTATATGAAAGTAGGCATTTATTTTGTCTTGGTCTTGGAATAGACTCAAGATTCTATCTTTTGGTACTTATCTCAAAATTTCTTCCTTGTCTTTCTCCAACATAGGTAAAGCATCTTTGAAATAAGTCTTAGGTAAATTAAATATTGTGGAAATAGACTAACATTTACAACATATTTTTACATTTGTAAAATCACTCCATAAGATTCATGCCCTTTAGAGATGGGCACTATCTCTCTCATTTTAAGAACCAATACAGACAAATGAAGCTTTCTAAGCTTATTATTAATATTATATGTTACTTCTAAATCTAATAAAAGACTCTTTGAATCATAAGTTGGCCTATTTAAAATATTTACAAGTCCTCCTGATGTTCCTACATCAAACTCCCTAGGAGGGAAACGTTTTGATTTCTTGTTCAAATGAGTTACTATCTTATTCTTCTTTTCTTCCAATTCTTTAGGATTTTCTTATTCTTCCTTATTTGTTTATGATATATGAATCCAAATGGCTCATTCTTCACTTTAGCTTCTTCAATGAAGTCTAGTATATAAGACTCCATCTCTTCTTCTTCAAAACTTGCACATGCAAAACTAAAGACATAGTTAAACTTAAAGACTTGAAGCATTATTGCCTCTTCACTAACATCTTATTCATTTAAGAGCTTAATTATCTCCTTTGAAACTTATTTGATAGCCTTTTCATCTCCTCTGAGGCTCAAATATTTTGAATTGACCATGATTTTATGCCAAATCATTTCATCTTCTTCATTGAATTTTTCCATATACTGACTCAAAGTCGGTTTGTCTTCAATTTTGGTCACTTGAAACAATTCTTCTTGCTACATATTAGGTTCCACAAGAACTTCAATAGGTGTTTCTTCCTTACATCCATCATTCATAAACCTATCTAATAATTTTATTATTTTTTATATAAAGCATCTTCTTAAAAATTTACATTTTCTTCCTCAAATTTAAAATTAGAAGGAAAAATTTGAGGATATTGAGCCTCTTCTAATGCTTATTTTTCTTCACATTCTTATTCAGTGAGCCCATACATAGACTCAACTTCTTATTCATCTCCTTTTTCCTAAAATGAATCACCATCCTCATGCAATTTCACATTCATGTCAACAAATTCAGTATTCGAAAAAAAATAACTTTTATCATCATCAAAATTTTATTAAATCAGCTCTACATCTCTTATGAGATATTATTGAAGATATTCATCTTTTTCCATGTCTTCAAGAAATTTTCCTTCCTCTGGATGATAAAACATTGTTTCATGCTCCAATAGCATATTCAATTCTTCCATAGTATAAGCATGATGTTCATGCTTCTCTTTTGCTACCAGCACTTTGACTTTGTTATCATTTAGTCCCTTAAATTAGACCCTTTCTTCATCTATCTTATTACCTACATGCATACATAAAAATAAATCATTAATTTTAAAAACTTGAGGCTTCCTTGCCTCATTCTTATTCTCCTTGGATTTCTTTGTTAGAAATCTCTTTTGTCTTCTTAACTAGTTGATTTCCTTATCTTTTCTTTTCCTTAAGTATTTCTCTGAGAGGCCACTTGATCCTTTTTTTGATCCTTATACAAAATATTTCTCGATATTCTTCCATCACCTACATTATGCTCTCTCTCTCTCTCTCTCTCTCTCTCTCTCTCTCTCTCTCTCTCTCTCTCTCTCTCTCTCTCTCTCTCTCTCTCTCTCTCTCTCTCTCTCTCTCTCTCTCTCTCTCTCTCTCTCTCTCTCTCTCTCTCTCTCTCTCTCTCTCTCTCTCTCTCTCTCTCTCTCTCTCTCTCTCTCTCTCTCTCTCTATTTTACCTTTCCTTGAAACTAACTTCTTCTAATCCCTTAATCATTTCTTCTCTTTACTCTTTCACCTTACCTTTATTTGAGGCCACACTTGGACCTATTTTCCTTACCAAGTCTATTTCACCTTACTATATAGTACCTCACCTAGGTCTTTTTCACCCTAGTCTATTGGTAGTTTTCTAGTCCTCTCCCTTGGACTTTTCAATTTCCCTAAGATCTCTTTGAGTCTATCTTTAATATTTTAATATATCTTTCTATTCTTTAAAAACCTAATGGATTTAATATGTTTTCTTTGTCACTCTTCCTCTATTCCCTTTTTAAGGTTTTCTAAACCATCTTATCTACCTCTCTTTCACTTTTTCTCAAATACCTATAAATTGTTAATCTTTGTAACCTACTTCTTAATCAAATCCTCATAAACAAATACATACCTTTCCAAAGAGCTTATATCTTGCTCCTCAAATTTCTTCACTATTTTATTGCAACTTGATCACTGTAACCACATCAAGAACTTAATTTCCAATTTTTTCACAATCTAATTAGTTTTCAAACTTGTATGCCTTTCCAAGAGATCTCCTCGATTTGACACCAAAATAATGGCAATATCACAAATTTGACTACCATCACTAGTTCAAATTCAATCAAGACAATCCATTCAAGTTGATTCATTCAAACTAATTAAACCTATCTTAGATTTATATTATCTTCAATCATTCAATATTTACTTTATTCTTTCTAGGTCTACTTATATTCTTTATACTTTATAAGCCTATACAACTTAAACTCTTAATTAAGTTTATCCAATCTCATTATAGTAGGTTTGATCACATAAAGATTTCCTTAATATATTGGTCTATTTTAAAACCAATAAGAAAATGATGACCATCTCAATATCTTACCTTATTCCATTTGTATTTGTCTTATAATCTAAACATTTTTTGATTGAACCTTCTTTGTAGATTTTCTTTTATACTTAATTTTCATGAGATCTTGGTTCTTTACTGACAACATTCTCACAATCAAACCTAAAAACTTTATTCGTATCTTGTATGAATTGGCTTAAGTCATTTATAAATTATTTTAATGAAAGAATTCAATCCTCATAATTACCCAAATCCTTGTGTATAACGGTACCCTCAAATATATGTATATAATTTATCATAAGATAAATTAAAATTGATGCATCCATTTTTATTTTCAAATATATTATTTTTGAATACACATAGATCTCTATAAGCTGAGTGGATCCTATTCTATCCAATACTTAATTTTACCTAATTTTTTATGATCATTTTAAGTTGGTTTATTGATTTTCTTATATAAGACAAAATGAGTGATTTTCTTCCTTTCTCGATATAATTTTGTAATTCCAAAATTATGGATAGCGCTATAGACTACATACAATGATTCAAAATTCAATTTGAATATTCTTGAAGACATATAGGGTGATCAGTTTGTCAATAGACTAGTTTTTAACTTGTAACAAAATTTGAATTCACAAACAAACATGTAGCATATGTCTTTATGAAACATATATATTATGTATTTTAAAGCTATCAACTAGTTGCATCAATACATTTATGATGCCATTATGTTTATACTTACAAACTTTTAAAATATCTAGACTGATTCATAAGAGAATCTATGCATGGTGAGTTTATAAAAATTCCCATTATGATGCTTTGAATAAGACATCCTAGGTCAAAATAATATATAAAGATTATGATCTATATTTCAATAAATCATATATATAATAGTTGCACCCCTTATCCACATCAATATATATTAATCTTGATAATAACATGATGCCATACATAACAATATAAACATATCAATAGACATATGTTTATATTATCTTGGTGCCACCATATCCAACCTATGAAAATATTGGTTGTGCATACTTAGACAAAATTATTTACACTTGTCCCTTCCTTATCAACCATTCAAAAACAAATTTCTTGTACAAGGCTATTATAGACCCAAACAATAAAATTACACATTCTTATAAACTTTTTGAATAAGCATTATTCAATAAATAATCTTTAATCAATTAAAATGATGATCTTATTATTTTAGTATACATAGAATAATAAACATTCCATGATAATAAAACACATGAAGTCCTCATAATTTAGACCATGTATTCCTAATCTTGGTTGTAAACCTTTAAATTTAGTAGAATATAATGAATACATATAAAATAGATAAAATAATTCAATATATGAACTTATAGATTGATACAAGCTGAAGATTTAAGATAATATTCCTTTGTTGACTAATCCATCTCCATTCCTTGTGCATTCATACACACATAGGCCCAAATGTTTTTCTTTCATTTCTCCACTTCTCATTCTTCCTATTCTCCATCGAACCTTTATATTAGTTTATTTACTTTATTGGATTCTCATTAAACTTATCTCTATGTGAAATTAAGACTTTTTTTTGTCTTGGTCTTATAATAGACTCAAGATTATCTATTTTGGTACTTATCTCAAACTTTCTTTCTTGTCTTTCTCCAACATAGATAGGTATCTTCTAGATAAGTCTTAGGTAAAATTACATATGGTGGAAATAGAATAACATTTACAACATGTTTTTACATTTGTAAAACCTCTCCATAAGATTAATGCCATTTAAAGATGGGCACTATCTCTCTCATTTCAAGACCTAATACAAACAAATGAAGCTTCCTAAGCTTCTTATTATTATCCTAAGTTACTTCTAAGACTACTAAAGGGATCTTTACACCTTAAGTTGGCCTATTTATAATATTTTTGAGTTGTCCTCCTGATGCTTCTACATCACTTCTCACTCTTGTTCTTAAAATACTTCATCTCATGAAAACTAATCCTCATAACATGAGAAATAAGGTCCTCTATGACAATTATTATAACATCCCTCATAGTTATAGTTAAGGCATACCATACTTTCAAAAAATCAATATAAATATGGGCATCACTACTACAAACTTGTTCCATGTAATTATCCAACCCTACGAGGATACTTCTACACATATTTATGAATTATATGCAATGAATGAAAAAGGAAATGAACTTTGGAAAATAACCCAAAATAGATCACAGGCCACTTCAAATGATAAATCTCCTTTGAGAAATCTCAATATAATAATATACATGAATGCATTCATTAGGCATCAACACTTACTTAAATACTAGATCTATTCTAACAACTACTACTTTCCATGTATGTGGGATAATTGAAATATGCTCAAGGGATGAATTATAAATCATATGCTTCTATAGCGACTAATACACTAATAATTAAAAGAGAAGGGTAAGACACAAATTCCTAACATCCCCTCCACATTTGAAACAGATTTGTCCTTAAAGCTTCAAATGTGGGAATAGTTTATAAATATGGACTAGTGGTTCCCATGTCACATCTTCTGATTACATGCCATGCCATTAAATTATGACTTCTATGATTGAGAGAGAGTGAATTTGGTGGGTACACCTATGTAGGACTACTTCTAGTTTGGTGAGGATGAATCCTTCATTATCCAGTTTTGGTAAAACTATTTACATTCTAATGGTTGTTTTAAGAACTTTATTCAAACATGAGACAAAATATTGGGTGAACTTGGGAAGAAGGTGGAATATCCAACTTGTAATAAATAGACCCAATCTATCAAATAACCTTATATGTCCCATGAAACTTTAAAGCAAGATTATAACACCCTTTTAATTTTAGGGATGATTACTTATATGGTTGTAGATGAAGAAAACCCACATCATAAACTTGAAAGGTGTGATCAGAATGGTTTTGATTACCCTGCTACTTCATTTGGTTCTATTCTAGATGGATATTACCCTATAGGGTGTTGAGAATTTGATCCCAATGTCAAAGAGTAGTGCTAACCACCTAAATTGGTGAACTTTTGGGGGTATACAGGAGAAGTGTTGGGGGAACTTGACCATAAACCACTTCATATGGAATCATTTTAGTAGAAGTGTGGTAAGAGGTATTGTACCACCACTCTATGAGGGGAAGCCACTTTTATTATTATTTCTATTATTTTGAAGTAAAGAAATGAAGGAATGTTTCCAAGCATTATTTGATAATTTATATTTGGCCATCTATTTAGGGGTGATACCTATATATCATGTTCAGCTACGTGCCTATGCATCAAAATAGTTCTATCTAAAAATGGCTGGTGAAAGTTGCATCACAATTAGAGATGATTTAATAAGGGATACCATGAAAATAGAAGGTTTGATCCAAGAAAACTTGTGCAACTATGGAGGTTATATAAGGGTGGTTGAGAGTACAAAAATGACTATATTTAGAGAGGTGGTCTACCATGACTAGGATAATTATTTTTCCTCCATATTTATAGATCCCCTTAATGAAATACATAGAAATATTTGTCTAGATTATAGTAAGAATGGATAAGGACTTGAGTAAACTAAGAATCACTATTGTGTCACCTTTATTGTATTGGTAGGTATCACATTTGGCCACCATATATTTAATTTCCCATTTTATCCCCATCCAAAATAAGTTTCAATATGTCCACTCATATGTATTGATAAATCATGAGTACCCTTCTAATGAAAAAGCATGGAATTCATTTAATATGGTTTGATAAAGTTTTGTGTTATGGGGAAACACTAGACATCTCTTGTATAACAAAGAAGCATTATCCCATGAATAATGTGGTATTGTAGAGGTATTAATGGCAAATTATTCAATGAGGTAGTGTAAGGAGGGATTATTTACATAGCCTTGGTGTAACTATTCCAACCAGTTTGAAATGGGGATGGATATGGTAAAAAGGGAAATCTATACCTTGAATGTTCATGAGAGAGAATCTACCATGACATTATCTTTACCCTTATTGTAATTGATCTCATAATCATAGCCCATGAGTTTCATAACCAATTTATATTGTGTCAATGATGAGACTTGTTGTTCTAGGAAATATTTCAAACTCTCATGATTGGATGTAGAAATTATTCCCAAGTAAGTATGGTTGTAATTTTTATATTGCATGTATAATTTACATCATTTATTTTTCATATATAGATAAATCCAAATTTTTTCTTGAATGGGATTTGCTAGTGAAAGTAATGAGGCTAAACTTTTGGAGAAGAATAACATCTAATACATTGCCAAAGACATATTTTTTTATGGTGAAAGTTTTGGTAAAGTTTGGCATGGCCAAAATTGGTGTGCTACATAGCGTATTTGAGTAACACAAATGTTGGGTCAGCTACATCATCCCATGTGAATGAATCCTTATTCAATAAAGAAGTCAAGGGATCCTTGATATTTTTATAATCCTTAATGAACTTGTAATATTATCCTATAATGCCTAGGAATCCATAAAGTCTCTTGAGGGTTTTTAGACAAGGCCAATGTTACATGCTACTAATGTTTTTTGGATCTATACAAACACCATTAGATGAAATAATGTGCCCTAGATATTCAACTTCCTTTTGACTAAAGGAAAACTTGGACTACTTGGAATATAATTGATTATATCCTAGATATTTCAATGATTTGTCAATATTATAGAGATGCTCATCTTATGTGTGGTTGTATGTCAAAATATCATCAAAGAAAACCAAAGCAAATTGATAGAGGAAAGGCCAAAATATTTTATTCATTAGTGCTTGAAATGTTGAAAGGGCATTTTTAAGTCCAAATGGTATGACCAAGAAATCATAGTGACCATAATGAGTATGGAAGATTGTCTTTAGAATTCATCAGGATGCATGTGGATCTAATGATAACCTAAACAAAGATCCAATTTAGAGAAAATATTTGCCCCATGGAGCTCATCAAGAAGCTCATCAATGATAAAAAATTAGAATTTATCTTTGATAGTGAGGTGGTTAAGGTCATATAAGTCAATTCAAAGGCACCATGACCCATCTTTTTTGTGGACAAGAAGCATTAGGGAGGAGTATGGGCTAGTGCTAAGGTGAATAACTCTAGACTTTAGGAGTTCCCATACTGGCTACTCAATCTTAGTATTTTATATATGGGGATATTAGTATGGCTAGATATTGGTTGGCATGGTTCTTAGGAGTGGAATGTGATGATATTCAATGTGTAAAGGGGTAAACCCACTTGGTCTATAAAAATTATTACATGCTTGTCTAGGATGGCTTGTAAATTATAAGGTTAGTTAGTAGCAATGGGGAGATAGAGTTTGATGGAGTGTAGGTGGGTAATAACCCATGTGATCCTTTATTTATAATATTTTACATGTGATGAGAAATGATGATGTGACTATATTCAAGAAATAACCCTTCTAAGGTATGATTTTGGCCACTATCTGTGAACTACATCCAAATCTCAAATAACTCTGATAGAATAGGTCCTAATGTGTAGAGCCACTATGCCCCTAAGACCACATCACATCCTCCTAAGGGCAAGAAATCATATATTCATAATACACACATTTCAAAACTTTAAATCTTGAACAAGGGTGTACAAATTAATTTATCTACTTAACAATGTGGGGATCGATGAAATTGTGAGTATTGCTAGAGTTAATGAGGATTGTGAGAGGGATATTTTTAAATAACCCCTTGACCTTCATGGTTTGAGTGGTGGTAAAAACTTCTAGTGCATGTAGAGATATAGATTTGAGTATCCTAATAAATTTATTCCTCTGACGGTATTTGTTCTAATTAAGCATCTTAGAATTCCTAGATATCAGGCTCACTATCCTACTCTAATAGTGATTCCACATATATCAAATAGATATTTTTTGTGATGCACCTATGAACCTAACCCCATTTGTCATCATAATTATAACATAATATTTTATCTTTATGATCCCACATATCTACCTTAGTAAGTTGCTTGAACAATGTGGTTATGGGTGGTCACGGATTCATTATGTTTTTTATAGGTGGGAAAGTAGCAGGTCAATGTTATGTTTAGATTTTATCTTCTAGTAACTTAGCTAGATCCAAGGCATTCATAATTTTATTGGGATAAAACATTTTCACCTCTAAAAGGATTGCCTCTTTGAGGCCAATAATAAAACAACTCTTGAAGAATTCATTTGATGATCCTTTAGTGTGATTAGCTAGTTTCTCAAATTCAATCTGGTAATCATGACTGGTGCCTATATAGTAGATTTTAGTGAGAGATCCTATAAAATCTTCAAATACTGAGGGACCAAACTTTCCCAGAAGTAAGGATGCAATTTTTTTCAATGGGTTTCATCATTGAACTTGATATACCAATGGTACCATCAGAGTGCTTCTTGATTCAAGTGGAAGGAAGTAATTAGGACTTTATTGATGGAATAAGTATTGTTAAGGTTGAATAATTTCTCAGATCAATTTATCCATTTTGTAAGATCTATATGATTGAATCATGAAAAGTAAGATTGGGCCCATCTGATGTGTAGGGAGAAGAGAAATTATGATCTTTGTGCCTAAATGGATGGCTACCATAACCAATATTATTTATGGTAAGGGATATAAAAATTATTTATAATACATGGTCAGTAAGGAAAATTTTTAATTTGGGCTCAATTGGAAGGGGTAAATGTACTTTTACTAGTTTTTTGGCAACTCCTAATTAGGATTGATGAAGGCAAGGACAATTTTGAAATAGTAATGGCAAATCTAGAAATTTTTTCCAAGAGGGACAAAGGAGAAGAAAATGGAAAGGAAATTTGTGGGAATTTTTTGAAGTAATAGGGAAAAAACTAAAAAAAATATGAAAAAACCTGAAAAATAAAAAATTGAGATTTTTGCCCAATAGAAGTGGAATTTGGATATGGACAATCAAGGAGAAAAAGTGAAAAATTGCATTTTAAGCATTCTGATAAATTTTTAGAGTTAATGGAACTATAAAGGGAGAGAAATTGTGAAAAAATAGAAATATTTTTACTTTTTTTTTGAAAAACTAATTGTCACTTGTCTACAAGTGCGCAGTGATCAACTATTCTCAACTCTGATCACTCTACTATTAGTCTACCAAAACTATTATGTTGGGTATGGTACCTAAGTCTATTTAGATACCTAAGGGTTTTAAGGAGTCTCTTTAGCCACTAATGTTATCTAAATGAGTATCACTCTCCAAAAAAATTATGGCCATAGATTTACCCCTAAATGATAACTCTTGGTTTACCTCACAAGTGGAAACTATTCAATCAGAATGGGACCATTGCTCTTTGTATTGGAAGGAATTCTTAATGGCGTAGCTACTTTGGGGTTCCTATGGGACTCTTCACAATGAAATTTAGAGCTTATTCCCAAGTACTTCCCATAGTTATGTGGAGGGTATTTACCCTTATCTAAACCTGAAATAAATATGTAAAAAATAGAGGCAAGGAAAAATATTTTTGTAAATGGGACAACTCTTGGAAAGTCACTGATGAAAAAAGAAAATCTCCAAAATCTACCTAAGGTTGAGAAATTTCTTTGATACCAAATGTGAGGATCGTTCTACACATATTTATGAACTATATAAAATAAATGACTAATGAAATGAACTTTTGAAAATAACCTTTATATCGCAATCCACTTCAAGGGGGAAACCTCCTTTGGGCAAGATCAATAAAATAATATTCATGGATGCCTTCATTGGGCCTCAACACTTACTTAAATACTAAATCTATTCTCTTAACTACTACTTCTCATGTATGTGGGATAATTCAAATATGCTCAAAGGATGACTTATAAATCACATTCATCCATACCAACTAATATACTAATAATGTAAAGATAAGGGTAGGACACAAGTTTCTAATAAACTCCCCATCCTCCAAAATTGACTAGATGTTCTTATTTTTATTCACATAACCCATAATAGACAATTTAGTTTTACATAAGTCACCCCTATCATCACTTTGATTATATATAAAGACCTATTACCCATGTTACCCCAAACAATTATATAACTCACAACCCAAAAATTAATTATGGTAATGTTTGTCATCTTATGTATACATGTGCCAACTTTGTCATTACATGAATCACTTAATGTCCCAAAACATTATAGCTACCCTTTTCCATCATTTCCCACACTCATCATTAAATATATAATATAAATAATGATATTAGACCTTTCCCTCCATAAAATCTTTTAATGAGACGTAAACCCAAATAACATCTATCTAAGACCTCACTAAAGTTACCAAAATTAAACCAAATAACAAAAATAAAAATCCACACCAATATAACACCTTTTTTATAAGGACTAAAACTCATACAACAGACATTTCAAAAAATCCTTTTACTCATCAATAAACTATATAACATCCCTTAGTAATTCTTTATATTTATTCTAATTTGTGAAATCACTAATAATTACACCTCCATTGGAAAACCAATTAGCTACTATATTACCTTCCCTAAAAATGTGAGTGATTCTAATTTGTTGAAAGTGATCCAAAATATCATAAGTATCATGAAGAATATAACTAATCGTACAACTAGGATTGTGTTTCATATGTATACAATTAACCATATTCATGGAATCCCCTTCAATAAAAATGTTAGTCACACCCACCTCAATGGCTAGTCTAACACCCTATAATGTTGCCAAGGATTCAACAACATGATTATATTGAACACAAAAAAATTTATCAAAGGCTACAATCATCCTACCACTGTTATCCCAAATAATCCCCCCCATCAACCATACATATATTACCTTTAGAAGAACCATAAATATTTAATTCAACCTAACCTATGTGATGGATAGATTCATTTAGTAATTCTTCTCTATAAATTTATTAGAATATTAGAAGGATTAGGTCTTATAGTAATCTATCACTCAACAACAATATTCATTTCAAAATCTCTAATCAGATTCTCCTCCTTCACTTTAAGAATAACTTGTTTCTACTGTAAAATCTTAGCCACTTGAGAGACACAACTCCAACTTCATTATTAATCCCCTTAAAATTCTAGAATTCCTTTCCTTCTATAGGTCCCAAAAAATATGTGGTAAATCCATACTCCAAAGACTTTTAAGAAAATTACTTTTGAAAGGATTATTCCATTGATACCAAAACTCTAAAAGAGAGGTAGGTAGTACCAAATAAAAACCAAATGTAGAGAGAATAATGTTGATCACAACAAAGGAAAATCGATAATCCAACAAGATATGAACAACTGACTCAACATTATATTCACACAGGATACACTAATTTAGAATGTATACACCTCTTTTATATAGATTTTCAATAGTGAAAAAAAAAATTGGATAACCAAATAAGAATATATATTAACCTTAGGAATTAGTTTCTTATTCCAAATTTTATCCCAATGAAAATTATTGATGATTAAAATTGTGTTATTTATAACACCAACAATGGGAAGTTTTAGGAATGTGGGACTTGCAACTTGAAACAACCTCAAAATTTTAAAGAAGTTGGCTCTTCTTTATATCAAGTGTGTAATAGGAAAAGGGATAGGAATTAAACAAAAACACAAGTGCAATGAAAGAAAATCTAACTATTGTGATGTGCCTAAATTTAATTTGATCCTTAATTCTTAGCACAATGAATCTATATGTAAGATTCAATTACATTAAAGAGCGAACAAGGCATGATCAATGTAAAAGATTAAAAATAATAAAAACAGAGGCTCACAACTTAGACTAATTTTGCAGTGACATAGAAAAATTCAACAAAGGCACAGAACTCAGTTTTATTATTAATTCTTCAGTCACATAAAAGGCACAGAAACATGCACAGTTACATAAAATTTCTAACTCAATAAAATAGAACAAAGGCAAATGATATTCCTAATCACAGCAAAAAAAGTCTAAAAACTCTTGACAATAATCTCTTGCAAAAAAAATTCTCTATCTTCTGATCATCCTTTGGTGATCTCTGCACCCCTTATTTATAGCATTGGATTAGCTCTAGATTGTCTGCACGTTCCCAATCTAACGACTTAACTGAACTGGAAGTATCTAACACAAGACATTTTTTAGATCTAAGAAGTTCTGTCTTCCTGCAATTTCATTGGCTGAAATAGATACCCAAGATGTTTCCCACTTTCAAATGGGAGAGGATACTTGGTTGATTCCTTATTTCCACTTGAAAACCCTCTTATTATTTAGGAGGCACCAGAAAATGACACTTAGCATGTTCTATAGCACTTTCTAAAGACACACGGCACTTTTCATGTAACCTATACTCTTTACTATGTCTTCGCTTAGGAGTGGTCCATTCTTGACATCTGTCACCGTCTGCTTCTCCAAAACTTTAACAGCTTATAGAAACTAGGACCAATAGCACCTCTCACTTGAGAAACTTCAAAAAGGGAACAAGGATAGGTGGCACTTTCTACACATCTTTAGCCAGGGACATGTGGCAGTCTCCACTACTTTTAGCTACCCTTTGAGAATCTTGCAGAAGGTGACACTTGTTGGTCTCCGCATCACTCTGTCTATACTATAGAAAAATTTAGGCCTTATTTCATATTTACATGGATGGTGACACTTGGCAGCCTCCACTTGCCTCAAAAATAGAACCCAAAACCCACCACAGTATTTACTTATCAATGAAACAAAGTGAAGATAATTTGGATGTTGACACATGGCAGCTTCCACTTTCTTCAGCTAGGAATACATGGCATCTTCCGTTGCTTTTTAGAAAAGCATATTTAAACCTTCCATAGTTGCCACTTGGCTCCTTCTACTTGATCCTAATAAAATCTTATTGAAAAGAAGCTTTCAAAATGTATAAGAAACATGAGATGCCGATGCCGACACTTGTTACGCTCCACTGAGTTACTACTAGATACGTGGCACGTCCTGACCAACTTTTATAAATTATGAAATGTGCCTCAGCCAATGACACTTGGCAGCTTCCACTTGATTTTCACACTTAGACAAATTTGAGGTGAAAAGAAATTTGAGCCCACGCTCTGAGTCAAAACTTCATTGTCTCGAACCAAAGTGTGCAGGGACAAAAATTTTGGATCGCACAACTCAAAAATCAAAATAAAATGTAAAGTATTTTTTACTCTACATTTATTGGCAATCCCAAGGATGTTTGAGCCTACTCAAAAAGAATCCACAACTCCCACATGATCAAAATGACAAAAAATCACATCTTTAGTAAGGTTGTCTAATAAGCAGACCACTCATCATCAGATAATCCCTACTTATTTTACAATTCATGAAAGGCTAAATCAAGATTGATAATATCTTTGTGTGAAAAATTTTGCAAAATTTGAATGGTATCCTTCAATTTAAATTCAAGCTGGGAAATAGGAATCAAAACAGCTTCTACTTCAGGCACTAATGAATCATCCCTTAAACCCTAAAAAATTGCCTAATCATTTTGCCTGGCTAACAACAAAGGTTTAATTTCATCAATCATCAAGATAGTGTTGTCATCAGGAAAAGGGGAAGGAAGACCTAATTGCACTAGATCTTTGATGTGTTATTTCATGTCTTTGATTCCTTCTTTCATCACATCAAGAAGCTCTCTACAATTGATTGCTATGGTGTTGTAATTGAGAACTTCATTCACTCTTTTAGCAGTGATCATTCTATCATTAATCCCTATTGCTGACAATGTTCCATCAATTACATCATATAACTTTTGTAGTAGCATTTGAGAGTCAAACACTCTCAAAGAGATGGTAGATAGAATGTCTTCTACTGATGTCTCCACCTTTTTGCACAATTTCTATGCATTTAGCAGAAAGGTTAGAGAAGGTCTGAGCTAAATAATCTCCTAAGAGATTTGTTTCCATATTGATTCATAAAGCTCCTTCACCAAATTTAACACCCCTACATTCTTTGGCCTATTAGCCAATTCAAGTGTCAATTGTTATGCCCTTTGTCACTCAGCTTGAAGTTGGGCCTGTATAACCGTGATATTATTTTGCTCATTTAGCAGCTTATGTTGAAGTTGAGTAACCTATAGCAGGCTTTCCTCACATTTTTCTTGAAATGCTACCTTTTCTCGCCTTAAGGTTGTCATTGCATCCTTCACCTACATTATCCCTACTTTTAGAGAATCATTTTGGGCCTGGATAGCCTGGTGAGTCTGAAGAGAAATAGTATCTTTCAACTATTTATTAAGACTCTCGATTTCAATAGTCTTAGTATTGATCTCTGTGGTCAAACTACTATAGTTTGCCTTCTCTTTGGCTAGATTAGCCTCCATCTTTTGCAACTTCCTTGATATTTTCAAATAATCTTTAGCTACTACAATAGTAGATTCATTTATCAACTCAACCCTATCTTGTGGTCTAAAAAGGGACATGTATATATCCATTGCATTCATTGTGTAATCTTCTGGCTGCATCTGCTCATTTGGCTTCACTATATTTGGTGACAAATGGATCACCATTAGTTAATATTGGATTGGGTCAAATTTTGACCTCAGATGTGGTGTAGCCAAGGCTTTATTATCTTTGATTCTCTTTTTCTCCATTCGGGCTTCCCTTGCCTTCCTAACAGCGTCTGCTTGAGTTTGGAAGGTAGAAAGAGAGGCAATGTGCCCACCCACAAAAGGATAACCTTATGGCAAGCCATATGGAATAGCCAATTATTGGCTATGGGAAATCTAAGGAGGTACTTTCTTGGGAATATAGGGGGAAAAGTGAGGCAATGATATAGCTTGAGTATGGATAGATGGGACAAAATGAGAAATGGGCATAGCGGAGGTGGCAGGGGATATCATTTGTCCAGATGGAATCATCACCCCTATAAGATAAGAAAGAGATTGAGAAGGAGGAGAAACAATACTTACTTGAGGAGCAACCAAAGTACTCTATGATTGGTGTTGTGAGGGTTCTATCCTCTCCTCTGAATCAAGTTGGAACCTCAGCCTCTTATGTTTCCTTGGTGTTTCTTCTTCTGGCTATGCTCCCTTCTCTTTAATATTTACCACTATTGTTAGTGGTGCGTGTGTAGAAATAGGAACCTCAAGGACTAACGCTAATGGAGAAGCTTTTGGTGGTGAAGATACCACACCCTTTTGTTTTTTTATGGTACTAAGAGATTGGGGCCAAATAGTTACAACAACTGCTACTGAAGTTTGCACTGGGGCCTGCAATGTTTGACTGGATTCAGCTCTAGATTCTGGCTCCCCACCCTGTGTCTGCAAATTGCTTATATCAGGGCTAGACATAGGAGACAAATGAAATTCATTCCAAAGTTCCTCCCATTTCTCATCTGAATCCACATTTCCAAAAGAGTGGGTTGCCTCATAAATATCTTGCCTATATTTCCAATAAGCTTCTATTTTTTTAGCATCCCAGTCTTTATTATTTAATGTTCTCCTTAGACCAAAAGTCATTCTGATTTTAGGGTCAAAATCTCTTTGCTTAACGTAAAAATTTTCCCATGTTCTATTTTGTTGAAGAGGCAAATCCATCAATTCAACATAAAACTCAAGAATATCTTCCCTAGGATTTTTCCTATTTTCCCAAAAGGGGCAGCCCTCATGTGCAATTCTGGTAGCAACCCTATTAGTCCTAATCCATGAAGCTATGAAACCATTTGGGTCATATACCCATTTATCTTCAATTAGAAGGAAACCCAGGAAGGCTAGCTTTCTAAGCAACACAATCTCAGCATCTCTGGCCTCTAGTGCCATGTTGTTTGTCACCCATGGGACATCATACATTTTCCTCTTCTTCTTCCCAGAGCCATATTCATTATCTACCATAGACACCTGCCTGGTGACCTCTAAGAATGCTAACCTAAGGTTCAATATCTTAGGTAGTAACACTGGTTCCCCACTAAAACCATGAACTCTAATAATAGTATGATGGGATCCAAAAAAATAATCACAAGGGATAAGGCAATTGGTCATAAGGTTTGATACACTTAGAAATAGTCTATTTATAACTGGTTTTGGGCTCAGATGACAAAAAGTAGGGGCGATGAAAATTTCCAAAAATTTGTATGGGTCACTGGTTTTGGACAAGATATGTGTCCATGTAGACATAGGAGTGGTCCTGTGTAGACCGAAGCTTGGGTCATACATGTTTAGATGCATTTATTGGGAAAAGATGCCATAATTTTGATACAACATAAGGTGAAATAAATAAGAGGAATACCTAAAAATCCCTTTAGATCTGAACTGGGTGATTTGTTCAGTGATTGAATATGCAATCTATTAAGAGAAATCAAGCTCATACTCTTGAGTCTTGTCAATACTTTTCAGTTTGAAAAGGATATCCATTTGTTCTTCATAAATGTTTATATCATCTTTCATTCTGAAAATGAAAGCCATCATGGAAAGTGCATCTTCACTAGCTTGTGCAAATTGTGCTCTTGTTGTTGGCAGTGTCAGCATAGTAACATCATCATCACCTAATCACAGCTTTGATTTCAAAAATCTCAATTGAGTATTGATGTTTACCCACATTTTTTGTATCTTGGCAATGGTGGGAAATGTGGCTATCTTGTCATGGTACAGGGCCAACATGTCTCTGATAGCTTTTGGTATAATTTGCACTATGAATGGACCCTATTGTATGGTATTTGAAGGTGCATGAAATAACCCAGTGCATATTTCAACTAAGTCAGCGCATGGATGCACACCTGGGACAATGAATTTTGCCAGTTGGGAAGTCCATATCCTCATTGCGAATGTCTCGTATTGTCCAACCTTGGCCCTTTGAAGACACCTTTGATGTGCCCCTTCTCTAAGAGTTTTACTACTAGTTCTTTGAAGAATTTGGTCCATGATTCCATCTACATAGTCTTTTACCTTTGATGGGTCATTTTCTTGACCAACTTCAGGGACTCTAGTCTACGGGTAGGTCGCTAATGGTTATACAGGGGCTGAAGCACATGATTTGCTTGTAAGAAACTTATCAAGGGATTCATAAATCCTAGACCCTTGTTGTGAAGATTGTGTTCCCTCCATATCTATATATTTTCTTGAAAATAGTGAACTATGGTAACAGGTATGAAGCTTTTGTAATAAGGAAGCACTTTCACTTATACATATTTGTTATGAGCTTAAAATGCAAGTAGCAGGGGTTTTCTAGCAGATGCAGGAATGTTTGAGACACTGTAAGCTTTACCTCTTGTTATGAAGTACTTATTGACCCATCAAGTCTCAAAATGGAATTAAACCTAGATAACCATTAGTAAATCTTACTAAATCTTCATGGAACAGCGAGTTAGACACATCATGCAAGTGGCTGCATAAGGTACCTTGGGGAATTTAAGATTTGGGAGATATTTAAAGTGTTAAGAGTTTTGAAAATTTTGAAAAAGGCTCTGAGTTGTGGCTACGTGTTCAAAGAAAACTTATTTAAAAGAAAGAGCAAGAAAGAAAATGAGAAAACAAAGCAACAAGGAAAGGGAAACTATCTAACTATAATACATTAGAGACACAGCTTAACTAAAATGATTCAAGTAGATCCCATTCATAGGAATCTCATCCGGTTCGCCTTCCATTGTTTCTAGCTCAAATAAATTCTTTTGTTTACACACATGAATTTTATAGGGACCAGTCCAAAATGCTTCAAATTTAGTATGTTGACCTATCTTGGTGGCTCTTGCATCCCATTTCAAAACAATTGAGCCTACTTCAAAATGGGGATTTGAAGTCCTTTTATCAAAGCAGTCTTTAATTATTTTCTAATGCTTTATTAATGAATCATGTGTTGCATCTCTCTTTTCTTGAACCTCTAAAAGTTTAGCTAGTCTAACCTACATGGGGCCATTTTCCTCAATTTCAATCTATTTTATCAGCTAGAGAGCAGGAATTTCCAAGCTTAGAGGTATTACGGCAGGCTTGCCATATACCAATTCATATGGGGACATTTTCGTTACCTACTTAGGTGTAATTCTATCAGCCCATAGTGATATATCTAGCACTTTATGCCACTCTTTGTGATGATCAACCCCTATTCTCTTGATGAGTCTAATCAGGTTCTTATTAGTTGATTCTGCCAAACCATTACCCTGAGGGTAATAATTAGAGGATGTTTTTAGATATATTCCATGCTTTAATGCAAAGTCAGATACTTTAGACCCTAAAAATGCTTTAGCATTATTTGAAATTATGGTGTGAGGAGCCCCAAAGCGAGTAGTGATATTCCCTAAAAAGTCTAGGATCACATTTTTTGTTGCTTCCTTAAGTGGCACTGCCTCAATCCATCTAGTGAGATAATATGTGGTAGTTAAAATCCATTTGTGACCCATACTAGACACTAGATTTATCATTCCAATAAATTCAAGACCCCATTGAGCAAAAGGTTCATCAACAATTATAGGACTAAGAGGAATTGTTGCATTCCTTCTCATCCCCAATATTGACAAGATTGACATTTTTAAACTAGTTGATAACAGTCTGTAAATAAAGTAGGCCAAAAATAACCTACCTCACTTATCTTTATAGTTGTGGTCTTCACAGAAAAATGTCCACTTGAGACTCCATGATGCATTTCATGTAGTATTTTCTTAGCCTCATCTTTCTCTAGACATCTTAAAAGTTTGCTATTAGAATTACTTCTGAAAAGAACTTGTTCAATTAAAACAAAATGAACCCCTTGCATCCTATAGTATCTCCTCTTGTTTTGAGAAAGTTCTCTTGGGTAAATCCCATATTTCATAAAATGAATCATGTTTGTGACCCAGGAGTTTTGATCAACCTCTTGTATCCTCAATACAGTTTCCTTTTTCATTTCTAAATCTATTTCCATAGGTATCATCTTTTCAAGCTCTTGAGTCATGTATTGGCATAACCCCCTACCGCTAACTAACTTAGTGGGTTTGACCTCTACATCATATTCAAGGATCTTTTTTATCTAGTTTGCTCTTTTTTCATTAATTTCACCCTCCATAATGTATTCTCTGACACTTGGGTGAGCCACAAGTATCAAAATCTTACTTCTTGATACTATATGCCTAAATGTCTTGAGGGCTTTTACCATAGCATATGCTTGTTTTGCTACAAAATTGTATCTGGTTTCATATTCTCTAAGATTCCTTGATAAAAAGGCTATTGGATGTTCTCCCTCCTATTTATCATCTTTTTGTGTTAGAATAGCATCAATACTGAGCTCTCCTCCATAGACATACATTACAAAAGGCTTAGAAAAGTTTGGGTTTCTAAGTACTAGGGCCGTTGAAATTGTTGTTTTGACCTCTTCAAAGGCTTGCCTTTCTTCTGTAGTCCACTTGAAAACTAGGTCTTTTTTCAACAAGAGTGTCATTGGTCTTACTAAGCTTGTAAAGTCAGATATGAACCAACTGACAAAATTAATCTTCCCTAAGAAAGATTGAATTTCTTTCTTATTTACTGGAAGAGGTAAGTTCATTATATCTTCCACTCTCTTTGGATCTATAGAGACTCCTTTAGATACTATATGTCCCAATAATTTGCCTTGAGGTACAATAAAGATGTATTTCTTAGGATTTAGGGATATTCCAAATTCTTGACATTTCTTAAAAATAGATTCTAAATGATCAAAATGATCAACAGCATTTTTGGACAAAATAGTAAGATCATCAAGATAAATTAGGATGATTTTATTTATAAGTTCCCCAAATGCTACATCCATAGCTATTTGAAAAGTGGCTCTTGCATTTGATAGACCAAATGGCATCTTAGCATATGCAAATGTTCCCTATTTGGTAGTAAAAGTAGTCTTGTATTGGTCTTCATCAGCCAACCAAATCTGATTGTATCCAAAGAAACCATCTAGCAAGGAAAATTTCTCTGATCCAGCCACAGTCTATAAAATTTGTTTCATAGATGGCAAGGGATAGTGATCTTTCAAAGATGCTCTAGTCAAGTCTCTACAATCTGCATAGAGTCTTATGTCACCATTCTTTTTTTTTACTAGTACTAGATTTGATACCTAGGTTGAGTGTTTGATTGGAAAAATTATTTTGGAATCTAAAAGTTTCTATAACTCATCTACCATTAGAGATTCAATCCTTGGATTTACTGGCCTCTACTTCTGTTTGACTAGCTTAGATCCTTCAGTCATTTCTATTGTGTGTTGAATGATGTCTCTATTATATCCATGAAGGTCTTCATAGCTCCAGGCTATGACTCTGTCATATCTTTTGCACAAGTCAATTAGTCTTTATCTTTCCTCTTGAGTTGAAAAATTTCCAATTTTTTATTTTCTCCCTTCACTCACCTCTATTTTAGAATAATATGTTTTGTTTACATGGAACCTTTTCTTCTCTGGGCCTACATCTTTTGGATCCAATAGGTTTTCTAAAGTGATTAAGCCTTTGGGAAGCTTATTATTCTTTAATTGTATAATTTTATCCCCATATGCCTCTTCAATTTTTAGATGCAATTGATCAGCAAATTCCCCTGATTGTTGTAAGAATGAGAGTACCTGAGAATCATTTTCAAATACTTGCCAATTCTCATCATTGTCTGGGATAGTTGGTCTTATGATAACTTTTACTAACTCATTGTTAACTAGTAGGCCAATTGTTGGATCAAACTATGAGCCAATCTGTGCCCTCTTATCAGCTTCAAAATTTTGGGTTCTTGAAACTACTTCAATATTGAAAGATTCAAAATCTTCTATTAAGTCCCAAATTCTGTGTCCATATGATCTCATCCTTACATTTTTGGCTATTGCCTTTTCCCTAATTTGCTTCACCACTAATTTTGAATCTCCTTTTACTATTAAATTCTTTATTCCCTTTTTCTTGGATAAATGAGCCCATGAACTAAGGATTCATATTCAACATCATTATTGGTACAAGCAAATTGGAAATGAATAGCTCTCAAAATTTTCTCCCCATTTGGAGCAACAAGACAAATTCCTACTCCAACGCCACTTTTATTTCTAGCCCCATCAAAATTTAAGGTCCAGATTTTTTAATCTTTTTTAGATTCTTGATTAGTTGGTGTCTCTTCTCTTAAAACATTTGGAATTTCATGGTCTTCATCAAAAATGACATAAGTGCCCAAACCAGTAGAGTCATAATTTCCATATGGATCACTATGCATCATAGCTAAAAAATAGTTATTTTCCTCTTCTTGGTCATGTTCAGTCAAGTCACCCAACTCTTAAACAAAAACCCTTTCTTCTTTATTTAACATAGCATGATCTGCCTCTAATTTTGATGTTCGTTCATTGGTGATGTGATCCTTTGATAGTGGTTAAGATAGAATTTTCATCTTTGAAACATATTTGGTTCTTAGGATGAGGTGAGACCAATCAAGGGACATATATCCTCCTATTTTGGTTGTAAAGTCTCTGGATAAACATAAACCAAAAATAGGAGGTATATCTATGACTACTACATCGTGATTGACAATTATATTGGGACAAGTATATAATTGCAATGGGAGTTGTTTAATTCTCCCTATTATTTGTACTAATTTGCCATTTAACTACATAAGTCCTTTAGTAAGTGGTTCATACTTTATTTTTAAAGCATCAACTATTTGCTTAGGTATTACTGTAGTACTAGCCCCTAAATCTATCAACGTATTATGCAAGAGTTTCTTTCCAACTATCAGAGTCAAATAGAAAGGCTCTAGTTTGGATTTACTTA
This sequence comes from Torreya grandis, assembly GCA_037957365.1. Taxonomy (NCBI): domain Eukaryota; kingdom Viridiplantae; phylum Streptophyta; class Pinopsida; order Cupressales; family Taxaceae; genus Torreya; species Torreya grandis. Next base: position 1,654,357 of record JARHVA010002768.1, read on the forward strand.
CCTCTGTTGCATTGTTCACAAAGGTTGTTGTCTTCAAAGGAACTGTGTCCTTGAGCTTTTCTTTATCAGCAAGTCCTTCTTTGGTGCCATTATGTTTAGGCATTACTTGGCCTTGTAGAGCTTCTTGTAATAGCGTCTTTTGTTCAAGAATAGCTAATATGTCCCATATTGATACTTTTGGAGTCCTCTTTAGCTGTTCCACCACATTCATTGGTCCTAATGCTTGAGTTCTTGAAAAATAAGGATACCTTGCTTTTTCTTGAACTTGTATAGGAATCACTTAGTTTTGCACTAACTGAGGCACTTCCTGTCTGACAACTGTGTTTCTTTGACCTTGAAATAGAGGATTCTCCATATCTTGACTATTTGCAACTTCAGGCTGTTCCATCATTCTTCTCTTTGATCTAGTATAGTAGTCTGATTGCACCACTGGTTTCTTGGAAGCAGAAGCTTCATTCAAGAATACTGATTCTTCATCTTCAACCCATAAAAATAGAGCATGTTCAGGGGCTATTTCTTCTTCTTGTTGTAAATACATATTTTACATCTGAGCCATCAAGATTGAATTTTGCATACCAAGAGATTGGTAAGTTTGTGTATCTGAAGTACTTGCAAATTTTCCATCCATTCTTCTTTTCTCCACTACCTTTTGTTGTAGATTACCCATGGGACAATCTCTAGGTGTATGAGCATTATTACAAGGAAAACACCAAGCATTGGTATTATCTACATAATTATTTTGCCCTTGAACAATTTCCCTATTTGGATTGGGGGGAACAATCTATGAGGGTGTAGGGACTGCCACTAATTGATTTGTTGGCTGAGGGTTATTTTGCCTTTGAGGACCTTGATATTGGTTTGGTTGTGATGAAAATATATTTCCTTGATAGCCTTGATATTGGGGTATGGGGTAAGGATTCTATTGTCTCTTTATGTTAGTTAACTCATTAAAAAATGTCTTTAAGATATTCTTGATATCATCCATCTCAGATGACTGAGCAGGGACAAGTTCTTTAGTAGGTGGCTGAGGATATTTATACATAGACACAGGTGGGGCTATAGAATTAGGGGCTTCTTGAGGCAATGGCAAGGTAATCTCTGGGAACATGGGCATGGGAGGCCTTAGGGGCAACTTTATAGCATTTATTAAATTATTTTCAGCTTTGATTGCATAGTCATAAGCCTCTGGCAGAGTCTGACCTCCAAGTGACTGAATCATGATTGATATATCTAAATTTAAATCCTTAAGATAAAACACTATAGCCATACCTGGTAATGGTCTTGTTGTAGTTGGGATTCTTTCCCAAGTCCTTTGAAATCTTGAATTGAAGTCAGTCATTGCTTCTTGTGGTGCCCTTTTTATAGTGATTAATTATTGCAACAGAGAAGATTTATCACCTTTTTCCTAAAATCTTTCGAAGAAAAGATCTCTAAGTTGATCCCATGTAGATATTATATTTGGGGTCAAAGATCTGTACCATTCTAGGGCCTTTCCTTTAAAAGAAGCTGCTAACAATCTTATGGCAACATTCTACTATGTGACAACATGTATGGCACAGACATCAGACACATCTTGAAAATGTTCTTCAGGTGTTTTAAAATCTTGCCCACTGAATTTGCGCAGAGATTTCAAGGCATTTACTAGAATAGGGTCCCAAGTGGCTGGTGGTATTGGTAGGATCAAAGGACTACCAGTGTTCTAATTTGCATAATTCTTTGGGGGTATAGGAGCTCCCATATTTACTCTTGGTATTGGTATAAATTGATTGACTCTTCATCTCAGACTGGTTATCAAAGGTGGAAAAAGAATACCTAGATTTACAACAGATTGAGATCTTGTCACTAGTCCACAGTTCTGACTCCTTGTAGCTCTCTGGTTCATATGGTCTCTAGAAAAACTTCAAGATGGTGTCCCTCCAAGTATGCCAAAAATTGTTGATGATTAAAATTGTGTTATTTCTAACACCAAGAATGGGAAGTTTTAGGAATGTGGGACTTGCAACCTGAAACAACCTCCATATTTTAAAGAAGCTAGTTCTTCTTTATATCAAGTGTGTAATGGGAAAAGGGATAGGAATTAAAAAAAAACACAAGTGTAATGAAAGAAAATCTAACTATGGTGATGCGCCTAAATTTAGTTCGACCTGTAATTTTGAGCATAGTGAAGCTATATGTAAGATTTAATTACAGTAAAGAGCGAACAAGGCATGATCAATGTAAAAGATGAAAAATAATAGAAACAGAGGCTCACAAATTAGACTAATTTTGTAGTGACACAAAAAAATATCAAAAAAGGCACAAAACTTAGTTTTATTATTAATTCTCTAGTCACATAAAAGGCACAGAAACATGCATAGTTACATAAACTTTCTAACTCAAGAAAATAGAACAAAGGCAAATGATATTCCTGATAACAGCAAAAAAAGTCTAAAAACTCTTGACAATAATCTCTTGTAAAAAAAAATTATATCTTCTGATCATCCTTTGGTGATCTCTACACCCCTTATTTATAGCATTGGATTAGCTCTGGATTGTCTACACATTCCCAATCTAACGGCCTAACTAAACTCTAAATGAACTAGAAGTGTCTAACACAAGATATTTCTTAGATCTGAAATGTTTTATCTTCCTACAATTTCATTAGCCAAAATAGATACCCTGGATGCTTCCCACTTTAAAACAGGAGAGGACACTTGGCTAATTCCTTCTTTCCACTTGAAAACCCTCTTATTATTTAAGAGGCACCAAAAAATGATGCTTGGCATGTTCTACAGCACTTACTGAAGACACACGACACTTTTCACGTAACCTATACTCTTTAATGTGTCTTTGCTTAGGAGTGTTTCATCCTTGACATTTGTCACCATCCACTTCTCCAAAAATTTAACTTATAGAAATTGGGACCAACAGCACCTCTTGCCTGAGCAAATTCAAAAAGGGAATAGGGACGGGTGGCACTTTCTACACATCTTTAGCTAGGGACATGTGGCAGTCTCCACTAATTTTAGCTACCCTTTGAGAATCTTGTGGAAGGTGACACTTGTTGGTCTCCATGTCACTATATCTATACTATAGAAACATTCAGGCCTCATTTCATATTTACATGGATGGTGACACTTGGTGGCCTCTGCTTGCCTCAAAAATAGAACCCAGGACCCGCCACAGTCTTTACTTATCAATGAAACAAAGTGAAGATAATTCAGATGTTGACACGTGGTGGCTTCCACTTTGTTCAACTAGGAATATGTGGCATCTTCTGTTGCTTTTTAGAAAAGCATATTTAAACCTTCCATAGTTGCCACTTGGCACCTTCTGTTTGATCCTGATAAAAGCTTATTGAAAAGAAGCTTTCAAAACATATAAGAAACATGAGATGCAGATGCCGACACTTGTTGCGCTCCACTGAGTTACTACTAGATACGTGGCATGTCCTAACCAACTTCTAGAAATTATGAAATGTGCCTCGGTTGATGACAATTGGTAGCTTCTACTTGATTTTCACACTTAGACAAAATTGACGTGAAAAGAAATTCGAGCTGAGTCAAAACTTCACTTTCTCAAACCAAAGTGTGCAGGGACAAAAATTTTGGATCGCACAACTAAAAAATCAAAATAAAATGTAGAGTATTTTTTACTCTAAAAAAACCATCAAAAATATCTCCCAAATCCTTTTTATAACTAGTTTTTATTGAAAAATGTCATTAATAAATTCTTCCTAGATGAGTTCATCCCCCATCATTGAGTTGATAAAAAAATGTTTGAAATAAAATATTAATATCCAAAATGATCCTTTCCTAATCGGTACTAACATATCTCAGGGTAATCACTAACCAAATTCTATCATCCCTACTAATGTTAATGTAATCCTGGACTTTCTCTCCATATTTCATTTTTAAAAACCACTCATTTCACTCCACGAGCAACCTCTTGTAAATATTGATTCAACAACCACTTATCATCCCAAAATATAAATTTATCTCCTCTTTCAATTTTCCATCTAGAATCATTTATAAAAATAATCCTATTCTTAGTCAATCAATTCAAAAAATAAGACCCAAGAGGAAGAGACCCATCCTGAAGCCAAACCACACCATCCCACCTAGAAAGATACTTAGCCTTAAGCACCTCCATCCATAAATGTATCTTTAAGCAATCTCCATCCAAGATTTTAATTTAAATGAAAATTCATATGTCTTACCTTTATAATGCCTAACCCACCATGATAAATAGGACATCAAACTTTATTCCATATAACTAACAAAAACCTACTTCTTTCCTATAAACCAGACCACAAAAACTTGCTCTGAATCCTCTCAATTTTTTTTGAAACAATCTTTAGAATGTTGAAAATATAAATAATGTAAATTGCAAAAAAATTAAGAGTAATTTTAATCAATATAAATAACCTAACATAAGATAACAAAGTATATTTCCACCCTGCAAGTTTCCTTTGAAATCTATGCAATAAAGAACTCTTAGTCTCCATAGGTATCTTATCGAAGCATAATGGCATACCAATATAGGAAGAGGGAAAATCCTTAACCTTACACCAAATAATATTCACAATATTTCATTATCACTAGAGAGGTGTATTGACAAATAAAAACTAGTTTTTATCTAATTTTTTTTTAATCAGAAGTAACTTCATAATCATGCAAACATTTTTTAACATATTTGCCTCTTTAACTGAAGCATGAGCTAGGATGACTGTATCATCCACAAATTCTTGATGGGAGATAGTTTCAATACTTGTTTTTGGTTTAATTAATTTTAAAATTCCCTTTAAAATGGTTAAAGATGGATATCAACCTAATGCTTCTACAAAATTATAAAAAATAAAAGGGGATAAGGGATCACCTTGTCTTATCCCATGCTTACTCCAAAAATACCAATAGGATTGTTGACCCAATTTTGCCCCTCAGGCAAAATCTCGGTCACCTCCTACACCTGCTTCGCAGGCCCAGTCATTTCAGGTTGCAAGGTCCACTTTCAGGTCTTGACAGCACCGTTGCAGAGAATAGGCAGCGAAGGACAGAGTCTTCAGACGTCTGCAAGAGAAGAAAGGGGGAAAAAATGAAGTTTCGACACTTAGTCAAAAAAGAGGCAGAAAAAATGCAGAGGGCGGCAGATTCACCGCCCACTACAAGGGCGGGTAAAATGAGCCCGTCTACGAAGAAAATGCAGAGGGCGGCGAATTCACCACCCACAACACAAAGAAAAGCAAAGACATCGGCCGACGTCGGCAATACTGCCGTCGTCGGCACCTTACAAAGACCGACGTCGGCAGAACCACCGACGTCGGCAGCACAAGGGTAGGCACAAAAACCAGAAAAGCTCGCCCCAAGGCGGCGAATCGAAAAAGCCGGCCCATGGCGGCAAAATGAAAAACCCCGCCCCATGGCGGTGAAATGGAAAACCCCGCCCCATGGCGGGGAAAGGGAAATTGCCGCGCAGAGTATAACTCTACCGACGTCGGCAGCTTACTTTAACCGACGTCGGCAGGTATTCCTACATGAAGTTCATGCAAAGGGCGGCAAAATTCCCCTGCAGTGAACAAGAAAAAACCTGCCCAGCCACCAAAGAAGAAGACCAGCACGCAAAACGAGGCAACCAGCATGGTCTTGGTAGACTTGTGACGTCATCAATAGTGTTTTTCACACTTTTCAATGAGACTTCTCTTGGCTCTTCTGCTATAAATACAAGGACTTAGTCATTTTCTAGGGATCTTCTTCACTTTTGTAAAGAGCACTGCTCTGCAAATTTCCCACCTGAATCAATAAAAATACAGTTTTTACCTCCATCTTGGATTGATTTGTTGTGTATGCCCTGAGTATCATCTGTGTTTAGTCATTATCTTTCATGCTTTCACAGGTAATACCAACAGACCAGCTATCTACAGGGACCGGTTCTACAGCTGAAAGGAGAAGAGCAATACTTGAGAAGGACAGAACAGAGTAAGTTGCTTGCAAGTGTGCATTCCACATCACCTCGGTAAACCTCTATGACGTATTTTCCATTATAGCCTCCCCCTTTGTCTTAGCAGCCTGATCCCTCTACCAGATGTGTAGAGTATACTTGCATTTCCCCTGATTCTGAGAGTGGATCTGGAAGGTCACTCATGTTTTTGGTGTATCACCTCTTTTAGAGTAGGCTGTTTGTTTTCAAGCTTTTCTCTTTCTCTTTTCACCCCCCCCAAGTGTACACCTATATATCTATATTTTGCATTACCTGAAACAAACAAGATACATCAGAGGGAACTAGCCCATATCTAGAGACTCTCCTCTCCTGCTTCGCCGTCCCACAGGCGAGAGAGGGGTTTCCATGTTGCGGGGAGAGGGCAGAAATCTGTGTTCCTGCCGCTGGGTGCACTTTCCAGCGTCAACAGTTCTGGCATGCCCGGTGGGACCGCAATTTTATCAAGTTCTAACACAGTAGTATTTCAGGATTGATGTTGGTCATGCTACAGTGATTTTCAAAGATTTCCAGCATCTGGTGACTCCACTGGTAAGAGCTCAGTTCCTTTTTTTTTTTTTTAAAGACCAGTTACTTAACTTATATGCCAAAAGTTACCACCAAGTCAGCTTCAAGAAGGGTCCCTTTTGAGTTCGTTGAACTACCTTTAAACTCCGCTAAAAGACTCAGGTTTGGAAGAACTCGCCCTTATCCACTGATAAATCCTCCTAGCCCTGTTGCTAGAAACACCAACCTAGCTCAGCCACAAATACAACCTGTTCTAGCCATGGCCTTGCCTTTTGTAGCTTTTCGTGGTGAAAGCCCTTTAAACCTCCCACGCTATGATTCGATCCCTGAAACAGCTCTAAAAAATGTGCCTTTTTTTGATGGAGTGGGACCTATTACAGTTGTTGAGCATATAAAAAATATTGCCAACCTTTGCAATATTCATAATATAACAGAAGAAAATATTGCCATCAGACTGTTAGCCTTGTCTCTGAAAGAGAAAGCTCTCGACTGGTACGGCACCTTGCCTGTGGATTCCATACATTCTTGGAACAAATTGGGCACTCGTTTAACTGATCATTTTTGGGGAAAAAAGTGATGGCCTCTCTCTTGCTGAGCAGCTGACAACTATAAAAAGAGCTCCGCATGAATATATGCAGGACTTCAATACACGGTTTCAAAAGACTTGGGATAGAATTCCCATCCTGGTAAGGCTGACCCCCAGCTACGCTTTCTTATACTATCTAAAAGCATTAAATAGTGACATTGCTATGATGATTCAATCTATGGGGGGACACATACTGCCAACTGCGTATGACATAGCCATTGCAGCCAAAAATTGCTTGATTCAAGCTGGGAAAATTGCCCCTAGACCTCACATGCCACTTTTCCCAGAACTGCTGCCCCCAATTCAAGCAGTCTCTCCTACAATTGCCCCCCTACCTGTCATTGAAAAGCCAACTGCTGTTCCATCCAATGAATTAAGTGAAGTTAAGGGCCTGTTGCAGAGCATGTCAAATGAACTTGTTGCCCTTAAAAGGCAGCAAGCTCAAAGCCACAAGCCAAACCAGAGTTATCAAAATTATGGCCATGCCCCTAGACCCCCCTTTCAAAATTATAACCAAGGTCAGGGGCAGCTCACTACAACTAGGCCTTATCAAAATTATAACCCAGGCCCTCCTTCGTCATCTAAAGCCATGGTACCTACACAGAACAATCTAGTGTAGGAGCAGCCAGGTTGTTCAAACATGGGACAAGGTCAAGAGCAAACTGTCCACCCGAATGACATGATGAATTTTTTTTAGAATTCGGAAAATCAGGGTGCTGATTTTTCTCAATTTTTTGAGTTCCCAGCTCAAACCAGCACAAGCAACAATCAGACTCAGCCGGATTCTACCCTGATAAATCACGAAGAGGGCGAGCTCTGTGCAATTAATCATGGGGGCGTTGCAGGCAATCATGCTGATTGCGTTGTGGCCAATACGAGATTTAAAAGAAGAGCAGTTGGAGAAGTGCAGGCTTCCTCTCGAGCAGCAGCGAATCCTCCACCACACCCTTTTCAAAAGGCCCCAATTTCTGGTGAACCATCTGTACCCCCAGCTCCTCAGTCTAAAGCTCCAGCCGGGATCAGCCCAAAGGAAAACGCGAAAGGAGTCAGTCCCCAAGTTAATATAGTTGATCAAATGAAGAAATTGCATGTGAGCATTTCTCTATGGGATTCATTGTCTCTTCCGGGACAAAAGGAGGTATTGAAGAAAGAATTGCATGAGCTAGATCGCCAGGCCATCCCAACAGACACTAATAACATCCTAATGATGAATGGACAGCCTTCTGCTCCAGGTCAGGTAAGGAAAGAAGAAAAGGCTCCCCCTTTTTATGTATCTTTGATCATAGGAGATTTCTTAGTACATAATTGCATAATTGATAGCGGGGCCAGCACTTCAGTAATGCCTAAATGTATTGCTGATAAGATGGGGTTAAAGTACGAAGCAATGAACAAAGGAGTCTTACAACTAGATGGGACACCCGCAAAGACAGTCGGAGTCCTGAAAGGATTGAGTTTAACATTGCATGCCTGCCCGACATTCTCAATCCCTCAAGATATAGTGGTAGCAGACGTTCCTCCATATTTTGCAATCTGTTTGTCTAGGGACTTTACGTCCAAGATAGGTGGTTATCTAGCAGCAAATTGGTCATACCTGGTTTTCAGAACCAAGTATGGGACCAAAGTGAAAATTGAATCCGAGCCACTCTATAAGGACCACCTAGAGTCCTATTCACCCAAGGCAGCGAATGTCAGTTATACTATCATTGATCCAGAAGACTCTCAAATAGACAAGTCCTCATCTTCTGCTCTTGAAGGAGTCGCAGATCTACTCTTGGATGAGTGGGGAAGCGATAACTTTGAACACGATCCTTATAAGTTTATTGAGGAGGCAGACCTTGGCGTCTATTGCTTGCATGAAGAGAGTGCCGTCATGCCCAATATAATGAAGAAAAACAAAGAAGATCTTGGCCTGTGGCAGCTATATTTCGACGGTTCCAGAAGCAAACTGGGCGCTGGTGGTGGGGTAATGTTAGTCTCCCCTTCTGAAGAAAGGTACTTTTCAGCTTTTCGTTTCCATTTCTCTTGCACATGTAACGTTGCAGAATATGAGTCTTTGATTCACGGACTTGAGTGGGCAAGAAAGAGAGAGATCAAAAAATTGCAAATCCTGGGGGACAGTGAACTAATAGTGAACCAAATCAGAGGCCTGAACCTGACCAAGAACTCCTTACTGAAATCTTACAAGCACAGAGTCTGGGACTTGATGGAGGATTTCCTTGCTCTTAACATTACCTCTATCCCCAGGGAACAGAATAAGCAGGCTGACAGATTGGCAGCTGTTGGTGCCCAATTTGATGTTTCAAAAGAGATAAGCAGGGGTTGTAATTCACGCCATTTAAAAGTGGTGGTCCGGCCTTCAATTCCAGACAATATTACAAATTGGCAGGTCTTCGAAAGCGACCAACAAATAGCCCTTTTCCTAAAGAAGGAAGCTGAATTTGTGGCCCACAATCAGGCAAAATTGCAGCAACAATATGGAAATCAAATTGTTCAATTGAAGAACAATAAACTCCCTAAGGGTCTGATCACACTTGAAAGTATTTTCAACGGAGAGGACCAACTAAGAGATGACAAAGCATGCATCACTACCAAAGAGGAGAATTATGAAAAAATGGAAATCTTCAAGGATAAGTTGCTGGCGCTTGGCAAGGTCTGCACGTTTCAAGAAAGACAAGCTTTCATTCTGCTGTGCCAGGAGTTCGCTGATATTTTTGCCTGGAACTATAGCGACTTGAAAGGCTTCGATCCAAGGCTCACCCAACACACCATTGAATTAGATGAAGGCGCAAAACCTGTCACACAAAAGCAGAGACCTGTTAACCCGATGGTCGAGCTCCTTATGCAGAAAGAATTGGCCAAGTTGATTGAGTCCGGCATTATATTTCCGATCAAACATTCCTCATGGTTGGCTAATTTGGTTCCAGTTAGAAAGAAAAATGGGGAGATCAGGCTGTGTGTCGACTTTAGAGACCTTAATAAAGTCTCTTTAAAAGATCATTATCCCCTTCCAAACATGGAGCAGATCCTTCAAAAGGTAATTGGTTCCGAACGCTTCTCCCTCCTGGATGGCTATTCGGGATATAATCAGATTCTGGTGCGTGACTATGACCAATACAAAACAGCCTTCACCACTAAATGGGGAACATTCGCCTACCAGAAGATGCCTTTTGGGCTATCCAATGCTGGTGCTACTTTCCAGCGAGCCATGGACATGGCTTTCAGTGGTTTGATAAATAGGAACGTGCTGGTGTACCTCGATGATATAACGGTTTTCTCCAAAGAGGCAGGACAACATATGAAGCACCTCAGGGAGATTTTTGAGAGGTGTAGGGAATTTGGCATCTCCCTAAATCCAAAGAAATGTGTATTCGTGGTTCATGAGGGGAAACTTCTTGGCCACATTGTGTCCAAGGAAGGTTTGTCTATTGACCCAGAGAGAGTCTGCTCCATTCTGGAGATGTCCCTACCGAAGCACAAGAAAGCCCTGCAGAGTTTCTTTGGCTGAATAAATTTCATTCGGAGGTTCATTTCAAACTTTGTTGAAATATTTAAACCCCTAACCTCCTTGCTAAAGAAGGGTGAAGAATTCAAATGGACAACGCCAAGAAAGGATAGCTTTGAAGCTATCAAACAGGCTTTGACCCAGGCTCCCGCTCTGATCAGCCCCGACTTCAATAAAGACCTCAATCTCTATACCTTCAGTAACGGAGAAGTGATATCTGCCATGCTTACCCAAGCAAACAGTGATGACCTCGAGCAACCACTCGCTTTTTTCAGCCAAGGGTTAGAGGACTTCGAAACTAGGTACACCTATGTAGAGAAGCAAGTCTTAGCAGTAGTGCGCAGCCTGAAGAAATTCAGATATATGTTGTCGAACAGCAGGATCCATCTCATGGTTCCACATCCTGGCGTCAAGGATTTCTTGACCAATCGAGACTTAAACGAGAAAAGAGCGGGATGGATCACCAAGGTAATGGAGTATGACATAGACATCAAAATCACCAAGTTGGTTAGAGGAAGGGGCCTGTGTGAACAGCTAGCTGCAGATTTGAGACAAAGGGGTGAAGACAGCTTGCTGATCCATGACGTAGCCACTGCAGAAGAACCAGCTATCGTAAGAGATTGGACACTGGACATGAGGCGTTTCCTTCTTACGGGCGAATGTCCACAGGGTCTCGATAGGGCCGGAAGAAGGTATTTTAAACTTCAGTCCCTTCCCTATGTTTTGATTGACGGAGTATTATTTAGGAAGGATCTCTCTGGGGTTCTCTTGAGATGCATTGACTCCAGTCAGGCTGACAAGGTATTGGCTGAGTTTCACAATGGGCCAGCAGGTGGCCATTTCGCCCCTAAGACCACAGCAGCAAAAATAATGAGAGCTGGCTATTTCTGGCCCACTCTCTTCAAGGATACCCATGCCTGGGTAAGGAAATGTCAGAAGTGTGCACTCTTTGACGGAAAGCAGCGATTGGCTGCCATGCCCCTACAGCCCATTCAAGTTGAGCAACCATTCATGCAGTGGGGCCTGGATTTCATAGGGATGATCAACCCTCCCTCTAGCGCCGGATACAAGTGGGTCCTGACTGCTACAGATTATTTCACCAGGTGGGTGGAAGCCATTGCTTTGAAGGAAGCAAATGAGAGCGCAGTCTTGGATTTCTATGAGGACTTAGTGACACGTTTTGGGGTCCCAGCCACTATAATCTCAGATAATGCCTTGGCTTTTCTGGGAACCAAAACTAGTGAATGGGCACTAAGGTATGGTATATACCTCAGCACTTCGTCAAATTACTACCCACAGGGGAATGGACTGGCTGAGTCTACTAACAAAAATTTGATCAAGATTATAAAGAGGACCATGGAAGAAAATCAGAAAACTTGGCATGCCAAGTTGAAAACAGCTCTATGGGCCGATCGAATCACTCTGAAAAGATCAATCAGAAATTCTCCATATACGCTTGTGTATGGAAGGGAAGCAAGGCTTCCTATCTCACTCGAATTGCCAGCGCTGGACCTCACACATCAGCTGCAGCTAGAAGAAGGAAGCAGCATGGAGGTCAGATTATGTGAACTAATGGAGCTCCAGGAGGTAAGGAACCAGGCCATGGTCTCTATGATCAGTCGCCAGCATCAGGTGAAAAGGCATTTCGACAAGAAGTCTTCGTCAAAGAGTTTCGTCGAAGGAGACATTGTCTTAAAATGGGACGAAGATAGAGCTAAGCCTGGAAAACATGCAAAATTTGATGCCCTCTGGAGCGGTCCTTACATAATTACTCAGTGCAAGCAGCATAATGCGTTCCAGCTCTCCAGGTTGGACGGCAAAGAATTGCGTATCCCAGTCAATGGGATACACCTGAAGCATTGTCACTAAATTTTTGGTTCCGCCGTACATAGTTTCCCTTATTTTCTTCCCTATTTTCCCTAAGTGCAGTTTGCACAGTTAGTTGTTTTTAGTCTTGTGTGTTTCCCTTGGCAGTGGGGGTAATTTCTGTATTTTTGATTTTGGAATCTTCAAAGTTGTTGTGAACTTGCTTCAAAGTCACCATCCGACTCCGCACCCAATGGATATGTAAGGCAACTGGGTTCTAACCATAGCAGGCACGCTTCCCCCGTGAGTCGCCAATTTGTTGACCCAATTTTGCCCCTCAGGCAAAATCTCGGTCACCTCCTACACCTGCTTTGCAGGCCCAGTCATTTCAGGTTGCAAGGTCCACTTTCAGGTCTTGACAGTGCCGTTGCAGAGAATAGGCAGCGAAGGACAGAGTCTTTAGACGTCCGCAAGAGAAGAAAGGGGGAAAAAATGAAGTTTTGACACTTAGTCAAAAAAGAGGTAGAAAAAATGCAGAGGGCGGCAGATTCACCGCCCACTACAAGGGCGGGTAAAATGAGCCCGTCTACGAAGAAAATGCAGAGGGCGGCGAATTCACCGCCCACAACACAAAGAAAAGCAAAGACATCGGCCGACGTCGGCAGCACAAGGGCAGGCACAAAAACCAGAAAAGCCCGCCCCAAAGTGGCGAATCGAAAAAGCCCGCCCATGGCGGCAAAATGAAAAACCCCGCCCCATGGTGGTGAAATGGAAAACCCTACCCCATGGCGGGGAAAGGGAAATTGCCGCACAGAGTATAACTCTACCGACGTCGGCAGCTTACTTTAACCGACGTCGGCAAGATTGCCGCCATCGGCAGCTTATCGGCCGACGTCGGCAGGTATTCCTACATGAAGTTCATGCAAAGGGCGGCAAAATCACCGCCCACTATAAGGGTGGCAAAATTCCCCTGCAGTGAACAAGAAAAAACCCGCCCAGCCACCAAAGAAGAAGACCAGCACGCAAAATGAGGCAACCAGCATGGTCTTGGCAGACTTGTGACGTCATCAATAGTGTTTTTCACATTTTTCAATGAGACTTCTCTTGGCTCTTCTACTATAAATACAAGGACTTAGTCATTTTCTAGGGATCTTCTTCACTTTTGTAAAGAGCACTGCTCTGCAAATTTCCCACCTGAATCAATAAAAATACAATTTTTACCTCCATCTTGGATTGATTTGTTGTGTATGCCCTGAGTATCATCTGTGTTTAGTCATTATCTTTCATGCTTTCACAGGTAATACCAACAGACCAGCTATCTACAGGGACCGGTTCTACAGCTGAAAGGAGAAGAGCAATACTTGAGAAGGACAGAACAGAGTAAGTTGCTTGCAAGTGTGCATTCCACAGCACCTCGGTAAACCTCTGTGACGTATTTTCCATTATAGCCTCCCCCTTTGTCTTAGCAGCCTGATCCCTCTATCAGATGTGTAGAGTATACTTGCATTTCCCCTGATTCTGAGAGTGGATCTGGAAGGTCACTCATGTTTTTGGTGTATCACCTCTTTTAGAGTAGGCTGTTTGTTTTCAAGCTTTTCTCTTTCTCTTTTCACCCCCCCCAAGTGTATACCTATATATCTATATTTTGCATTACCTGAAACAAACAAGATACATCAGAGGGAACTAGCCCATATCTAGAGACTCTCCTCTCCTGCTTCGCCGTCCCACAGGCGAGAGAGGGGTTTCCATGTTGCGGGGAGAGGGCAGGAATCCGTGTTCCTGCCGCTGGGTGCACTTTCCAGCGTCAACAAGGATATCCATTGATAAGAATATAAAACATAGTCATGGAAATACAAACCCCAATAAATCTTTCAAAGAAATCATTAAAGCAAAAATTCTCTAGTATCTTATCCAGAAAGTCCCAAGAGACTCTATCATAAAATTTATTCATATCCAACTTCATAACCATACCTTCTTGGTTCCCTTTCCCCATATAATGTTTCATTTCATGAAACTGATATAATTTCATATTGAATTTGATGACCCTTCATAAAATAATCTTATTGAGAAGAGATAATAGTAAGAAGAATATATTGAAGTCTCAAATCCAAAAGCTTAGTTAAATTTTGATAAGCTGTATTACATAAACTAATATGTCTAAAAAAATTTAAATCCTTAGCACCCACCACTTTATGAATGAGAGTAATAAAAGTGTTATTAAATTCCTTGAGAATATTTTTTAATAATAAAAATTATCCAATAAAATCCATTAATTATCGTTTAATAATTTCCCAAAGTTTTTGAAAAAAAACAATTGAAAATCCATCTTGACTAGAAGCCTTGTCCCCTTCCATGGAAAAAACAAAAAATTCCACTTCCTCCTAATGTAACTAATTTAATAAGACAACTATTATCCTCAGGCATGATAATTTTAGGAATGAAATATAATAAATTACTAACCTCCAAATTATTATTAATCTCTTTCTTGGAAAATAAATTATATAATAACTTTATGGTCTCATCCTTAATGTAGACACTTGAAAATTGCACACGACAGTTTTAGATGTCAAAGAACCTTGACCCTCATTCAACCTCAAGTCTATTTGACCACATAGTTAACCAAACTCATTTTATAACTTAAACCTATCAAAACACTAACTCAATACCTTTAACTTAACCTTATAAAATACCCCTTTCTTGAGAAAATTCCCTTAGACAACTCGACCATCGATGGTCAGCCTAATCATTAATGGTTAGCCTGACTATTGATGGTCAGGTCATCAACCTATTTTAAAGATACTTCTAGATATGCATGAGATAAGCATGGAACAAATTATCAACTTCCCTTATGCATTTCCAATGAGCTTTAAAGCATTTTAAATGGAAACTATATCCTCCTATCTAATTAGCAACATCATCATATAAAAGGAGAAGACTAGGAGGTGAAATGAGGGAAATCCAAGTTATCAAATCTTCTTACACACAAGTATCTATAACTTCCTTTAGGAATCAAGTACTAGTAATGGAGATCCAAACCTTTGTTTGAGTTAATATTGACGCCAAAGTACTATCACTCTAGCCAAATTATTCCAATCTTCCACCATTATCAACCTATCAAGTTGTAGGTAACTTTGTACTTGTTTCTTTGTTTTATTTCATTTCTAACCCTCCTAACCTAATCACACTTGTCTCCTAGCTTCCCATCTCTAACCAGACCAATTCTAAAACCCCTACCTCACCATTTACTCAATCTACAACCTCTTTCTAAAAAATAAAAAAATACATAGGTAACTGCTAATGATTAGCCTAACCATCGACGGTCACCTCAATTATCAACGATCATCCAACTACCGACAGTTAGCCCAACCATTGATGCTTTACCCAACTATCAATGGTCACTATGGTAAAAATAACATCAAGTTATTTTTAGTCCCTCTACTTCAACCAAACCTTGCTTTATGTGTTCTTACTTGTTCACAAAAACTTCTCTAATTTTAAAAACCTGACCCCAACTATTTTAGCACAAGTATGGACCCACTTTTGTTATTTTAGTCATTTTATTTGAACAAGAATTGTAATTTCTTCTTCTTACATGCATTTAATTTGATGTTATTATATACAAGTATTATTTATTTTCATCTATATCAACTTAGTTATTATCAATAGTGGATTAACAACATCCTATCAAGCATATGCTTCTTAAATCTAGCTCACACTAGGCAATCTACTCGACTATCTCGCTAACAAACCCTTTTTATAGATATTTTTTATCTGCAAGTTATTCATTCCAAGATAAAGAGGAGTTCCCATCATTTTCTAGATCATGCTCATACTTTTGTTAGGTTTTCCTTTACATACCCCTTTTACTAGTTTCTTTATTGCTTCCAAATTAAGAAATGAGCGGAAACTAAGAGAAATTTTTTGGCACACCCAATGGGACCTAGTATCCCTTTTTATTCTTGTATTCTTTGTTTATCCAATGAAATTTGAAATTTATTTTGGGCTTAAAATAAACCTTTTGCATACATTGGTTTATTTCTTGATTTAGTTCATATAGTAACTTAAAATTAAATTAATTAATTATAGCTTTTAATATTGTTATCACGCACTTTTACCAAATCACATAACCAATAAACACATCAAAACAAACTTGAGACAAGGCTCAACTAGGATTTCATCACCTATCATAAACCTTACCCTTTCCAAGCAATCCTACTTAGAGGTCATTACCAAGGGGATAACCAATTCAACTCTCTGGTTGAGTATAAACTCTAAAATTTAGTATATCTTGGCTAAGCACCTGATACCCTTATCACTATGATGTGTGAAGTGAGGGGGTAGGACCTGATATCAAGCCACGTAGTGAAGATAAATACATTTTTTCTCTTTTGATCACCTAAACACAACCTAAAACCAACCTTAGATTTCCTCTTTAGTACATGATCTACAAACTAGATTTCCTCTTCACACTTTTTAAGGCATAAGCCAAAAGTAATTAAAAAAGAACCCTATGTTGTTAAATGAACTTTAGTGTATGTTTTCTTTCCTTGATATCTTTTCCTTTGGCTTACTTTGTGTTTGAGTTGTGATTTTCTTTATTTCTTTCCTATTCCTCTCATGTTCTATACTAGACAATAGCTGAGGAATCAAACCAACCAACAACCACCTTCTTCTTCTTTCTCTATGGAGTATACTTCTGATGTTGAGGGTTTCCCTCATTTTTATCCCCCTCCTATTAGGCCTCTAATTATTGTTGAGGTTTATCTATATTTCACTACTTTCCTTGATAACAATCCTATGGCTCTTCAACATTACCTAAACACCTTATCTAACTGTACCCCTTTTGCTTCAGTTCCTCCTATAGATCTTCCTTATGGTATGCCTCCCTATCTTCTAGTGGGCGCCACTTCAACCTAACCCATGCTAACCCAAGCCTCTTATTATTTCAATATCCCACCTACTACCACTCCCCAAACTCCATCCAACATCCCAACCAATAACCAAACACATACTACCCCAACTAATACCTCCAACATTAGATCTACCTTACTATTTGCCACCTATACTCCCTATACTATGGGGTATCTTTTATCCCTGTTTATACCATTACCCTTAGTTAAACCAACCCACCAATTTATACCCCACTTCAGATTTTGGTACTTTCTATACCTTAAACACTTCCACATATTAGCACTAGAGTTCCCACCCACCAACAACCACCTAGCACTTTCATACTTCTAACACAATATACATCCATACTACCAACCACCAACCCAAACATACCTATAAACTAACCCATATTATCCCCCCAACAAGTACCCATGACATCTTACCCATATGTTTCTAACCCAAAAGGATACATAGCACCTTCCACCCAACCATTTGTGCCAATCAACCCGTATGTGGCACCATCCCAGCCTCCTATGACCGCTTACCAATATGTGGCTTCTTTAGCACCCTCTATCACTTATCCATAAATTGTTTCCACCCAATCTCAACAAAGCTTACCACCTAATTATATATCTTTCTAGCCTCAAATAGATATAGTCAAGATGTTAATGGATAAAATGACCAACTTAGAGTCATCTATTTCTAGGTCTTATAACCTTTTATCTTATGATCAATTCTATAATGAACCCATCCATCCATCCATTCTTATCCTCCTCAATGATAATTACCCATGTTTTCCAAATTTCAAGGCAAGGATGACCCCCAAAAACATTTAAGAGCATTTCATCATTTTTGTTATTTGATTCCATATGACAGTGTTCTCCTCCTTCGTACCTTCCCCATGTCTTTATTAGGACTAGCCCTTGATTGGTATAGTGCTCTCACCAAGCACTCCATCTTTTCATTCTCCCAACTAGCTTAAATTTTTAGAGCACTTCTCATTAAATATATCTAAAAAGGTTTCTATTAATGACCTTTATTATATTAAGAAATTTGATGATGAATTAATTAATGATTTAACAGCCAAATGTAGAGGTCTCATCAACCATATTTATTTCTTCTTAACCCAACTTGAGTTGATTGAGCTCTTCTCTCAGCATTGTGCCAAACATATTTCCCCCACTCTTCAAGTTCAAACTTTCATAAATTTTGATGAGGCATTACCATGGCACGTAAACTTGAAAATTGAGTCATTGATGAAGGGAAATTGAAACTATAGAACAAGAATTCTAGATTTAAATCCAATGACCCTCTCTCTACCAAAACCACTAACCAATCCAACCATCCCAATACCAATACAAAATCATACTCAAACTCAATTTTCCTAAAAATTACTCCACCACCAACTATCAACCAACCCCATCAAACCAATTCCTCCAACCCTTCCTACCAATAAAACTAAAACCAAAATTAAGCTCCTCCAAAATAATATATCCCCATAGGGGAGTCTTATGCTTCATTTTTGGACAAAATTATCAAAACTAACCTCATCCAAATTCCACCCAAAAAATTTATGATTCTCGCCCCATGCCTAGTTGGTACAATGAGAATGACCATTGTGCCTTTCACCAGGTTATAAGACATGACATTAGTAGGTGAAATACATTAAAAATTCTTGTCTAAAGCTTAATTGATAGTAGAGAACTTGCATTTTATAATCCTAATGCACCTCCCAATCAATCCCTTGACATCTTCCATAAACCTTTTCCTAACCATCCCCCTTATATCCATCACCATGACAACACACCAGAATCATCTCACTCTCTTGAGGCACATACAATTGATGTTATTATTAATGATCCCACTATTGAGGAGACCAATACCACAACTACTTATTCCTCAATTTCACTCATGGAAGTAGTGTATTTACCTTCCATTTATTTGGATACCCAAACAAAGGAATCCACCACCCCTCTCTCTTCACTTGATGAGACCTTAGCTCTATCTAACTTTCCTTGTATGAAAACACCAAAGAAGACAACCTTTAACCATCTTTTCTTCCTCCATTCCACCCTTTGAAGTGGTAGAGATACCTTCCATTCTTTTAGACACCCAAATAAAGGAAGCAACCATGTCCATACCTTCACTGGAGGAAACCACACCTACCTCACCCATCATAGAACCATCCATTCTCCCTTTGGAAACCATCCCACAAGAGGAGATTACCTCATCCACCCAGCCACCAATTTTGGAACCTTTCATTAAAAACAAAGATGAAGGAGCCATTCCCTCTCCTCCACCTAGGGGATTAATTTTTGAAACTAGTGACCAAGGAACCAAGCCCATCTACGAGCCCTTTTCTAGAATCATCTAAAGTCTATAGTTCACTTCTCAACCCAACCTTGATATAGCCACCTTTTGGCATCATCTAGGGATCCCTTACCAAAATAAATTTGAGTCATCAACCTCACTTGAATCCACCCTTAAAACCATTATTACTTCTTTTCTAAACATCTCTTCTTCCAAAACCATAGGTGAACCATCCCAACCACCTCCATTTAACTTTGCTAAATAACCTTATGCCTCTCTTACCAAACCTATTAATAATCTAGGAATTCTTCCCACACCTAGCCATACTCACCCCTCTTTGAATTTGGATTTAACACCATCTATCCCACCAAAGAAACCCACAACTAAACTAATTAATAAGGTAGAGTTACCCAAACCTATACCTCTAACTAGATTCATACCACCTCTTTCCCATCTACCTTCTATTTTAGGACCCCATCCTTATACCATCCCAACTACCTATTCTTCCTCTAGTAAACCATCCCCCTTTTATATACCTATGCCTATACCCATAAAACCATCTAGTTCTCCATAGTTCTTAACTAACATATCTACTTCCATTTTCCCACCTATATCCAACCCCTTATAATCTAAATCTTCCACTCTCAAATCATTTACCCTGAAGCCAACCATAACTAAGTAATTTCAACCACCAATTCAAAACATTCTACCACCTATAACCTCTAAGGTGAAAACTATTTCTAAGAAGGATCCCATCCTGAAAACTATAAACCCATCACCTTCAACACCTTTTAATGAATATTATTAAACCATCTTAAAAAATTTGTTATAAACTGCTTCTATTAGCTTACCACCTATCAAACCATTTTATCCTTCCAATACCAAACCCTCCTCATTTAATGATAACTTGATCTATGCATACCATAAGGCATCAAGACATGACATGGAGAAATTCAAATCTCTCCAAGAACTTATTCATAGCCTATATGATGAGGATTATCTATTATAGCATGCACCTCTCTTACCCCCATTACCAATCCAACCATTAATTCAACCTATTCAACATGTACCTACTCCCTTGATCTCACCTAAGAGTGATGAGGAGGAGTTGAAGTAACCATAAAACTTGGAAAATCCCCTCATCCACACTATTCATATGGTTAACCAATATTGGGCCTAAAAGAAGGACAATGGAAAAGCCAAAGTGTCCATTCCATGGACATACCCTTCAACCCCTCAGCCCACCAACTAGACCCAAACATCTTTACCCTCACCTTCATAGCCACCAAAACCCAAAGTATCCATTTTAAGACCATCTTCCTTAAACCATTCTAAATCCATCAAGTGTATCATGTTAAAACAACTTCACCAAACACTGGTAAAAATGAACCTTTATGAACTGATTAATACCTCACCCCACCATTATCAGGAACTAACAGAGGATCTATAATCTATAGAGGTTAAACCAAATGACCCTTAACCTCTTACACCCTTTGTTGGAGCCCTCCAACTTTTTTCCTTCATCATATTTCAAGATTATGAAATACCTCTTGCTCATACTAAAGATATTGATCTTTCCCTCTTCATCACTATGTATATCAATCAAACCTACATAAAAAGGGTGATGATTGATGGAGGAAATAGCATCAACATTATCTCCTCTCTCTCATCATTATGACCAACTTCAGATACCCAATAACATCATGTCAAAAATCATAATGGTCCTTCACACCTTCAATGATACCATGGCCACTACTTTGGGGACAGTTGTCATCCATATCCACTTGAGACCTCATACCATTTTTGAACTATTTTAAATTATAGAGGGTGAGTTCCAATATAATGTGTTACTTGAACACCATTGAAGCCATGCCATTATTTGTGTCCCTTCTACCTTACATCAATGTGTCAAATTTGAGTCGAAGGTCAAGTTGTCACTATTAAAGTTGACCCTAGTCCTTTTGCCTATTGCAATGACTTATTAGCCTAATGATGTTCTTATTCCTCCCTCATCTACCTCA
Source organism: Torreya grandis (assembly GCA_037957365.1). NCBI lineage: Eukaryota > Viridiplantae > Streptophyta > Pinopsida > Cupressales > Taxaceae > Torreya > Torreya grandis. The sequence goes on from JARHVA010002768.1 coordinate 1,675,952, forward strand.
CCAACAACTAATAAAAACACTACCTCACCACCAACCAAAACCAACAACACTCCCACCCATACCATTGATGAAGATTCCACTAGCTCATTTATCCCTTGTTCCCAGATTCCTATAGAGGACCCCTTGGAACCCATGTTCTAATGTCTCTCCCTTGGGTAATATCACCTTTTATCCTTGGATGTTTTCCCTACTCTAAAAAAATATGGAAACCTTAAACATGACCCTTTCTATGATCCCAACATCGAATCCATCATCCCTTTCAAGCTCCCCAACCATCAAACAAACTTCATATATGGGGGAATCGATCAGCCACTTCCCATTTTTTCCACTACCTCATCTATCTGACCATTCACCTCTGACTTCTCTTATCTCAAAAAATCAACCTTTGACAAAGCTTACCTTTAAAGGTGTGCTTGGGATGGGTTTGGTCTTGGCCTTTATGAATAGGGACCTCATGATCTACCCATAATTAAAACTCAAAAACCTCATGAGTTATTCAACCTTGGATTCATACCACCCAAAGAACCCACCTCACCAAAACCCATCACCAACATTAATGAGGATGTTTAATCTTCACTAACCCCATCTCCCTTGAAGACTGAATACTTTGATATCATCCCATCTAAATTTTTTTATCAATATCATTAGTTTGGTCTGCTTAACCTATCAAAATGATAGTCAAACTAAAACTCTTCCTCTCATCCATATTGAAATGATAGAGTGAGATTCTTCTACCATCAACACCATCCAATGTCAAGATGATGATTCCATTCTCACCTACCTCCATGTAGGGGATTCTTCTATCTATAAGTCCCTTCTTTCTAAGAACCAAACCATGCTAAATGAATCCACTATTGATGTCAACTTGGGTACTCAGGATAACCCCTATATCATCAAAATCAGCCAATCCTTAAATTCCATAGAGCAAAAAGATTACCCTTCTGTCCTTCATGATCATAGCATAGTGTTTGTTTTGTCTTATTATGATATTCCCTAAATTGACCCTTCTATTTCCCTAGACAACATTATCACCAATCCTGAGGTTAAACCAATACAAAAAATGCTTCATAGGATGCATCCTCACATAGCTTTTCTTGTTAAAGAAGAACTTTAGCATCTCTTATCTGTCAACTTCATTAAACCCATTTATTATCCAAAATGATTTTATAACATTGTTCCCATTACAAAACCCACAAGGGAACTTCACCTCTACATCATATTTTGTGACCTCAACCTCACTTGCCCAAAAGATGACTTTCCTTTGCCGAACATCAACCAACTTATTGATATTATAGCTAGCCATGAAATGTTATCTATCATGGATGGTTTATTGTGATATAATTAGATATTTATTACCAAAAAATATTAACGTAAAACTTATTTTATCACCCCATGGTGAACCTTCTATTACAGAATCATTCCTTTTGGTCTGAATAAAACTGGAGCAACATATCATCATGCCATGACCTACATTTTTCATGATCTTATCTATAAAATTATAGAGGACTATGTGGATGATATCCTTGGGAAATCCAAACACTACAAGGATCACCTATCCATTCTCACAATCATATTCAATTGACTAATCCATTTGCATGTAAGGCTCAACCCTAAGAAATGTAATTTTGGAGTTTTATCTAGAAAGCTTTTTGGCTTTATCATCTCTCATTGAGGAATATAAGTGGACCATACTAAAGTTAGAGAAATATTAGAGATTCCTCCTCCTACTAACCTTAAATAAGTCCATATCCCATAGGGGAAGGTTTAATCCATCCATCACTTCATCTCCTAGTTATCAGATAGATGTCAACCCTTTCACCATCTCCTCAAGAAAGATACCTATTTTAAGTGAACCAAGGACTATCAAAAAGCCTTTGATTCAATCAAGGAGTATCTTCTCTCTCCACTTATCCTCATACCTCCCAAATTATACCAACCATCCTAACTTTATATATCCACCACATACCATTCTTTAGGGGTAATGCTCACACATCATAATGAACAGAATAAAGAGCAAGATGTCTACTACATTAGCTACACACTTATAGAATATGAGACTTGGTATACTCATCCTGATAAACTTTGCCTCACCTTAGTATTTGTGGCCTCCAAACTCCATCACTACCTTCTTAATCATAAAACATATGTCATCACTAACACCGACCCACTCAAGTACATTCACTCTAAACCATACCAAAACCAGCATATGGCTAAGTGGCTCATTCTCCTAGCTAAGTTTGATCTTAAGTTCCTTTAGTAAAATTCCATTAAAGGAAAATTCATAACTGACCAACTGGCTAAAGTTCCTCTACTAGACAATCAACCACTTCCACTGGCATTTCCAAATGAGTCCATCACAACTCTTTATTAGGAGGAACCCACCTACCAAATGACCATGTTATTTTATGGCTCCCAATGTCAATGCGATGGAGATTACAAAGTTATTTTCATTATCCTTAATGGAAAACCTCTTACCCTTTCCTTTAAACTTGACTTTTATTACATTAATAATGTGGCTGAATATGAAGCCCTGTTCATAGGTCTCCAAACTACTCTATCCTTAGGAGTTAAAAAAATCAATGTCTTTGGTGACTCCCATCTAGTCTTTAATTAGGTCAATAGGCCCTAAAAATGTAAATATGATGTTCTATTAAATTACAAAAAACTTGTCGATGTACTCTTAGCATCATTTAAGTATTACCTTATCTAGTCATTTCCTTGATCTATTAATAAATTCATGGATACAATGGCTTCCCTTGTTTCCTAAATCCCATCTCAACCTACTGAATCTAAACTATTTATCACCATTCATCATTTTATCACACCCTCATATATTATTTCTAACCTTCCCACCATTTATAGTGTGGAAGCATATGCTTTTGACATTTAGTATGACCAAATTTTTAACTACCTTAACCTCAACATTTTTCTTCCCAACCTTTCAAGGAATGCCTAAAGATCATTTGTTCAGAGTACCTATAATTACACCATAATATAGGGAATACTTTATAAATGTGGCTTTGACAACCTCCTTCTCCATTATCTGCATAGTCATGAAGCTTCCCATGCTAGCAAGGAAATACATGATAAAATCTATGGGGGACACTTTAGTGGCCTAGCTATTGCTAAATGTATCCTTCACCTCGGCTACTATTTAACCACCCTTAATCAATATTGTTTTGATTATGTAAATAAGTGTGTCAAATTTCAAAAACACACTAACTTACATCATGGACCAGCCCATGGCCTTCAATTATCCAAAGACTATTGGCCCTTCTTGTAATGGGGTCTTGACTTTATTTGGGAAATCAATCCTCATACTTCACAATGACACCAATCTATCATTATTGCTACTAAATATTTCACCAAGTGGGTGGAATCCATTATTCTTATCTTAAACAAAGCCAAAAAGATTATTGATTTCATCAATCACCATATCATCTTCCACTTCAGTGTTCCCCATAAGATCATCACTGATAATGGTAAATATTTTAAAAATAAGAAAGTCCAAGGTCTTTGTGATGCTTTTGGCATCAAATTAAGATTTTCCTCATCATATCATCCCTAAATAAATGGATAGGTAGAAGCCTCTAACAAAACCCTCACCAAAATGCTGACCAAAGTAGTAATTGCTTCAGGTCAAGATTGGCACCTACACATCCCATTTACTTTATGGGTATATCTCACTAGCAATCTAACTTCTATATGTGATACCCCTTTCTCACTCATCTTTGGAGTAATGGCAGTCTTTCCTCTCAAAGTCCATATTATTTCTATTTGCATATCCTTGCATGAGATCCTTTCTAAGAGTGATTATCATCAAGAACATCTCACTCATTTTGAACTACTTGATGAGCATCATCTTTCAGCACTTAATCATCTTCATATCTATGAAGAGTGAATCAAGCGTGCTTACAAAAAAACTTGAAAGAGAGAAAATTCAATATTAGGGACCTCATCATTAATGAAAACCAACATGTAACTAATATGGAGAAAAGCAAAAGAGGCAAGTTTACTTTCAATTGGCTTGGACCCTACATCATAACCCATAAGTATGGATTAGGACCTTATCATTTATCTTTTCTCAAAGGCAAACCAAAACCTGAGCCTCTCAACACTTCACATCTACATCCTTTCTTTTGTTAAGATAGGTTGTATTCACTTGGTTTAAGATATTATCACTTTCCTTACACATTCACCCTATTCCTCTATGGGACAATTGATTATAACATAGGACCATGTGATTATACATCACAATTATAGCATAATCCTAAGCATGCATACCATGTCTCTAACAATGGAAAGGTTCTCATGGATACTTTTCATCTTTCATCAGATGGAATCCCATTATCATTTGTCTCTCAAACCACTTTCCCTTAGCTATCATTAACCTTTTGTGATAAAAGTCTTGCCTCCATAAAGATAGACCTCTAATCCTAAATAGACTTGTCAATGTCTAAACCTAGCATTCAAAATCAAAGTGGAATACCTAAATATCACTCTCTATTAGTGCAAACCACTCCCTTAAAGGATGGTTGCATAAAATTCAATTACTTAAAAATTAGATTACTTTCTTAAAGGATAACTACAAAATCAACAAATCTAATTCTAGACCATTCGCTTGAAGGATGGTTAGGTCAACGTTTGTTGCATCAATCATTTGAAGGTTCTCACATTGATCAACTTCACCAATTTTATCAAAATAACAAATAACCTTATGCCAATATCAAAGCAAATAAACTACAATCATCTTTTATTTATATCATTCATAGACTTCCCATATCGATTAGTCTACACATTGTATTAAAACATGGACTTGTCTATTATAGTTCTTTGGTCAATTATAATAGGGGCAAGCTAACCCACATTAGGCTACCATACCAACCATTTCCTATTCAAACATCTACCTATCACCTACTTTCCCTTCATAACCTCTCTAAACTCAAGCAATTTTGAGCTTAATTGACAAAAGTGATCAAGGTGCCTTCCTTTTCCATTGAAGCATGCTCATGCAAAGCATTCTAAAGGCTTATTTTCATTAAATCACATCCAAATTTGGTTTTTTAGGCCCTTACCGATGAACACATCATGCCTTTTTCTTACCTTCTCTTATTAGTTTGTGTGGGCATGTGTCTCAAGATTTTTATATCTTTTCCACATTTAGTGTGTTATCTGTACCTAATTTATGTGCTTTTATTATATTCCAATACCACATGTCATATCAAAACATTAAAAACATCATTATCATCAAATAATTCATATACATCATAACATTATGAACCATGTCCATAAACCATATCCTATCCATGAACAACACATCAAAACCATAAAGCATCCATGATCACATTGCAACATCATTACAATAATAATCATTTATCATAGCATAAACATCATATCCAATAAACACATCATAAACATCATGCCATATCATTATTTCATAATACACATACAAACACTTCATTACATCCATGCATCACATCCTAAACATAATCAATAACCATGACTAAATCATCTATCACATATCCATAATTCTTTTTGATGAACCACATCATTATGTAAAATTATCTTTATAAACCACATCATCACATACACAAAATCAACACATCAATCACATGTCTATGATCAGATCTATAAACACACACATCATCAACTATGAGTAAACTAAACATCACCTCAACTATACACATATTGAAATATTCATCATAAGATCAAGCATCTAATCACAATCATGTTTCAATCACATCATCATATAACATAATAGAATCACCCACGATTCTCAACATCATATCCATTACTACATCATACAAAAACAAATATAAAACATCATCACATTCCTAAGCTAAAGAGTCAACATCTCATAATCATCAAGTATTAAACACATCATAAACATAATCAACATCATAACCACATCATGAACATAGTCAACATCTATATAATCATGAACATCATATAACATAATCATCATATACATCATAAAAAAAGTCATACATGTCAAAGAATTATACATCATAATACAATAAATACATTGAATAATGTATCAATCAATCTCTCATATACATCTCATGTCATCAGTACACAAGCTGGTATCAAAATCATAAACATATACATCATATAATCTCATATAATAGGCCCCTAGGACACCACTACCACTTGTACTTTTACCTACACCTACACTACCATCTGATGGTGGTCTACCTAATCTCAATACTTACCCCACTATAGAGGTCCACTATCTTAAAGTAGTTATAGATGGACCACCTACTAAGCTATCCTTATACTCTCCATACCTCATCTCTAATGGAAACTATGCCAACACTATCACCATGTAATATCTCAATTCCTCAATGGTGGATAAATACCATGACATAGCAATAGTATCAAGTCCTCCTATAGGTGTCCCTACTAGTGTTGCTACCACTCCTACCCTCTACCTCAATTAATCTCTCTCTTGAGTCACTAACCTAAGAGAGATCCTCACTTGATCTTGCCCTCATATCAGCATCACCACCTGACCCTATAAAGTGATAATATAGCCCTATAACATGGCCACCTATCCTTTTAATATAGTGATCTAGGCCTATTCTACTACAAGTGATACCTATGTCTATCCATTCTAGCCACCACCTTGTGTTGGTGCCCCAATAGGATCTACATCCATGGGTTAATGACCCCTATTACCCCATCTAAAATTAACCACTACATATTACACTTAGTACCATATTGCATAACCATCTACAACCCCTGCACCATCTAATATGGCTCTCACTGGTAACTCCTCATGATTTAGAACAATGTTTTATGGCTCTAACTTTGGTACAAAAAAATCTACGTCCTCCCTCTTATATCTTGAAAAGTATGGTGGAATCCCCTACATGAGACCAAACTACCTTTGAACTTAGTTTAATGAGATAATCTTAGTCTCACCATCCCACCTCCAATATATCCATCTTCAACTCTAAAGTGATAATGTGTGGTAACTATATTGGGCCTACCTAGGATATCCCACATATGGCCTCCACACTATGTCACCCAACATTAATCCCTCCAAAGCATCCCTAAACTAGTCAATGTCTCTCACACCACCACCATCCCCTATCAATGCATAATCTCTTTGCCATCATAACCCACTCTATAGTCTATTGGTGCATAGCCATCCCATGGTAGCCCCAAATGTCTCAAAACTCATATATGCTCATATGCCTAGCAATGGAGTATAAACCCAACACTGATCCCATACCGCATGTGTGTTTGAAAGGCCTAGATCTCCATATATATCTAGACTAATAACATGGGGTCCTAACCAAACATAGTGTTCCCCAACAAAATCTTCACCAAAACTCTTAAAAGTAGATAAGGGAATCAATCATTCTCAAATTTGGTAACATAAATCATATCACAACCATCAACATCATAAGTAAGCATCTATCATTGATCCCTCTAGTATAGTGCCCATAAAAAACACCACATGAATGATACTTTGCCTAGACTCGATCCACTCAATAGATTAGGTCCATGTGGTAGTCCCACTCCTCGCTCTCTATATGATAAATTAGCTCCCCTCAAATGGGTAGTTGTATAATCTATTGAATATAATCTTAGAGGATAGTCATCTATCCCATTGGAAACTCAAATGTGTTCATGGTTGGGTCCCATCTCTCTATGAGGTCCATGATCGTACCCACATCCCATAGCAGGTGCTAGTAATGTCTCATGGCCCCTAGGCCAACCTCCTCTTTATATCTCCACTCATCATCAGTCATCCCATTGTGAACCTTGGTGAAGATCTTAGGGACTTGGTGCCTCATCTAAATTTGGTCATATGTTTTTAAAACAACAATATTAGCATGCATACTTAGTTTTTTACATCGAGCTAAGTACCAATCTACACCTATCTTTTTCACCTTATTCCAATCTAACCCATCACATTTACCATATTACTTATAACACTAAAAACCAACCTCTACCTTTATTCGCACTAATGTTACCATCATCTTACCCCCAAATACTTATATCATAAACAATTAAAACTATTAACCCCTTACCCTAACACCTAACATGTCTTACATCTCATTCTACCCACCAACCCTTTTAGACATCTTATCCTATAAAACCTACATTCAACCTTTTACATCAATAGACACATTTCTTAAAAAACTTCAAAACTTCACAAAATATTAATATACTAACTTTAACACCTCTCAAAACTTTAACACACCCTTTTAAAATCTTTAAAACTACATTAAAACATTTTAATATTTACCATTTAGCATTTTACAACCTTTAAAATATTTAACAAAACCAATACATTTTAACCAACACTACCCCTAAGACTTTGACCATTAATGGTTCTTTTAACAATTGATGGTCCCTAGGGACCCTTTTACCCTTGAGTTTGACTATTGATGGTCTGATCAAACTATCAATAGTCATTGTGGCTAACCATCAATGGCATAACCCTCAAACCCTACACCCCCAAAAATTCTAGAACACACTTAGATTTTTAAATAAAAATCAATACACCTATTTTATAGCACATTACCAATCAAATACACCATTGAAATCTCCATTTACCCCATTAATTTACCCAATTACACTAAAACCAAACCCTAGGGCATCATGGCTTAGGAAACTTTACAAAACCATATGACACTCCTTTCCACCTAATCAATATAACTCCAATACCACCAATTTAACTATACTATCAATTTCATAACAACACCTACCTCATTCCATGATTGCTAATGTGGTCAAATCCCTCATTTTATTTCTCATCCATGCCCTTGTACACCCTCCATTGAGTCAACTCTTGATCAAACCTAAATACTTGATTAACCAATCAATCAACTCCACATCAACAAGCTTAAATGAAAAACACCAAAGCACAAAATCCCAGAGCACAAATCACCAATTTTAAAATGGTGAAAATGATTTTACATTTTACTTTTTATTTTTTTAGCTTTTTAGGGTTTTTCTTGAGTGTTGACAATCAAGGTGACCATCAAAGGTCAACCTTAGGGAAACTCCCTAACCATCGATGATCAAGGTCCCCCACCCTTTTCACATTTTCTTAAAGCACCCCACCTAGGTGCTAAACTTTAAGGAGATCACTTAATCCCTACCTCAACTAGACCTTGCACTCTCAGAGCATACCCTTATCTAACAACCCATTTATCCATGTCCACCTTAATGTTGGTCATTTTGATTGGAATTAATTGCATATTTTATGATGACCTTGCATTGGTCATTTTGACTGAATTGACCAACCTTACCATGTTGAACTTTTATAATTCACACCACCTCATACTCAACCTAACCATTTATGTTTTTTAAGGGAACACTTCCTACCCTAGATACCTATGATAAACATTGACCCTATCTAGTAGACTTGATAGGAACGACCCGATCTCTTATGAAAAACATTATAGACTGGTTACCCCTATCATATGTTTCTCTAGAAATGACCTTATTTTTACCAACATTGGCAACTTTAGTCTTTGCATGATCTTGACTATCACACCTAGTTGTATTTTTTGCACATGTTTACATCTCAAATTCCCAACCCTTTTGTTTTACTCACCTCATGAATCATCATTTACCATTTATCAAACCCCAATCCAATTTTGGTTTCACCTCATTGACTCTTGATTCGAGGGGGAACACCTCCTCCCATACTAGGGGTATCAGACCATAACCAGTAATCCATTCATTTTTGTTTTACTGCTTGTTAAATCAAAGCTACATAATAAAAAAGGGTAAAATATAGACACTTAAAAATCACATATGATAGTTTTATATGTCAAAGCACCTTGACCCTCATCCAACCATGAGTCTAGTTGACCACCTAGTTAATCAAACTTATTTACTATATTAAACCTATCAAAAGACTAACTCAACATCTTTAACTTAACCTTTTAAAACACCCCTTTCTTGATCAAATTCCCTTAGACACTCAACCATTAATGGTCAACCTAACTATCAATGGTTAGCTTGACCATTGATGGTCAGGTCATCAACCTATTTTAAAACCACTTCCAGTTATGTACAAGATAAGTATGACACAAATTAGTAACTTTCCTTGTGTATTGCCAATGAGCTTTAAAGCATTGTAAATGGCAACTTTATCCTCCTATCTAATTATCAATATCATCTTATAAAAGGAGAAAAGTAAGAGGTGAAAAGAGGGATGTCCAAGTTATCAAATCTTTTTATAAATAGGTATATAGCCTTCCTTTAGAAATCAAGTAGCAATAACAGAGATCTAAAACGTTGTTTGAGTTACTCTTGAGGCCAAAGTACTATCACTCTGGCCAAATTATTCCAAACTTCCACCATTAGCAACTTAGTAAGTTACAGGTAAATTTATACTTATTTCTTTGTTTTATTTCATTTCTAACCCTCTTGACCTAATCACACTTGTCTCCTAGCTTCCCATATTTAACCAGACCTATACCAAAACCCCTACCTAACAATTTACTCAATATAGAACCTCTTTCTAAGAAATTGATAAACACACAGGAAACTATCGATGGATAGCCTAATTGGTGATGATCACCTCAATTGTCGATGGTCATCTAACCACCAATGGTTATCCCAACCACTGATGGTTCACCCAATCATTGAGGGTCATTGTGGTAAAAATAATAATAATTTATTTTTAGTCCCTTTACTTTAAACAAACACTACTTTTTATGTTCTTGCCTATTCATAGAAACTTCTTTGATTTTCAGAACCTAATCCCAACTATTTTAGCATAGGTATGGACCTACTTTTGTTATATTAGTCATTTTATTTGACCAAGCATTTTGCTTTCTTCTTCTTGCATGCATTTACTTTCATGTTATTGGATGCAATTATTTTTTCTTTTCATCTATATCAACTTAATTATTATCAATAGTGGATTGACAGTCTCCTAGTAAGTATACACTTCTTGGATCTAGCTCATGTTAGGTAGTCTACTCAACTATCTCACTAACAAACCCCTTTTCTATTATCTTTTTTTATCTATAGGTTATTCCTTCCAAGCCAAAGATGAGTTCTCATCATTGTATGGATCACACTTACACTTTTATTAGGTATTCCTTTGCATACCCCTCTTACTTGCTTCCAGAATAAGAATTGAGTAGAAATTAAGAGAAACACTTAATAATAACAAAATCAGAAATGATATACCTACTAATAATAAAAATAACACTAATATTATTAGAACATATATGTTTAAGGGTTGATAAGTGAAAAAAACTTCATATTGTGATCTATTAATTTTAGCCACATTTCCCTATACATATTTATCCAAAAAACCTCCTCTTTTGTAGTAATAACATGATATTTATAAAGAATATTTTTCTCCTACCAATATAAATCATGTTTCATACCACTTTTATCAACTTATCTTTCAATATTCGATAAATATTCCCTTAATTTCTTTTTATTTTCAAAGATATTACCAAAAACCTCTTGAATCCATTTATTAAGCTTTACTTTTACATTTTTGAGTTTCTTAGCCAATCTAAACATAGTCGATCCAAAAAATAAATATCGCACCAATCCTTAAATTTAGCCTCTAAATCAAAGTTAGAGTAGCCACATATTTTCAAACCAAAAATGAGTCCAACATCTTTTATCATTCAAATCCATATTAATTACCAGAGGATTTTGATCTAACCCAATCCTTGGAAGACATTAAAGATAAAGATTATGATCCAAAAAATAGGTAGGAGAAACCAAGAACCTATCCAACTGCACTTGGATTAAATTCTCTCTTAACTATTTATTAGGCCAAGTAAAAGGAAATATCCTTAATTCCACATCCATCAAACCACTATCAAATAAAAAATCATCAAAATCATCCATACTTCTTTTAAAATCCTATCTCCCCCCTTTTCCAAAGGATAAAGAGGTTTATTAAAATCCCCAATGATAATTCATCATAAATCAGAACAAGAACTTTGAAAAACAAATAGTCCATCCCAAATATTCTTTCTACTAATTTTGTGGTATATATATTAGGTGATTTCTAATATATATGCCACAAATAATCTCTCTAACTTATAGAGATGTGACAAGATAATAAAAGAGGTATGTAACCCACAAGTCACCCACACATATCCCTAGACACTTCATAGGTTAAGGGTGTAACATATTATTTATATATACTAATATTATAAATAAAAAATAGACATAATCTAAATGAAAATTATTAGACAACATAACATCACCCTTTAACAAAGTTTGGTCCCAAAAAGTAACTAGACCTCCTGAGGCTCCATCTACACTAATCGAAAACCTGAAAACATTCCTCCAAATTCTTATAATAATGTAAAAAATCAAGGTATTAGACATATTAGTCTCTTTAATTACAACAATATTAGGATTATGTTTTTAATAAGGTCTTTCATAACTTTATGCTTAGCAAAGTTATGAATACCTATTATATTCCATGACAAGAATATCATTTAGAAAAAGAAATAGAGGATCTAGAAATTGTTAATGACATCTAAACTCCATAAAAAATCAATTTCTTAGTCTATTTAAGTCCAAATTCCTTCTTATCAGGTTTTCTAACTTTTATTATCGACCCACATTTGTAGATTCCTACCCCTAGGGACTGTCTAATTATCTAGAGCTAAAGAATCTTTATCTTTTACTTGTTTTTGAGTAACCTCTACAACCACTTCTAACTAACAAGGAAAAAATAAAACTTCATATAATTTAACATCCTATTTACTTCCATCATAATATAAATCATCTTATAATATTTCCAATGACTTTAAATTTGAAGATAGTAAAATATTTTTAAGAATTTTCACATCTTGAGAAATCTCTATTATGCCTTTATCAAAAACCTCTTTCACAAGTTTTCCTTGACACACCTTAAAATTCCCCTCAAACTAAAAATTATTATTATTATCTCTAGGATTTATATTTATATTAACTTGTTCCCATGTTTTTGGTTCACCCTTAGACTTCCATTTGAACTCTTTAGACCCTTCATCCTGGGCTAACTTATCTTGTACTACTTTTTTTTTTATCACTATGTTTACAACTTTATTCCAAACTTTAATATATTTTTACCTAAATAATAATACTTTAGTTTCAAAGGAAAACTTTTGGAATTATGACCCAATTTAAAATAACTATCACACTTTAAATGAGAGTCCTTATGATTCCAATTCCCCACAATAAAATGTAGCATAATTAAATATAACAAAAACCTGCCATCATAATCATTGACACAAAACCTCGTAATGATAAACATGGATTTAGACATGGTTTCCACATCTATAGAGATTAAAGATCTAATATATTTAGAAATTGCACCAAAAATTTTGTCCTATAACTCCATTAGTAGACCAGGTATCCTCACCCAAATAGGAAATGTATTGATATCTTCTCTATCTAGATCAAAACAAGGTTTCCATTATCTCAAAAACATACCCATCCTCACAAATAAACAAGAACCTCCAAGAAACATCTTAGAAGAATCTTATTCATTATTGAATTTGATGATAAAAAGCCTTTCAACATTGTAGAGATATCCATACGACCTTTTGGCCTCTATTTACATTTAGCCCATTTTTGAACATCATCATTATTTAATTTAACCCCAAAGAATTTACAAATCAAATCATTATCCATTTGAGACAAGGATATACTTACTAATTAAGTTAGAATATCTAGATGTAGTCCATTGTCAAAGACATTAGGATCCATCATGACTTCCTTACCTTTCAAAACATTTGGATCTGCAACTTGTTTCCTTGAATACTCAACCCCCATCTTTTGACCTTTGATAGAATACACCCATAATATATTATTCTACCATCTTTATCCACATCACATGCCTCAAAATATGGACCTTGATTTGGAAACCCTCTACACACCACTTTCCAATCACCTTTCTCCCACTTATAACTCGCTTTCAAATTTGAACCTCCTACTCCCTCCATCATTTCATTATTAGGGTTTCAATATTAATATATTTTTAATCTACAACATTTTTTTAGATATATAGTGACACAACTATGTCAAAACATAAACAGTAAATCCCCTAACATAGGAATTTTGATTAAAAAATGTAACTCAAATCCTAGCATAATTGCCTCATTCCAAAAATTACAATAATAATAATAAAATATACACTCATAATAAACTTGTATTTTTAAATGCATAATCATAAAAAATGTATGATAGGAAAAGTTGGATTGTTATGTAGATCCATGCATGACCTAGTTTATATACACAGTCCACTCTATGTCAAGTAGGTTTTATTAAACTCTACACTTCCCCTTCTCTTATTTATTGTTACCCCCTAGGCTCTTTACCCTTATGAAAATATTCACAACTTAAGGATAAACCTACCTCTAAATCAGTACTTCATGCTAATTCTTAAGCTAAGAAATTTACATTGGCCTCATCCTCCACCTTTGTTACCAAACTTAGTACCATTCATTTGGTTGAATTACCTATGGGTTTTTTCACTCCATTGACACTCTTTTAGAGAATACCATAGTTGAGAAATTCATTGGACTCTGGCCAATATCATTAGCTCATGAAAATGGATTTATTATGTCTAGGGAAAAAATCATGGGCAATAAACTATTATTATGTAAGAACAAATATTTCACTATTATTTTTGAATATAAAGAGGGAAATGTTATTTTACAAGGAAGTCCCTAGTTCATGGAATCTAGTGCCATGTTTGTATATTTCTAGTCTATGCATTTTGATTTGTAGGTGGATGTACCTGAGGAAGTATCAATTTGAGTAAAGATTCATTTCCTTCCATTGCATCTTTGGATTAAACCATCTTTGCAACTAATTGGTAATAAAAATGGTAATTTTATGGATTAGATCCCCCCTAAAACATCCAATGTTTCATGTTATCGCATTTGTGTAATGGGGAATTTTTAAAAAGGCCTATCTAAAGCCATTGGTATTAAATTTTTGGATTGGATTTATACTCAAATCCTTGATTATGAACACTTTCCATTTAATTGCTTATCTTGCCACAAATACATCTATTTCTCTACAAACTTCCTTAACAACAAGGAATCACCAACTAATAAGTATATGCATGATACTGATAGTTTTCAAAATGTTTAGAATAAAAAAATGGATAGGAGTCTAGGATTAGGAAACCTATATCCACAAATCATCTTGACAACTAAAACAAATTTGTTGTTCTCTTAGTTGATTAGGATAAATACACCTATTAATATAACCCTAAATAAGAGACTCAAGAAAAATCACCTAGACAACTTATTTTGATAGGATTTTGGGCATCTAGGTCCTCTCATAAGACCCACTTGATGATCCTTTGGTTATATTTGATAGTCATAATTACTAAAACTTTAGAATATATTTCCATTCCTAGTATAGGACCTGAACCCATCCTTACTAGATCATGTATCAATCCTGAAAGTAAATCTAATTAAGAATTAATAAGCAAATAATAATGTTGTGGCTAAGACCCAATCAATTCTATAATGTTTATCCACTATACAAAATATAAATAAGCCCATGAAAAGATGATACTACTCTCTTTAATCCATGTGGGATTAGGTAATTCCCTTAATAAAAACTACCTAAAGAATATCATCAAATATCGCTTCCCTTATTTGATTGAGATTAAATAAACCAAACTTGAATTTTATCATGAAATTACTTCGTTAAAGGTAATTTGGAACAAATTTTACATGGATGTTATTAGTGCTAGTGGAGCCACTGGAGTCATCCTCAGTACTTGGTTTCTTAAATTTTTATAAAAAAATTGATGGGTATAAAAGTGTTTTTTGGTTCTCCTCAATGTTTTATGTGATAGGTTTTTCCTTCACCTAATTGAATGTTTATGCCCCCAACTATCTTATGATAAAAAATATAATGTTGGCTCTCTATTTTTTCTTTCATTGAGGAGCATAATCTTTGAAATCTGATTTTAGTTGGTTACTTGAACCTAGTCTTTTAGCCTTTGGAAAAAATGTAGATATATAATTTGGCACCCATGTTGAGATAAATTTTAAGCCATTATCTCCTTGTTTGGGATCCAAACCATAAGTCCTACTAGAGAAAATACACTTGGGAAAACAAAAGGGCTGACAACATCTTCATTGTTGAAAGATTGGATAGGTTTCTTATCTAGGAATATATTCTCTTTCTTCCCTAATTTAACAAACAAAATTATTTAAAGTATGGTCTCTTATCATAAGACTATCATCTTTGATAGTGGATAAAATAATAATGATGGTCCCATCCCCTTCAATTATTATGCTAATTGGGTTCATCTAACTAGCTTCTCTACTGAAATCAAATGCAACTGTAATTCTTGGAGCCCCTCCAACAATGCTCAGGATACTTGGAAACTCAAAATATATAGGTTAAAAAAAAATTATAAAGTATATTAAATCTTATTTTGATTCTCAATAGGCCAAAACACTATCTTCTTCTCAAGCTCAAGAAAATTGAAGAGAATATTGATTTTGAACCTGTGACTGAAGCTCTTAAATTTAAAATACGCTTTATTCTCTTATATCTACATGAAAAGGGTATACATGAAGATAAAATTTGGAGGCTAAAATATTATATGACTTTTTCCTATGAATGATATTATAACACCATATTTATTCAC
Source organism: Torreya grandis (assembly GCA_037957365.1). Classification (NCBI taxonomy): domain Eukaryota; kingdom Viridiplantae; phylum Streptophyta; class Pinopsida; order Cupressales; family Taxaceae; genus Torreya; species Torreya grandis. Next base: position 1,692,576 of record JARHVA010002768.1, read on the forward strand.
CTTAAAACTCATCAAAAGTATCATATAAACTATGTTAGAAAATGATGACACTGTCTCTAAGAGTGATCACATTAAATAGGCTACTCATTGGAAGTATGAATTCCTATTCTAAAATTTTATTAGATACCCTTTTGCTCAATATTATCTTATTAACAACATCCCTAATTTATCTTTGAATACATGAAAAAGGTCTTTATCAAGTTGTTTCTTTAGAATATATCAGAGAGGTTATTTCCAGATCTATTAAAGAAATGATACTAGACCTGATGGGTTTTACAACTCCTTCTATCATTATTTATTTTATATCATTTTAGATAACCTTATAAATTTATTGGAAGGCTCATTGGTGGCATCAAATCCACCTTTTTTAACCTTGATCCCTAAGAAAATGAATACATTATCCTTTAACAATTTTAAGACTATTACTCCATACAATTATTATTATAAGTTCATGACCAAAATCACTTCCAATCAAATCAAAAAAATCTTCAATTCTCATTATTTTAGAAGAACAAGGTGGCTTCATCCTTGGTAAACAAATTTATGAAAATATTGTGATTATCTATGAAGCTTTGCATTTTTTTAATAAGGAGAATAAGAAAATGATTTCCATAAAACTAGACATGATTAATGCCTTTTATAGTGTTTATTGGGACTTCTTGACTTAGGTATTGTAAGCTTTTGGATTTCCCCTTTTCTTTTTTAATGGGTCTTTAGCTGCATCACCTGCCCTTAGACTATTCCAATTATTAATGGATATCCTACTATATTTTTTAAATATAACTAAGATCTATTGTAAGGATACCCTCTTACCCCCAACTTATACATCATTTTATTATAATCATTGGGTAGGGCCCTCACTTCTAATATGAGGTCTTTGGATATTTCCAACATCAAGGTTATAAATGGGTTAAAGATATTACTCATGCATAATTTTTGCAAGACACTATGTTGTTGGGGGAAGCCATTAAGTTGAATTTTATAAGGATTAAGTGTTGTATGGACAAATTCTTTATTGATTTTAGAGTATCTATCAATTATAAAGTGTAGATTTTATACCGTTAAATTTTTATGCTCCTAAAATCATAAGTTTCTCTTAGATCCTTTAATTAACATATGGTAGTGTTGGCCATTTATATTATTTGGGTATCCCTATGAGATTAAAACTAAATCAATTTGACTATTTTCATAATCTCCTCAATAAAATTTATAGACACATTCAAAACTATAATAATGGGTGGTTGAATCTCATCAGTAGAGTGGTTCTCAAAAAATCCATCATCTCTAGTTTTGATATCTATTAACTCAAAATTTATCATACTCATATGTACATTATCAATGCTTTATATTAGAAATTATTTTTTTTTATAGGATGTAAGTGAACCAACTATAATAAGTTTTGTATTTTTGGTTGGAACAAGGTTACCAAAACAAATCTCAAGGTGGCTTGGGTGTTAGATCCACTCTTGATATGAGCTCTACCTTGGGAGCCAAGATTGTCTAAACCTTGATTAATCATCCTTCTACTCTATGGAAATGTATTCTTATATAAAAGTATAGTGATGGAAACCAATGCATGAACCTACTCATTTCCATCCTTAAAAGGCCTATAATCTCTATAATTTGGTCTCTATTGGTTAGGGTGGGTAATTTAATAAAACATAATTCTTCTTGGTACCTTAATAATGGTTACAACATTAGGTGTTGGAATGATCCTATTTTTTTATTTAAGATCATACTTATATTAATATAAATAAGTAATGGTACAATGTTATTCATACAAAAATGGGTGGAAAAAGTCACACCCCATAAAAATAGTCAAACTGAGGTAAAAAACCCTTAGGAAAGATCAAATCCAGTAGAGGGTCAATAATGAGCACACACAAAAACATCACATCAAACTATAATGAGTAACAACAAAAAATATGTACATAAAATCATATGCAAGTAAAGATACAATTATGCTTCAACAATGAACATGGGGGTTTGAAGAGGTGGAAAAGGAGGTGGATGATCTTATTTTGGGTAGATAACCCATTTACTTTCATATGCTAGAGGCCTTCTTCAGCATATGAAGCATTTTGTTAATTAAAACATTATAAACTCATTATTTGGGAAATAAATATTTGTAAATGGTCACATATTAATGGTTTATCTAACAAAAAAAAAAGAGTTATGGAAAAAACAAGGAATAATGTGTGGGAATTTTCCCTATAGATCCTACAAGCTAAGACTCTTGAATTTGGGGTAAGATGAAATCAAGCAGTAGTTATATGGTTCAAGTTGGTAATCACATTATCTTAAAAATATAACATCTTAATCACTTCCTTTTTTTAATATTGAAAGATGATTACTAATATATGCATCAAAGACGCCAAAAATATACATAGTATCTAGTAAAATAAAAAGTAGTAGTGGGGCATCCCCACCAATAGTCATAGTAATAAATGGTTCAATATAAAAATGGCTCCAACCAAGTAGCCTAGAAAAGAGAAAAGAGTATTATTAATAAAAATGGTGCCAAACAGGTAGTCAATGAAGGAACACTAATAGTATCAACAAGAATGGCACCAAACAGGTAGCCAATGAAAAACAACAACAAAAATATTAGTCCAATAGGAAAAAACACAGTAAATAAACAAATTCCACCTCATAGGTGGTAGGATTAAAGATACAAGTCAAGTGGCCTCCTAGAAAGTATCACCTTTTTTGTCATAGCCACCATCTGAGCCAGTCAAAGTATGCTCCTATAAAGATATTTTATCACTAACATTTCCTAACTGAATATTATTTGAGCTTAGCTTAGCAGGGTAATGATCAAATTTAACCAAAATTCCTCTCATATTATTTCTATTTCATATATTTAAGGACATTTCAACTTCTGTTAATTTACCACCTTCGATTAGCTTCTCTAGCTTATTAGAGAAGGTGTTTATGTTATCATCAATCTATTTTTAGATATCTTCCTACTCTCCCTGAGTAGACACATTAGGAAAAGGATCCTAAGAAGAAGGACCTAATAATTATTTCTCATCCCCCATTTCCAAAAAAAGATTTAGGTCAAACGAAGTGAAAGCTTCACTGACCTCTTTGATAATATAACTACCTTGGTCCTCATTATGAAAATCTTATAGAGCACTCTCACTTTCAGCCACCCATTCACTAATGCCATTATTTTTAAACTTGGATGGGGTAATCCATTCCTTCATTAGGTTATCAACCTAGTCAAAATAGGTGTCTTTAATTTAATCCCATTCAAACTCAAAAATATTGACCTTTGCTACCATCGAGTGGGACACAACCCAATATAAATATGGGCTCAATCTGGGGTAGCCACCTGAATCTAGTAAGTAGTTTGATATAATATTGAGCAAGCCTATCCTTAGAAACTTTTTGAGTTGGTCTTGTGGAATTTTCAATTGGAGGAAAATATGCAAGGATAAAAAATAAAGGATCACTTCAATTGTGAATTTAGTAAGCACTCTATCCTTACCTTGAAACACCTCCAGATTCATTTACTTCTATAAAAACCAAAGAATTTTAGTAGAGAACACAAGCTAGAATTTGTGGAAAAAAATGGAATTTAATTTTAGGACACACATAGCCAAAAGCAATATTTATCCATCCAATCTCAGACTTGAATATCGTATTCTAAGGCTTAATACATCTTTGCCAAAGTTTAGCAGTATATAGATAGGAATAGAATAAATGCTCAAAAGATTAAACATCACTACAAAAGGAGCAAAGAGGATTAGCAAGTCCACAATTATTCAAAATAGCACCCATAGATAGTTTTTTAAACATTAGCAACTAATGAAAACAAGACTTTTTAGGTTCAAGACAAGAGGACCAAATCACATCAAACTTGAAAGACCAAACATGAAAAGGATCAAGCACATACCAAATATAGTTGAAGGTGAGGTAGGAAACATTAGAAAATTAAATTTTCTCATAGAGCATCTAAGTTGAATACTCAAGCAATGATGGGCCTTTTTTCCACTTCATGTTACCCCAAAACTCATGCTTGTCTTCCATAAACACCACATTATTTTTCCCTTTGAGATTTATTTAGAGTAAGGTCAATGTTATTCGCTAATAATCTAGGAACTAAAATCTATCCTTGAGCTCTAACCATGAGGCCCAATCCGCATGGGAGTAGAGATCCTTAAATCTCCTCAATCCTTTGGTGTACCAATCAAAGGTAGGGCATCCCCTAGTGAGGGTTAGTGGATTCCTATTGACACTCAAATTGCACCATATAGATTTTTAACCTTGACACAAAGTCTCAAACCAATTGAAGATTTGTTTTGCATTAATTAAAGTCTTGGTTGAATCCCATGTAGACCAAATGGATGCAAATATAAGAGAGCCAACAACTTTGACTATGAAAGGCCCTAAGAGTAGATCAACAATATTTAATCCTTTCTAATTTGGCTTCCTTTTTGGAAAGCTTCTCAAGATATTCTGTCTAATAAGTATTTTCCAAGGCTCATTTCTAATGGAGGCTCTGACAATCAATTTAACTGCTAGTGTTAATCCTTATAACCAAAGGTCCTTTAATCCTAGTCCACCAATACTTTTGGGTTTTGAGTAGAATTACAATGAGATCACATGCCTTTTCTTTCCCTATTTCCCATCTAACCATAGGAAATATATTATAATTATGTGGATCATATTGACTTGTATTTTATCAAATATCTAGTAGGACGCATAATATATATTGAATGAAGAGAGAACTTTTTAGCATACTTGGATCCTACCTGATAAAGATAGCAGGTGGCCCTACCATTTTCAAATTTACTTATTTATTTTATCAAAGACCAATTACCATATACTCTTGAAGGATCGGGTTATGGAAAATAGAATCCCCAGGTATCTGACCATCTCATCTAGTAATTTCCATTTGCATCCAAATATTTCCAACCAATCAGGTAGATGATCATTCCACCCCAAAATGTGTGATTTATGCATTACAACTTTATATCCATAGGTAGATCAGTAGATATCAATCCTCTTTGTAACTTGTTTCAAGTTATTTTTCTCCAAACTAACAAATTTTAGACACTAGAAAATTTGAATGCCTTGGGACCCCATAAAAACCCCCTAAAATTTATTAACCCTTAACCAACCCCTCTTAACCTAATTAAATCACTATTCTCCTATCACTATTAACATATTACTATTCACTATCGCTATTCATGATGGGACCCACTATCACTATTCATGATGACATGGCAAGTGACATGGAAGGTAATATGGAAAGTGACATGGCTTGGAAGTGATGTGGCTTGAAGTGGGACTTCAAACCCTAATTGGGACCCTCTTCCAATGTATCTAATGACATAATTAAGCACCAAATGGCCCCTCCTTTGAAGCATGGTGCATTTTTCCCTATGGAACCATCACTCAACATGTATTTTTATCCCCATGTATGGAGAATGGTGTCAAAATTCATGGCGCACTTAGCCAAAAGATGAAAGTGCGTGGTGGAAAGTATTTTGGACCTATATGAGCCCATGTGCATGATTCCCACTCCATTTTAGACTATTTAGCAAGTTCAGAGACAAACCAACCAAGTGGGAGAACTATTAGCTAAGCAAGAATGTCACCCCCTTGTCTTTCTTGAAAATTTATGATCCCACTTGGAAAATGGTTCCAAAATTCAAGGGGCACTTAGACAAAAGATGGAAGTGAGTGGTGGAAAATATTTTTGACCCATATGAGCCCATTTGCATGATTCCCACTCCATTTTGGACTCTTTAACAAGTTAGGAGACAAACCAACCAAATGGGAAACATATTAGCTAAGTGGGAATCTCACAACCTTTTCTTTCATGACTATTTATGATCTCACTTGTAAAATGATGCCACATTTCACTATTCCACTCCTTTGGCATGTTTCTTGACATCAAATGCTATAAATATAACCCTCCCCCTTCACCCATGGTTAGGTTTTTTCTTGGTTAAATAATTCTTTTTGCAAGTTTTCTACTTTTGAGAGAGGCCACTCATAATGAAGGAGAAAATTTCAAAGAAATGGAACTCTGCCAAAATTTCTAAAACAATATCGACATCAACATCTTCATCAACATTCTTCTTCAAGCTTGGAAGGTAACTTTAGTTTTGTTTATTGCATTTAAATTTCTTATCTCACTTGGCCTCTTCTTTATTGACCCCTAAACCATAACCCCTTGGATTTCTTATTTTCCCTTCACCCCTTTTTCTCTTTACCCTTATTCTCTTCTCTCTCTTTATTCCATCTACCCCATTTCCCTCTTTGTCCCATTGATCCCCTTTTGCCCCTTTACCTTCTTGGCCCCCTTCTTGACCATTTATCCCTCTTGATATCTTTACCACATTACCCTTTACCATATAAACCATTTTACAACCCCAAAAAAATCATTCTTTTGACCCGTATCAAGTTACCAAACCAAAACCACAACCTTCTTTTCTGACTAAATTTCAGCATTAGTTACTTTTATCTAGTCATTGTTTTAGCAAAGCATTTAACTTATTTTTTTTAATTTTAGTTATTTGATATTATTTTATATTTTTAGTTTTAGTTTTTATATCATTTAATTCAATCATGTTTATTTTAACATTTCAACTTAAATGTTTAAAGCAGGTGGATTGATAGCCTCCTAGAAAGCTTTCATTTCTGGGATCTAGCTCACGCTAGGCAATCCACCCATCTACTTGTCTAACAAAAAAGTTGTGTGGTAATATTTTATTATTTATAGGTATTCTTCCCTATCCAAATAATAATTATCCATAATCATCTAGATTCAACTTATGCACATTCAATAGGTATTCTTTTACAAACCTGTGACATAGTTTCTTTCTTTACACACTAAGAAAAGAATAAATTAGATAGAAACATTTTGGAATGCTTGGTGGGACCCTTGATTTTTCTTGGGTTCATATATGTTTTAGTAAATTTATAATTGCATTAATGAAATTAATTTATTTTTACTCTTAAAAAATTAATCTTTCTTTCTTTCTTGACAAAACATAAGTTTTAGTTGCATTTTTCAGAAAAGTCTAAATTCTATTTTCCTTGCATTTCTAAAAATTAAAAAAGAAACTAAAAGGAAAGAAAAGAGCATTCATCCTAGGATTAGGATTGAATTTTCATGTTTAATTTAGTTACATTTTGTTTTGTTTTCATTGAAAAGAAATCAAAAAATTTCCTTTTAGTTAAAATTAACTGCATACATTGTTTGCTTGCTTGTCTCAGTTCACCTATATTTTTTAAGCAAAGAAAATTAATTGTAGCATCACAAATGTTACACAAACCAAACCACTTGCATAATAAAAAATTAAATCACACTTGAGACAAGTCCCAACTAGGATTTCATCACCTAGTAGATCACCTTCCCCTTTTTTGGTTATCTTGCTTGAATTTAATCACCTAGGGGATAACCAACTCAGTTATCTGGTTGAGTATAAGCTTTGGTAATCAGTATATTGGCTAAGCACCAACATTAGTTGTGAGATTATGCTCTGAGGGGAGCAAGCCCAAATTACTAAGACACATACTTGATCCAATACAGACTTTTTTTTTAGCACTTAAACACAACCCAAAACCAAACATAGATTGCTTTCTAGGACCTATTCAAGCCAATTTCCTCTTCACGCTTTTCTAAGGCATAAGCCAAAAAAGAGATTAAAAGGAATCATAGGACTTAACACACTCTTAGTTAATGCATTTTTTACCTTGAATCTTCTTTGATTACTCTTTTTTTTTAGGTGTGAGAACATATCATTCCTTTCTTATTTTATCATATGGTTATTACTCAATAATAGAGAAGGGACCTTGAGGAATAAAACTCACAACCAAATCAACCAACCTCTTCCACCTCTACATCCATGGAACACATTTTTGAACCCATGGACTCCTTTCACTCTCTGGTAAGTCCTATTTAGGTAGTCTCAGGAGATGCAAATTTAATCTCTTTCCTAAACAACTATCATGTAGCCTTACAACATTACCTTAAAACTAAATCTTATCAAATCCCAATTTTGACCCTACCTGTAGATCCACTTTATGGCATGCCCCTCCACCTCATGAGGAATACCTCTAGTACCATGGGTACAACTAAAAATTTAGTTACCCAAGCCTTATCATCAACCAACAACCCCCTTGAGGCTATCATTAAAAATCAACCAACCTGAACTACCACTACCCTTATACCTCCTACCAATCACTCCTCTAAAATAGGAGTGCCTACCACTAGCACTACCCATTTCCATCTAGTTACCTCCAATCCATAAAACACTACTCTACTTTAAAACCTTATGGTATCTATACCCTCCATGTTACCATCAATTAGTACAAAGTTCACCACCCTTCCATCAGCCACTAACCCAACTACCACTCCTACCCAACAAGCAACCTTTATTTATCTCCATAACCCATAAGGTCATATACCCACTACCCATCCACCCAACTCTAGCCAACCATTGATATCCACATACCAATATATATCTTTTACCCAACCATTGGCATCCACATACCAATATTTGGCAACCTCTCAACTTTCCATCCACTATCAACATGTTTCTCAACCACCACCACAATATGCATCTTACAACCTCCCAAGTGCTCAACCCAAATCAAACTTCATGAAGATTGTCATTTTTTGAGACAATATGTCCTAGATATTAGACTTTCTTTTGGAAAAATGCACACTTGGACAATTTGCCATACATCTTGTGTTTTCACAGACATTACAAAACCATCTCTAGATGTTGAAGATGATTTTATTCATCCTTAGAATATATAATAATGTCATCTAAAAAGACCAAAACAAAATGATATAGATAATCTCTGAACACACTATTCATGAAATTCATGAATGATACAAGTGCATTCATCAACCCAAAAGGTAACACTATAAACTCATAATGCCCATAGTAAGTTCTAAAAGTTAGCTTTGGAATATCCTTTCTTTTATTCTTAACTAATGATATCCATCTCTAAGATCAATCTTAGAAAATATCATTGCTCCTTGCATCTGATCGAAAAGATCATCTATTTGAGGGATACCTATTTTTGATGGTCAATTTATTCAATATTCTATAATCAATGTAAAGTTGAAGAGTTTCATCCTTCTTAATAAAGATAATTGGTGCACCCCACGGTGACACACTTGGTTTGATCAACCCTTTAGAAAATAATTCCTGAAATTTCGCCTTCAATTCAACCAATTCAATGGTTTCCATTCTATATGGTGCCTTAGACTGATGTTTCGATCCTGATTCGATATCAATACAAAAATCAAACTCTCATTTAAGAGGCAATCCTGGTAATTTCTCTAGAAAAACATCATGAAAATTCCTAAGGATAATCTTCAATTGATGGTTCTTTAACTTCCTCCATTTCATTTATCTTGACAATAAATGCTTGACATCCTTTTCTTTGGGCCTTCCTGAGTTGCATTGAAAAAATTTGCCTAAGCCTTAACTCCCTTTTATCCCTCTAACTTAGTGTCTGATTTCTAGAATCATCTAGACATTTAAAAAATTTTAGATAACAGTCAACCTTGACCTTATGCTTTGCAAGTCATTTGACACATAGGATCACATCATATGACCCTAGTGGTACTACATAGATATCCACTATTGTTGTGAATTCATGCAACCTAATTTCTACTTCAACTAAACACTTGTCAACATGGACTCTAAAATCATTTTTGTATTATATCGGCCATGCATTTATCATTACGCCAACTTTTCTAAAAAAATTATTTATAATTCCAAGAGCTATAAAACATTTTTTAGCCCTTGTATCTATCAAAATGGAAACTGGATGTTCAAACAAAATACCTGATAGTTTTATGGGTGAAGCTTGGAATTCAGCTTACAAATTATCAACTACCACATGAATACATTATTGAAAAGTTTCTCGCTAAGAGGAAAAACCTTTATTCCTCAACTTATCCTAGGTACATTCATATGAAAAATGGTCACCTCCACATATGAAGCAACCTCTTGGTGGGCCTTTCCTATCAAACTGATGGTTTCCCTTGAAACTACCTTTGGAACCATTACTTAATTTCTTACTACCTAAACCACTATTTAATATAGTATTCTTATTCTTGAATTGACTCTTGGAGTCTCCACTCCTCTGCTTCCAATTATTCTTATTAAAAATTGGCTTAAAACTTCCAAACTTTTTCTTAAACTTGGCCCTAACCTGAGCAAGAGATTTCAGCTTTTACTCTTGTTTGACTGCTTTCTCAAAGACTTGGTCCATGGTAGATGGTCCATAAATGTCCACCTCTCCACTAATCTAGCGTTTTAATTCCATGATAAACTTCTTAATCCTAGACATCTCATCTCTTTGATACTAAGGTACATATTTCATAAGTTTAGTGAATTGTTCCCAGTACTCATTTACCAACAAATCCCTTTGTTTTAGATTCTAAAAATATGTAAGCTTTTGGTCAAAATATAATTGTTAAATCTGCCATGATATGAATAGTGTCACAAACTACTCCCAAATAGTGGTGGTTGAGTTTAGATTCATTTTCAACTTCTTATTGGCCCACCACGTAGTTATTTCTCCATCCAACTGATAAGCTCCCCAAATGGATTTGGTGACCTCATAGTAGTTTTAAATCTCAAAATACTTCTCTATTTTTATAAACCATGTTTCAAATCCATATTCCATAATGGTTTCATCAAACTTATGTGGATTCACCTTTTTGATATCCCTTGCTAACTTTATAACTACATGTGTTCTCGCGTCCTGAGGCACTTCCTCATGTATCTATGATTAAGAGATTTTATACTCAGTAGGATGCTATTCAAGCTCATCCTGATGGGATTCTTCCTCATGTCCATGAATTTTCTATTTTAGGGCTATGATTTTGTCCTTAATCTCGTTCATGGTTGCAAGAATTTGATCTGACATTGTTGTTTGTTCAATGGTAAAGTGGTTGAGATCAAACTAAGGGTTATATTCATTGACATTCAAAAGACCCACTCTAGATGCTCTTCTTCATACCATTCTTCTTTATAATAACAAAGAATATGAAAACATTAGCAGACTCATTAAGTTTTAGAGTTTGAGCCACAACTCTGATACTACAGTGTAACATCTCCACAGTGATTTACTAGAATAATGTAGTAAAAATTAAATTTACATAACACTTATTATTTCATTAGATACTACGATAATCTAATCAGTGATCTTAACATACTAACTAAGCATATTAAACATATGTAAACATGTAGCATTAACAGTTACTGATCACTAGCATCTTATGTAACATAACATAATTACATAAGAAAATTAATTACATTAAAATATAGCCACGATTGGTACAATAATGTAGCCACCATTGTCAATGTACAGTAATTAATCAATTACATTTCCAATATGCATTATATCTCACATAAATATAATAATAGATATAATTCTCTATAGAGCTTGAGTCACTCTAACTCCAGTATCTTTGATAATCTCAAGTGTAGTCTCCAATAAGTACTATAGTAGAGAGGGAGAGCATCGTCCAAGCACTTTTTCATACCAACCATAGACCATCGATCCCCCACACAATCCCCCAAATAGGTAATGACCCTCCCTTCATGGATGGGTAGATAGTGATGATGTAGGAATTCAGAGAGACATGTTAGTACCTATGTGCTATAACAACATGTAAATCATACATATGAAATAATAATGTCTATTTAAATAATAATTTGATCAAAGATTTCAAATAGATATTGATCTCAAAGATCAGTCAAATTCATACACACCACTTGATATCATTACCATCATCTAGCATTGGTGATGTTAACTAAGCTAATGAAGTTTGTTTTACTACTTAGTACCAACAATGTGAGATTTGGTTAACATTAATATAACCAACATATTCATGAAAATTATTTATAATAGTAAGTACTAACTCATGTTAATTATTGAAATAATAACATTACATACATTTAGTTTGTCAAACATATGAATGAATCCATACAATAATATTTAACAATAAGTTTATTTCTCAAATGGTTAAAATATAAACTTGGACTGCATTCACAAAATTTTAGAGAAAATTCAAACATTTACATCTATCAATATCTTGGTATATTTTTCATATTCTCAGTAGAAACCAATAGTCATAATTAATATAAAGATTAATTAACTCAAACAAACACCTATACTTTTTGATTTAACTGTTTCAAAAATAATGGAGTTTTATTCCTATTTTAGTTAAGGGTCTAGATTAATAAATTAGTAAATAATATTACAATAATTATAGTCCTAATTTGTATAATTTATCTATATTTTTCACCTTTCTAAAAATAGCAATAAATTAGGAGAAATTACAACTTAGCTTAAAATAGGCTAAAATGACCATTGTAGAGTCTAAAATTGGTTGTGCAAGACTGAGACAGTATCGTAAATTAAAATCTAGCTTTCATTCAGTGAGAGGATAGGATTACTAAAAATAGGACACCCTAGGGTCTGATGTTGTTGTCCACTCTTATCACTTTTGTCCAAACTACTCATAAAGACCTAAGTTTTTGGGTTCTTTACATTGTTCGTGTGTGAGCCTATCTATAAAATTTCAAGTGTTGAATATCGATGGAGCTCATTGTAGAGATGTTTTAATATTTAAAACCCTAACCCTCCATCATACTTGATAAATGATATTTGAATCACTTAAAAAAGGGGGTTTAGTGTGTGTAAGATGCACTAAATGTGTGATCTACACCCCTTGTGTGGGCATATTGTCTACATACCAATACTCTAAAGAGATATCAAGCCATATGTAGTTTTCCTACTTGATGTGTTTCATGCAATAGTGTACTACAAAATCAAAAATGCCAAATTAAAAGTGTTTGAGGTGGCAAGCCACTGGTGTAAGAATTTGAATGTGTTTACAACTATGTTGGGTGATTATACATAGAGAATAGAAAAGTTTACCTTAGTGGTTTGTTTATATTCTTGCTTGCTTTGTAAGATTTTTCACCTCCCTTGTAAATGAACTTTGAATGGGTTTTTATAAGGAACTATTGGTCATGGGTTAAATGTATTCACGTTAGGCTGACATGATGAAGGATAGAAATTAGATGAAAATGACTATTTGGGATCAAAATGTGATTGGATTGAGCACTAAAAATGAGACACCCTAGGGTCCAGTGCTATAGTCCAGGTATGGCAATCTAGTCCTATACGCTCAAGACCTAGGGGGATAGAATTGGTATGGGAAACAGAGTTTGGTTGAGTTAGAATGATCGTCTAGAAGGCTATGGATGACTGATAATGAGAAAAGAGGAGTTTATAAAGGTCACGAGAGCATGCAAGAAGGACTTATGAATTAGGTGTCACAAACCACACTCAAACTACCAATCTGAATATTTTATATGACTACATTTTCCCCCCTTTTATTCTAATGATGCATCAAAGTGAAATACTAGAATAAAATAAAAGTAGAAATTGTACCTAAACTTATCTACAAGGATGAAGCCCATGAAGCTATGTGATGTTGAGTGTGTGTATAAAGAGCACATTATGAAGTGTAAATCTAGAAGATAAAATAAAGAGGAGATCATTTCTTACTAGACACGTTATGTCTAAAATAATAATGTATTAAAGTTGGATAAAAGAGAGAGGAAGAGAAAGGAATGAATACACCTCACCGGGTATGCGAATCAATATAAAATATGTTATGATAGAGTGATACTGAGTGAAGTTAGATATGTGCTATATAAAAATTAATGTCATGAATAAAGCTAAGTGTTTAATTCTCTGAGAATGGCTCAATAATATAAATTATGGCCCCTTGGCTCCATCGTCTTCCATTATGTAGTGAAGTTATGTGATCATGTGTGTGTTAATCAATGTTTAAATTGTGTGTCCAATCCCTCTGAGTAGGTGGCTCAAGAATACAAAGGTTGGCCCTTTTGCTCTATTATGTCCCACTAAGTGAAGTTATAAACTAATATCAATATGAATGAGTGTTGTATGAGATGGATTTTGAAGCGCATGAATGCTCTAAAATCTAACAATGTGGTGTGGGTAGCCAAATATGTACTAGAAACTAGGCTAATCTTGGCCACTTCAAGAGGTGGAGATAGTGTCATAGATCAAAACCATGTTTTTATTTTGTGAAAGGATACGATTGTCAAAAATAGAACACCCTAGGGTCTAGCATTGTTATCCTCTTTTACCACTATTATCCAAACTGCTCACGGAGACTTAATTTTTTGGATTTTTTATGTTGTTTTTGTGTGAGCCTACCTATGAAATTTTAAGTGTTGAATGTCGATGGAACTTGTTTTAAATATATTTTAATCTTAAAAACCCTAACCCTCCATCATGCATGATAAATAGGATGTGAATCACTTAAAAAGTGGGGTTAATGTGTGTAAGATGCACTGAACGTGTGATCCACACCCCTTTGTGTGGGCACGCTATCTACATATCAATGATCTGAAGAGAGATCAAGCCATATGTCATTGTCTCACTTGATGTTTTTTGTGAAATAGTGTAATGTGAATGATAAAATTCCAAATTAAGAGTGTTTAAGGTGGTTAGGGATTGGTGTGAGAATTTGAATGTGTTTGCAGCTATGTTGGATGATTGTATGCAGAGAATAAGAAAGTTTGCCTTAGTGGTTTGTTTTTGTTATTTCTTACTTTGTAATATTTGTCACCTTCCTTGTAAATAAATTTTGAATGGGATTTTATAAGGAATGATTGGTCATGAGTTAAATGCATTCATGCTAGGTCGACATGATGAAGGATAGGAATCGGATGGAAATGACCATTTAGACTCAAAATGTGATTGGATAGGAATGCTAAAAATGGGACACCCTACGGTCTAGCACTATAATTCAGGTATGGAGTTCCTATCTTATAGGCTCAAGACCTAGGGGGATAGAATTAGCCTAGAAAATAGAGTTTGGCTAAGCTAAAATGACCATCTAGAAGGCTGTGGATGACTGGCAATGAGAAAAAAGGTGTCTAGAAGGGTCATAAGAGAATGCAAGAAGGACCTATGAATTGGTTGTCACAAGCCACACTCAAGCTACCAATAAAACTACATTCCCCCCCCCCCGCTTTATTCTAGTGATGCAGCAAAGTGAAGTACTAGGATAAAGGAAAATTAGAAAGTGTACCTGAACTTACCTGTAAAGGTAAAGCCCATGAAGTTCTGTGATGTTGAGTGTGCATAGAAAGAGCACATTGTGAAGTATAAATATGCAAGAGAAAATAAAGAGTAGATCAATTCTTACTAGACATGCTATGTCTAAAATAAGAATGTACAAAAACTGGGTAAAAGAGAGAGAAAGAGCAAGGAATGAATACACCTCATCGGGTACATGAATCAATACAAAATCTATTGTCATGTTGAGTGATGTTGAGTGATGTTGGGTATGTGTTGTGCCAAAATTAATATCATAAATAGAGCTAAGTTCTCAATTCTTCAAGAGTGGCTCAAGAATACAAAGGCTGGCCCTTTGGCTCCATCATCACCCACTATGTAGTGAAGCTATGTGATCATGCATGTGTTTATTAATGTTTGGACTATGTGTTTAATCTCTTTGAGTAGGTGGCTCAAGAATACAAAGGCTAGCCCTTTGGCTCTATTGTTTCCCACTAAGTGAAGCTATAAATTGATATCGATATAAACATGTGTCTTATGAGATGGCTCTTGAAGCCCATGAATGCTCTAAAATTTGATATGTGACATGGATACCTAAATGTGTACTAGAAACTAAACCAATATTGGCCACTTCGAGAGGTGGAGATTATGCTTGTATAAAAGCCACTCCAAAACTAAGAACTAGGCATATGTGGAAACCAATCAAGAATGATGCCAACCACCTGTAGATGGAATAAGGAACATAACTATTAAGAATAATTGAGTAATGTATTGAACTCAAAAAGAAAAGAAAGTCAATACATTTTGCACATTGCCCCTAATCATTGGTGTTTGTAACATGGATTTTGATATAGAGGTTATACCAATTGCTCAATTTGAAATGGGAAGCAAGAGCCATCATGTCATACATGATGCCCCCTATATCTAGATTCTATGAGAAAAACTATACTAAAACTATTGATTCTAAACTAAACTATAGCTGATAAAATTGTAATTGAACTTACTTTTTTATCTATTTCTAGAAAATCTAGGTTTTTGTTGTTTGGATAGGAGCACCAAAAATAAGACACCTTGGTGTCCAGCACTGTATTCTAAGTCCAACACTCTTGTCCTTTACTATTTCTAATGACTATTTTATGTTTGTCACTATTTTCCTAATCTATTCTACCTAGTTTGGGTTTTGGTTATTGTTCTTAGTGTTTTAAAAACTAATTTTTTGATCGATAGAGGCTCTGATCTTTGTGACAAAATCTCTGTTTGTTACCCCCTCTTTTGAGGGTAGGAATGAAAACCCTGCAATAACTTCCCTCAAAAAAAAATCCCTGCAAGTGTGTTATGTTGCAAAATACATTATATAGCAATGATAATTGAAAAGATGTCTCAAGATATAGCATAATTTATATTGGAGATTGTTGGATCGACAAGGGTATGCCTAGATAGATGTAACAATGTAATAGCATATGTAGCATATTGAATTGAAAATGGAAATATTAGTTGTTAGTTGTTAGTTGTTATTTGTCAAAGAGGGATGGAGCATGATGTCCATCATGGAATTTAAGAAAGCAAGATAATGCAGGATGTGTATCATGGCATTACAAACAATGAGAAGCAAACAAGCAACAAGCACACAAGGCAAGAAGTAAAAAGCATACAAAAGTGGCCAAAGGGCCAATCAAACAAGGGACATGGGCACATGTCACTCAAACTAGGAAATCAAGCATACAATACATGTTCAAATGTCCATATACACATACAATTGAAAATAATCAAGGTTGGCATGAGGGCCACAAACACATAGAAGAGTACAAGCAAAGGATATTGGCAAATGTCCTAAGGCACATAAGAAACAAAATAAGAACTGAGAAATGCAATCATATCTATCTACTCAAAGCAAGAAAGGAAGGCATGTAAATGTTAGAAATGCAGTTGCATCTAACTAATCTAATCAAGAAGTGAAAGTATGCAAAATCATGGAGTACAAGACTAGGTAGATGATAAGAAATACACAAGTGATATATATTAGTGAGTGTCGATAGAATAATCTGTGTAAGCTAGTAAGTAATGTATATCAACATGATAACTAGAGTGTGGTGTGTAGAAATGACATAATCCAGATGGTGTAGTCATGTAGAAGATGTCTCTGGTGGGTAGATATATTGATGTGTGTGTCGAATGTAGAATTAAAATGCCCCCTTAATGGGTAGAGTGAAGCAATCAAGAATCTAGGTGTCGTTACACACAGTCAAAGAAGATCAAGTGAAACATGGTAATGTAGATAAATCGATAAAAAATAGCATAGAATATCAAAATGTAAGTCTATCATGGTAGTAGAAATGTAAATCATGGATAATGCATACAATTAAAATGTTTTTGGTATTTTGAGTTATTTGAATAGTTTTGTATTTTGAAATTTTGTATTGTTTTTTATATTTTTAAAATATTTGAATGTTTTTATATTTTGAAATTTTGTATTGTTTTTGGTATTTTGAAATATTTGAATGTTTTTGATATTTTTGAAATAAACTATGTACAATTAATCATAAGGAGAATATATACAATCAAGTGAAAAAAAGCTATGTACAAGAAAGACAGAAAAAATGATATTAACCGATGAGTCTCATGAGAGACTCCCTATCATGATGTCATATATTAAGGAGAGGGATCATGCATGATCATGAAGCATGATGGAAGGGCTAAGATTGTGACTCTGAAAGTTGTGTATATTGTAAATGCTCTGAAATATTTGTAGTGGAAACTGACTATGGGCCCCCCCCCATAACTCTAAGAAGTGGATGTAATTGTGGAGTTCTTTGAGACCCATCTGGTGGTAGGAGAAGCTCTCTGAATATGTGCTATGTGTGTAGTGGCATGAGACCTCAATGATACTTCCCTGGGTGTGAACACTATAGTGAAAAATTGTCTAGAGTCTTGAAACTATGGTTGCTATAAAAGAGGCCTCTGTGGAAGTGTATGAACTTTATGTGCTAGCAAGGAAGGCTTCAACTATGGTTGAACTTGAACTAGAAGAAGAACTATAACTGGTGGAGAATTTGAAACTAGTGACTGTAGAGTAGTATATGGCTTTGAAGAGAGGAGTGGTAACTCATACGAAACTCTACCAACTATAATAACCTGATTAGTGCGAATGAATTTCATGCATCTATGAACTGTAGAAGGTATTGCATGAAGTTTCTAAATCCATGGTTGATCAAGCAACATGTTGAAGACTTTTACACTAAGAACAATAGTAAATGGTGTGGCCACTTGTCTTGGACCAACCTGTAGAGGGAGTACAATCTCACCCAATGAAATTTATATGTGCCTACTAAATCTGCTGATAACTATGTCTGTTAGGATAATATCTTGCTCTGAATATCCCAAATGCTACAGTAATGTCATAGTGTACATGATCATACTGGATCCATTGTATATTAGAACACTATAAATGGGATGATGATTAATGTAAGATGTGATAAAGAGTTCATGGTAATATGAATCATCCTCAACTATCTTCTTCTCTAAGAAGGAGATTGAAGGTCTAGCTAAAACTCTAGAATTATACACACCAATCATGTTGCTCAAAAGTTGTGACTCAACTAAAGGTGCCTAGTATGTAGTTGGTGGAGGATGTGCATAATATACATGATGAACACCTAATGTATCCCATGTCTCTTGTTGAAAATGTTGTGGGAAAGGATCTAAGAAAAATTTTAAATCCTTGTCTTGTGTTTGTTTTGCCTGAGGAGGCTCAACTAGAGTGTCAAGATCAATAAAGTTGCCATCTATCAAGTCATGTATCTTATGTTTCAAATTGATATATTTTTTTGTCGTGTGCCCTGGTGCCCTATGAAAATCATAAAATGCATTTTGATCATATCTCCATGGAAGAGGATTTGTTGTGCCAATTCTCTGAATAGGTGGGAGAGATATGATATTACATTTCAATAGTTGTTATAAGACTCTAATTGGAGATACTAGTAGACTAGTAAAGGCTCGTTGAGGAGGTGCTAATAAAAACACTCACTAAGGGGGCTTTGAAGCCACATTAACTATAAGTTGATTTTGACTTTTATTATCATTAACCTTTATTTTGTATGGGACTTTACTATTACTCTTGCTTGTTGTTTCTAATATGCTTGTGTACTTTAGTTTTTCCATTGAAATTAATTTGACTTCTCTTTCCTTTAGTGTATGACATAACTTAGTGAAGGAAGAGAACCTTTTGAACATTGTTGACTCATGTAAAGCTAGTAGAAGACTCTATTTGAAGAGATCTTGTAATTGTTGATCGATCATGGGACTAGTTATTTTAGCCAAGATAGTCTTATATCGAAGAACATAATCTATGAAATGTTCATTTGACCTTTGTTTATGTTGTGCAACTTGGGCATAATAAACCTTGTCACCTCTGTTAATAATAAAATGAGCTAGGAACATGTCAGCTAAAGGATTGAATGCATTGACCAACTGATTTGATAGACTATAGAACCATTGTAAATCATAATCCTTTAGACTTCATGAAAATAGCTTGGTTAGTAACTAGGCATTTGGCACATAGTCCAAGCATGCTACATGAAAAGCTCTTTAGTGTGTCTCTAGATCACCCTTTCCATCATATAGAGTGAACTTGGGTTGAACAAACTCTAGTGGCAAGGGTGTATAAGCAATATGACATGCCAATGGTGTATGAATTAGAGCAAAAGAATCCAAAGCCTATGTTGGTTTAGAGGCACCTTGCTCGAGATGTAGGACCTTGGATTGAAGAGATTTTATCTCTTGCACAATGGTAGCCACATCAGGAGATAAATATGTACTAGTTGTAATTGGTGGTGCCTCATAATAAGGTTGGGTTGCTATAGGAGGTTGTTGAGACATAGTTGCCCCCATAGTGTCATTTACAACTGGTTGCTCTAAAGGAATGGAAGACTCAACTTGATTAGCCTTTATAATTTCCATGATAAAATGTAAGATAAGAGTATGATCTCAAGGTTGTTCCCTGAGTATTTATCTAAAACTTTATAGAATCAAGTCTTTGTTGATGACAACATCATTATTAAAATAGGTAAAAGTGGATCAAGAACCCGATGTGATGGGTCATGAACATCGATGTTTGTATCATCATTGATATTCTCATACTACTCATTGTCAAAATTATCTTCATGAAAATTAGTGTAATTTGGATGTGTAAGATCTATAGTAGGAAGCAGAGTTGGTTTTTTATCCATGGTATATGGACGGGTAGAAAGAATATGGGTGAATTCAGGAGGGTTGCCACTAAGACTTGCACTTCATTTCAAAGGAAGAGATGCAAGGAGCTTAGGTGGCATAAAGAAAACAACTTGAATAATGAAAGAAAAGACTTAACAAATATAATCTAAACCACGAACTGGAATATGCATAAAAAGGATACAAATCTCACAAACATGTAAGGTGATACCTCAAAATCATGGGACCTAGCATATGTAATTAGGGTTTGAAAGAAAATAATTTTCAAAAATTATTATGGCAATTTTGAAAAATTAAATGAAATTTTGATTTGATTGTAAGGTGATACCTCAAGTAGACAAAGGGACCTAATATATGCAACTAGAGTTTGAAAGAAAATTATTTTTAAAATTACTATGGTAAATTTTAAAAGTTAAATTAAAAAAAATGATTTAAATATGCAAGAAAAAAATCAAAAAAATACTGAAAAAATACCAGGACCTAGTATAGGCAACTAGGGTTTGAAGAAAAATATTTTTTAAATTACTAAGGTGAATTTTTAAAATTAATTATGAATTTCTAATTTAAATATGCAAAAAAAATTAGAAAAATACTGAAAAAATTAGCAAAGAATTTACCCTAGGGTTTTTAGGGTTTTTATATGCAAATGAAGTCAAGTTCGCTAAATAATTTAACTGTTTTGAGAATAATTGAGTTTTATTCCTATTTTAGTTAAAGATCTGGATTAATAAATTAGTAAATAATATTAAAATAATTACAGTCTTGATTTGTATAATTTATCTATCTTTTTTACCTTTCTAAAAATAGTAATAAATTAAGAGAAATTATAACTTAGCTTAAAATATGTTGAAACGGCTATTGTATGGTCTAAAACTGGCTATGCAAGACTGGGATAGTGTCGCAAATAAGAATCTAGATTTCATTCGATGAGAGGATAGGATCACCAAAAATAGGACACCCTGGGGTCCGACACTATTGTCCACTCCTACCGCTATTGTCTAAACTACTCATAAAGACCTATTTTTTCTGAGTTCTTTGCACTATTCCTGTGTGAGCCTATCTGTGAAATTTTAAATTTTGAATGTCAATGGAGTTCGTTGTAGAGCTATTTTAATCTTCAAAACCCTAACCCTCCGTCATACTTCATAAATGATATTTAAATCACTTAAAAAGGGGGGGTAGTATGTGTAAGATGCATTAAACGTGTGATCTACACCTCTTGTGTGGGCACACTACCTACATACCAATACTTCGAAGAGGGATCAAGCCATATGTAGTTCTCTCACTTGATGTACTTTATATAATAGTGTACTGCGAATGCAACAATGTCAAATTGAGAGTGTTTGAGGTAGCTAGGGACTAGTGTGAGAATTTGAATGTGTTTACAGCTATGTTTGGTGACTGTATGTAGAGAATAGGAAAGTTTGCCTTAGTGGTTTGTTTGTATTCTTTTTTCCTTTGTAAGATTTGTCACCTCCCTTGTAAATGAACTTTGAATGGGATTTTATATGGAACTATTGGTCTTGGGTTAAATGTATTCACGCTAGGCTGACATGATGAAGGATAGAAATTGGATGGAAATTATTGTTTGGGATTGAAATGTGATTGGACAGGAGAGCCAAAAATGAGACACCATAGGGTCTGGTGCTATAGTCTAGGTATGATGCTCCTGTTATATAGGCTCAGGACCTAGGGGGATAGAGTTAGCCTAGGAAATAGAGTCAGGCTGAGCTGGAATGACTATCTGGAAGGCTATGGATGACTGGTAATGAGCAAAAAGGTGTCTAGAAGAGTTACGAGAGCATGCAAGAAAGACCTATGGATTGAGTGTCACAAGCCACACTCAAGCTACTAATTTGGACATTTTATATGACTACACTTTTATTTATGATCTTAGACTTCATGCGTAAAATCATAATTCCCCATCCTTTAAGATTTCATGACTTACTTGATTTGTCACATTCTATAAGTATAAGCATACTACCTATTATATACATATAAACTGTATACATATATATTAATATTATTTATACTCCATTATTTATATATATATATATAAATATATAAAAATAAAATACAAATATTTTTGTAACAGTGTTTAACATTGTTCCTTTTTTAACTTTAATGTTTCCACAACTAATAACTTTTCCCTCAATTTAAGTTCAATTACTGTGTAATAAAAGATCAAACTATTTTTAGTATAAAATCTTTACGCCTTAATAAATTTTTGTATGTTTCCATTTAAACTCAAAGCTCACAAATTATTGATTCATTTTGGCTCATTTGGCCTCATGTGTTCATTGTTTTAGAAACCAAAACACTAAATATATTTAATTTTATCCACACAGTCCACCTAACTCTGTTTATACTCAGTTTAAACAAATGCACAGTCGGTTAAAGTATAATCATGTAGTGTTTCATACATATGACTTATGACGTATATTCATAAAACACATAAACTCAATTATTTGTTATATATATACTAACTATATACATGTATGTCAATCTTATTTGAATAAAGATACGTAGTCATATGTGTATACCCTGTTCAACGCAGTCTTTATCTTAAGTTTGTTTAAGTTCAAATCATAGTTTCGTATTGTATATATAGTACACAGTCCTCATAGCATTCCAAATTTCAAAAGATAATACACAGTCGAGACATATTTAATGCATATATATTCGATGTTTATAGTTAACACAGTCGACATATGTATGTATGTATTCGTTATTCAAAATATATATATATATTCGTTGATCGTTATTAACTTAAATACACATTTGCCATAAGTATAAAATTGTGTATAGTCTATTCACAATTCATTTAAAGACAATGTCGACTTATGTATATATATAGTCTCTGTTTCCATGTGACTTTATACACATTTACTCAATCCCCATGTGTATCCAAATAAAACAAACGACAACCCATAAACATAAATAAATAAATATATATATATATATATATATATATCAAAAGAATTGACGAAAACTCGAATTCTCTTTAACCCATTCAAAAATCCTTTGTATTTAGTTATATCAAGAACTCATAATGTGTATGTTGTCTTTCTACAAAATTGAATTTAAATATATTTATAAATATATAAGTATATACTCATAGGGTTGATTTCCCCTATATATGAGTATATAAATACATATGAATACATTTATTCTGAGCGTTCAACACACACACATACACATACAATTCCAAAAACTCGGTCTAGATATGCATATATGTCATTTTAAATCACCCAGGGTTCAATCTTTAGCTAGGGTGTTGTAATGCCAAACCACTACATTCAATCTTTATCCTAATATCTTTATACCAACTCGAATTGTTTGCAGTCTTAGAGTTTTAATAGTTATATGGCTTAGTTTTGTTGATGGTCGAGCCATCCACAAGACTAAGTCTGCATTCTTTATTCAAGATTAAAACATTTTCAAAACCCTAATAATGCAAATATAAAAAGAAGTTCTATAAGCAATGAAATTAATTACTTCACCAACCTCTATAGTCGCTTCCAATCTGATACTAAATGAACCATTATATTTTAGTTCTTCCTTGATTTGTTTGTTTTCTCCTCCTTCGTCATGTGTCCTTCTCCTCCATGACTCACCTCTTAACCTGCTCTACTCATCCAACTCCTTTCCATTCAAAATTTGTAGGCAATCTCTCCCAACTCACAATCGTCGTGTTTTTTAATTCCAAACACTAAGACCAATTAACTTCTATTAACAATGCTTTAAAAAATCTCCAATTTCACTTTACTCGAACTTTCCCTAATTCTTTAATCATTAATATATTCATTTCAAAATTATGCATGTTACTCTATGTTACAAGTCCGAGTAACTCACTCTAAAAGCCCACTTAAAACATTATTAGGAATGATAAGTATTACTTACACTTCAACGTAGTCTATGCGTGTTAGAAAGATTAGGCTTAGATCTTAGGTTATAATATAATCTTTGCTAAATCCTTTAAAGATAGACAGTATCATGATTTTAAAATAATATTGTAATCTAACAATAAAATGATGAATCCTTTTATCTAAAAAATGTAAATTGGATAATTAGTATCCTATCCATAAAATTATTATATAAATATAATTATTACTTTATTACTATTTTATATAAACTATATACGTCTTTTGTTATCTTATTGCCTTCAAGGGTATATTGATATTCTCAAATATCAATAATAACAACTAATGTTCCAAAACATTGTAAAGACGTTTTTAATAGTCTATATATAATAGTAACTAGATATCATCCATATAGATTTGTATTTTGGTAATCTTAAACAACATGAATATAGTAACATAACACAGTTATACCGTAACATTATGCACTAAATCTATGTAATTTATACACAATGCAATCATACACAATATTTATTTCATTTATAAGTACTAAACTTAAACTAACATTCACTAACATGCAAAATCTAGTATCTAACAGCAATTAACTTTAAAAACATACTAACTTTAACAATCCAAACACACAATACATATAACATGTAAAATCTAATGTGGTGTGTGTATGGGTTTTAACAATTTCTCTATCGTTTTTCACCATCTCTATCTATGTCACCCTCTCCGATGATACTCTCCCTTCATCATGCTCTGCGAGATGAACTCTCATGCATCCAACTCACGATATGAAGATAGTCCAATACATCATAATATATATCATAAAACAATGTTGTAACAACAAATATAGCATAACCATTATGTACAAAATTCACAATATAGCTAACTCATAGCAATGAAATCATGAAATCCAAGTAACATACAATTGTCCCATAACAACTTATGACTTATAATTTCGTTTAAAAATAACAAATCAATTTAAAAACCATAATAATCTACGGATAATTAGGTAAATCAGCTTAGTGAAAAATTGAAATGTAACAATTTCAAAGTTAAGATATATCATGAGTCTAAAGTATTTTTTAGAGCAACAATTGTCTTCAGAGAAGCAACATAAATGGATCACAAAAATGTTAGGGCATGAATTTTAAATTATTTATAATAAAGGAAAGGAAAATATTATAGCTAATGTGTTTTCTTGACAAGAAGCAAAGAAAGCAAAAATTTGTGTTATTTCTTTATTATAACTTGAATGGGTAGAAAAAGCATGGGTGGAGTGAAAACAAGATACTCTAACAAGGAAACTCATACAACAACTTCGAGAGTCTCATTTTCTGTACACAAGTATGTTTGGAAAGGAAACTCCGTATGGTACAAATACATGCTCTTTTTGTGCCAAAATTCAGAGTTGAAATCTAGCATCTTGTCTCAAATGCATGACTCACCCATTAGAGGACATTTTGGATTCTTAAAGACGTATCACCGTATAAAGGAAGATTTTTTGGGGGGAAGGCCTTAAGGGGGATGTACATAAATTTGTAGCATAATGTTTGACACATCAATAAAGTAAAGGAGAAACAATTAAGACTTCAAGGCGTTTACAACCATTAACCATTCAAGCATAAAATTGGGAGGAAAGATCGATTGTATTCATTATGAGCCTCCCTAAGTCGAATAACTTGGATGTGATATTGGTGGTTGTGTATAGACTCACTAAGTATGCACATTTTTGTGGAAATTCTTATCCATTTCAAGCTAGTATCGTGGTAGATGTATTCATGGAAAAGGTATAGAAATTCCATGGCATTCCCAAAATCATTGTGAGTGATTGTGATCCTATTTTCACTGGCATATTTTGGATTGAGCTATTTGTCGCATGGAGCACTAAACTTGCACCTAGTTCATTTTATCATCTGCAATCAGATGGCCAAACAAAAATTGTGAATAAATGTTGAGAAGGATATCTACATTGCTTTGCCTTAAAGACACAAGCACAACGTTCCAAATGGATTTCACAGGTAAAATGGTGGTGTAACACATCATTTCACACAACAACAAAGATGACTCCATTTGAGGCTCTTTATGGCTATCCGCCCTGCCTCCCCCATGGCACCCCCCAACTTTTTACTTCATCTTATTTGCAAGGTCATCCCAAACCTGTGCAGTCGAGGATCATATTCAACACCAACAACAAATGCTTCAAGTCCTTAAGGATAATATGTTTGTGCCTCATAATAGGATGAAACAATAAGCATATCAACACCAAAGTGAGGCATTTTGAGGAAGGAGATTGAGTATACCTTCACTTACAACCCTATAAACAAAGGTCACTTAAACAGTGTAATAACATCACACTCGCACCAACATTTTATGGGCCTCGTAAGGTTATCCACTGAATTGGACGTGTGGCTTATAAGTTAGAACTTCCACCCTCTTCCAAAATTCATCATATATTTAATGTTTCATCCCTAGACAAAGTAATCAATACCAAGCTTCTAGTCCAGTCACAGTTCCCTAAGTTAGATGAAAAAGGGAAGTTCATTATGGAACTTGAGGTTGTCATAGCAAAAAGAGCGAAGCAATTGTGAAACTGAGCCATTCTTGATTTTCTCATCAAATGAAAAAAACTACCTGCTGAAAATGCAACATGGGAAGATGAACAATTCATGTAAAAATATCACAAGGTGTTAAGCATTGAGGGCAATGCTTTTTATAAGGGGAATAACATGTTACATCCTTAACATTATATTTTCTTATGAATACAAAGGTATGGAATGGGGAACATAACCTTTAACTTTCATTTATTAGTTATTAATATTTAGTTAGGCTGACATAATTAGAATGAAAAGATTCAACACTTTCCGATTATGGATTATGGATATATATGGTTAAGCATAGCTCTCCATACTCATCACAAGTTTCATAATTAAATAAGTTTACTTATTTACTTTGATTATTGGAAAATTCTCCTCCAAAATAAATTATATTTAAATATTTTCTCTATTATTATAAAAAAATCTCATCACAGAGAAAGTAATTGCATTGTAATAAAACTATGATCTATCTCATTAAAAATATGGTAATGTATAAGAACCTAACTATGACGGATGTGGCCGTGCTGAAACCCTATCCTCCGCGGCCATGGACTTTGGTGACCAGGGCCCATCTGTTTTGGGATCCATGGGGATTGAGCGCGGCGCGAAAATATTTATCCTTTTTTGCGTGGACCCTTATTTTGCTTCGGATCTCCGTTTTTTGGATGGAACTTGGGCAGGATTTCTTGCCTGCGTTGGACCGCCATCCAGTTCTGGTATGCGAAGTATTTAGTGATCTGTTGAGGGAAACATTGTTTCCTTTTTCAGGATTTTCAAAACCCTGTACGCAGAGAGGATTTGGCTGTTGAAGTATTTGACCAGCGCGTGCGGTGTGGGTTTGACTGTGGGGAGTACCCTGTATGGCTCCCCGTGGCAGGTGTTGACGAGTGGATCATGAATCAGGAGAGGCTCTGCTTCCGCTGTAACCCTAGGTCCAAGGTTGAAGATGCTGCATATTAGGGTTGGAGACCAGATCTGATTTTTCGCTAGCGCCTTCTATCGGCTAGGGTCGTGACTCATGTTGAAGTGCTTAAAGACGTCTTTGACGAAGTATTGAATGCGATGGTGGCGAATCCTCTGGGCTTTGCAGAGGGAGAGAATGGGCTGACGATCGGGAGGACGGATTGGGTGTTGGTGGTATTGGTTCTGGGTTTTTTTGAATGTTTAGTTGGGGTTGTGGTATGGTGGTTTGCGTTTGCGTGGATCTTTCAAACCCTTCCTCGTGTTTACGCAGCACTGTAATGTGAAATCTATCATTGCAGTGAAAAGTTTTTTTAAAGTTACAGGGCCTTGCAAAACCTGGGTACTTGTTTCAGGTCGTAGACCCTGGTTTGTTTAGGTTTCAGATCCTTGAAAACCCTGGTTGTTTTTATTGGTTTTTATCGGTGGTTTCAGGCCCTGTAAAACTTGCGTTAGACACTGTTTTTCAGTATGTTTCAGGGTTGTCTTCCCTGTTGGTTTTTAATGTTCTATCTCTCTTGTATCTGTTATAAGGTTTCGGGGCCCCTTCAAACCCGGTTTTTACCTTAATCTAAAACTATGACCTATCTCATTAAAAATACGGTAATGTATAAGACCCTGTAAAATAAACATTTCATTCAATAAATCTATTGAAGAGGCCTGCAGAATTTTAGGAGTAATGTCAAATTTGTGGAATTGTCTTCGTTCTTATCGTCACAAAGACTTCTTGGTTTCTCGAAATCTTGTCCTCTACGAATACACGAAGTAGGGGAGAGAGAAAAAAGTCTTAAAAACCAAGAAAGTGATTGAAATAACAGGCTGTTTTAACTTAACAGGTTTGCATTGGTGTGGAGCTTGATATAATTCACTGTGATCACTATTTTTCTTAACCTTTCTATTTTAATAGCTGTATGATTTAGTTCGGTGAGGAGTCTAATTGGTCTTGGTGTTGTTCAGAGGCCTATAGAGTTTAGTTGGGTCCAATTGGTTACAACTTGTTTAGAACTGTCAAAAGAATAAAAATGAGTTACAGGAGGTCAGATAACATTTATGATTACCTCTTCAAAGTTGTGCTTCTTGGGGACTCTGGTGTGGGAAAATCCAATCTACTCTTGAGATTTGTAAAAAATGAATTCAATTTGGAGTCCAAGTCTACCATAGGTGTCGAGTTCGCAACTCGCAGCATCAAAGTTAATGATATCGTGATCAAAGGCCAGATATGGGACACTGCTGGCCAAGAGAGGTAGTACCGTAGTACCATCTCTGCACTTTTTTTGGGTTTAGTATAGATGTAAATTTTACATAAATTTTACATATATATACACGTGTATATACACTCACCTCAGAGCATTAGTAGCGCATGAAACTTTAAGTCAAAGCACTAAACCCAAACAAATCATGGCAGTGTTGTGGTCTGCCTCATATGAGTTGTATAGAATTCTATTGACTAGTTTCTAAAACCATACATGCCATGTATAGATTTTGGTATATTTGGCTTTGGGAGAGAAAACAGTTTATTATAGTCTCTGTAGATCTATCTTGTTTTGCTATGTATATAGGATGTTTCCCAAAGGCTGATATTTTACAAGGAAACTAATCCAGAACAAAATCGCAGGTTATGTTTAGAACTGAAGATCATAGAATATATTCCACTAAATCTGGAGGAAGTTTACGAGGAGCCAAAATAAGTTGTTCGGTTCAATTTATGCGAGACCTTTTGCGTCTCTTTTTTAACATAATATCCTGGGAAATAACTCTAAACTTGGTGTTAGTTTTACCTAGTGACATAACTGACTCATAGACAGCCCAACAAGGTTTGATTCCGCCAAGGCACCAAGATAAGAGATGAGATAGGTTGCAAGCCTTGTACAACTTTGGAGGAATAGATACCCCTCAAATCAGGGCTTTAAGCTGGAAAAAAGGCAAAAATGGTTTCCGTGTGTTGTCCATACCAGGGTATATTAAAACCAGGGTATTCCAACCAAAAAAATTGGCCTTAAATCTGTCAATTCCAAGAAAAATAGTTCAGCACAAAGGGCCCTCAAACCTTGGCTCTAAGCCAAAGGAAGGAAAAAATAATTTCCATGTGTGGCCCATATCAGGGTTCGTTAAATGCAGGATCTTCCAACCCAAAAAATTAGCCTTAATTCTGTCAATTCCAAGAAACATAGTACAGCACAAATAGAATAGAGATTTTAATATCTTTTTTTCGTTGATCCATCTATTAAGAAAGCTAAGAGTTACATTCTTTCCTAAACTTTGGGAGATGTGGAGGTATTCTCTCTTGTAAATCCAGAAGATCAAACTTCATTGTGAAATGGTAGGAATGTTCCGCATTTGTGCATAGCAATATATGACACAATGAGACACAGCAGATGTATACTCTTCTTCTTTTTCTTTTGCAGTATAGGTTATTTTCCATTTGCAGAATATTTTCTTCTCAAGATAGTACTTGACATATCAATAAAGAATCATTCTTTATTAATGACAAATGTTTTCATATATTTTTTGGTTGCAGTGTGTTCTACCAATCGAAACAGATAATATGTCCATCTAGATGATATTTGCAATGTGTATTCTACGCTGCCATTAGAAAGAAAGAAATAAATAAATAAATTATATTAATGTCCACAAATGACCAAAAGTAGGTCCATAGGACTCGAGAATACATCCAATTACAATAGAAAGTGCTAAAGGATCCTAGAAACCACAACTAAATAAAAGAACGACAAAAGCATTAAAAGTAGACGTCAAAAAAGGACACCTCTAGTCATGATGTTGAATGTGAAAAACCCCAGTAACTAGTTGACGCCTCTCAATGACCAACACAGTCATCCATAAATTTCTCAGTATTTGCAAAGAGAATGTGAAAATATAGATTTCATAGACCTTACATTCATTATCATTATTGAACGTAAACATATGCTTGTGAATCAGAATCTCAAAAAATCAAGTTCTTGCATATATGGCCTAAGAGGTAGTTAAGGGATCATTTGTTGATACGTTTTCAGCATAAATACAATCTTTAGACCCTCATTCCTAATTCCAGGGCATCCAAATCTTCCCACATGATATCTATTACCAAAACCGCGTTCAATTTCTTTTGTTGGGCCCTTTGAATGAAATCTTTATATTTAGAGTCATTGCGGATGAAAATATTATGTTGGTGTTTTGTGTTTTCAGGTACAGAGCTATAACAAGTGCTTACTACCGCGGAGCTCTTGGGGCGTTGCTAGTCTATGATATCACTCGACATGAGTCATTTCTGAACATTGAAAAATGGCTAAAAGAGCTAAGAGATCAATCTGAACCAAGCATTGTGCTGATACTCGTTGGAAATAAGAGTGATTTAAATCACATAAGACAAGTGACTCCAGAAGAAGCTCGGTCTCTTGCAGAGAGGGAAGGCCTATATTTTATGGAAACATCTGCTCTGGATTGCTCCAATGTAGAAAATGCTTTCAATCACGTGTTGACCCATATTTACAAAGTAATAAGCAAGAAAGTTCTTGAACATGGAGACAACGTGATGACAATACCCAAGAAAGGCCAAACGATTCAGGTAAATGAGCTGATGAACAATCAAAAGACAGGATGTTGCTCAGGATGAGCCATGTGTGAAGACACCTGTTTTTTCACAAATAAATGACTTCAGATGCAGCTTTCAGAGTCTGTAGTGATAAACTTGGCCACCAGATCTCATTTATGATAGCATTGATTCTTAAAAGAGATTTGAATGGGCTCATCAAATATTTGAACATCGCTTTGGTTTTGACTACCTCCAGGTCACAAATATTTAAGTTTGTATCACCTAATTCTGTTTCTATTAGACTTGTATGATCAGGGAAAGACCATGTTAATAAGATTACCAACAACCAAACAAGAAAACATTGCAGAGCATGTAACTGGCAAATCAATGTCATAATAATAAATTGGAATTTGAACCCTTTGTATGATTGTCTCCTTATGTCTTCTGAGCCAAATTCTTATACCCCACAACTTGTATTTCAAAATAAGGGCCCATTTATATCTTCTTTTTTGGTTTGGAGTTATGTTTTCAACTATAGTTTATTACCAACTGGATTGCAAACATCTTGTGTTATAACAAACCAGTAATCTAAATGTAACCAACATAATTGAATAGTGCATAGTGGAAAGATATCACTGAATATGTACTTTGATGAGTGTTCAAACAAACACATAGAAACAAATCCATCCATACAAGCAAAAAATGGCCTTGAAAGGAAAACAAATAACCATTTAAAATGTTTTCTTAGGCCCTCTTGTTCTAAATGAACCATTTTTGCCTGGTGTGACCAATGTTGACAGTAGTTTTCCATACATTCACGTGTCTCGAACATACTTTCTTTCCACATAATTTCCCTGATCCTTTACGGATGGTAATTTTAGATTTCTTTTGTTTCATTTTTTTCCACTTTTTCTAAAATGGCTTATAGGTGCTTCAAACAATTTATTTCCATGGTTTTCCATATCATCCTTAATGATGTAGCGCACCTAGACAATCTCGTACAGCCATAAATGTCAAGCACCAAGAAAAAGAAACATCTGTACGGTTCAAAACCTTGAGAAAACAACTATAAATCTTTTACTAGTGTTTTCTACTACACCGCGGGGTACAAGGACAGTCTACCAATGAATGGCCATTCAAACATTTGCATTGTCAGGTAAAAGTCAAGTCTTGTGGATTCCACGTAAGCATTAAAAAGTTTTAGGTTCAAGATTTCATATCAGACTTTTCCATTGTACCTATCAACTGGTTGTTAACATCAAAGAACCATCTGAAAGCCTGCGCACATGACACAGAAAAGCACGCATAAGCGCAGGAGAAGCGAGCTTTGCTTTGGCCGTATGCGCTTTGAACTTCAGACTTTGTTTCAAATTTACATCAAAAGGATAAATTTCAACTGTCTTGGTAATTCCACCTTAGCATACCAGAGTAGATAATATGCCTTTCCTCCTCGCTAGAGGCGCTCATTGTAGAGTAGTTTTCATAATTATTTTGTTAACTAGCAATGGTGGCTAACCCCACAAAGCTTCAATTCCCTTTGCTTCATGCCTCGACTCTGAGCGGTAATTTTTTAGGTTTCTGACAGTAGACATGATGCACTACAGAGAACAAATTCCTGCACATAAATGCTTCCCAAAAGATATCTTTTTTTACTACAGAAAACAAAATAGAATTTGTTCAATAGACCAGTGAGCTGCAACAGCCCTTCCATATTCAAAAGAGAACAGAATTGGACACTGACTTCCGGACAAAGAGGATTCGCTTGCTCACAAAACTTTGGTTGGCTTTTGGCAACATTTTCTGACAGCAAACCCCTGTTTTACAAACTCTTTGTATGCCTTCAACAACACCTTCCGACAGTAGACATAACATGTAAGAGATAAAACATGCTGTGCACCTATACAACAAAAGCTTCCAAATTGAAAGTTAAAGTGTCTTTATATTACAGAATTAAACAATGGAAAACAGAATTAGACGTCAGTATCCAAGTAGTAAGCATTTCTTGCTTGCAAAGTTTTTATTTGGTTTTGGCGAGACTTTCTGACAGACAAATGCTTCCAAATTAAAGTGACATATATTATCAATTACAGAATAAAGAAATGATTTCATCACACAGAGCACTTGACCTGTGATGCCCCTCTACCTATTAAAGACGGGAAAAAAGAATTGGGCACTAGTTTCTGAGCAGAAGTAACAATTTGTCACAAGTTTGATAATTTCAGCACCATTTTCTGACAGTACACATGATGACTCATACAGTAACAATTTCTAAACACTGCATAAGAAAACAGAATTCTAAATCAAAATTTGTCCATTTTATATATTCTAGATTTAAAGAATACGATTAGTTCACTTGGGCACACTTGGCCTGTACTGCTCCTCTCCCTGTTCAAGGTAAGAACACACAATCGGGCGTTGCTTTTTAAAATAAGTTCTGATTGGGTTTGGCAGCATATACCGAGAGTAGAAAAGATATAACAGCATAAACAATCTTATATCAAAAATATACTTCCAAATCAAAAGTTATATGTATTTTACATTACAGAACAAAAAACAGAATACGTTCAACCAGGTACTCGAACTGTAATGTGCCTTAGGAGAACAAATTACAATGGTTATCAAGTAAAGTGCATTGATTTCTCACAAGATTTTGGTAGTCAACAAAATTTTCTAATAGTAGACACGATGCATTACAATGACAAATTTATATGCACTTATACAAAAACAAAAGCTTCCAAATCAAAAGTGAAATGTACTTTTGTATGGTAGAATTAAAGAATGAAACCTGTTCAATTGGGCACACAACCTGTAACGGCCGAGATAGGTGAAGAGAAATTGGCCACTACAAGACAGAATTGGACACCAGTTTTTATGCGGTTTTGACATCATTTGTTGACATGAGACATGATACATTACATTCTTATACCAAACAAATACTTCCAAAGCAAAAGTTGATTGTATCACATTCTAGACAAACAAAATAGGGCACTTGGTCTCTAAAGCTCTCTCCCTATCCAAGGAAGGTTAACAGAATCCACAGGGATCGTAGTAAAATGCATGCTTTTTCAGATTTTTAATAAAGCTTTCAGCAATATTTTCTGAAAATATGCATGATGAGTCACAAAGAACAAATTTCTTAAAAATAAGAAGCTTCCAAATAAAATAGTAGTGTATTTTACATTATAGAACTAAAACATGGAATTGAGTCGATTGACCAAACTTGACCGGTTTTGGGTGAATATTTTGTCCCCAGCGTACTGATGAGCAAAAATAAGTCTTATCATCTACAGCAAAGGAGATTGGTCGGCCCAGTGTGCAGGTTTACTACATCAGAGGTGGACAAATCTCTCCTCTCATCAAGGGGAGGTTCCCTATTAAATATGAGGACGCTATATACTATATATATAAGTTGAAAATAACACTCAGGGGTAAGATAAGCGATCCATTTCTCTTTTTTCAGAGATGATGTTAACAAACAGAAGAGAAAACCCTGGGAAAAACACTGAAGGCACTTCTCTTCTTTCAGAAGTGTTCTTGCAGGACACAACAATTCTTTCAAGTAGTAAAAGTAACTGGTAACAAAAAAGCGTAGTAACCAACAGGATGAAACAGAACACAAAATTTCCACCTCAACTGCCCAAAGAGTAAAACACAAAGGATAATGAGGGCACAAAGTCATCCCAAAATCCTCAACACAGAAGGAAAAGAAAAACACACACTGAAAGCAATTGTGAAAGCACAAAGTCTTTCCACAGTCGGCTTCAGGGAACTTTCCTTATTACTTTCACTAATTCTTCCTGTTAAATTAAATAAATAAAAATACATTTAGAAGATAGACATAAGAACAATCTCCTAAAATGATACACGCTATGACAGCACAAAGTCTACAAACAATTTGCTTTCTCATTCAGATAAAATGATAGGAACAACAATATAAGCTCAAAGTCTTAGCATTCGCTTTTCAATTTGCACAGAGTTTTGCTTCTGGTAACGGGAAGATCTTCTTAAAACAATAAAAGAGATTACAATATATAGCAGCCAAAAAAGACTTGGCGCTTTGTTTCATGGAATGGCCCATGTTGTACATTCAATGCCTTGAATGCATTTTCAGTTCTGTCAAAGGGGCTGCGTTGAAAACAGGGCGGCTATCTTAACTATGGCGTGTCATTTCATCCCATATGTCTTCCCCTGAGTCTGGATCATTTGATCTGTCCCCTCTGACATCTGCACAGCTGTCCATTTTATCTTTACTCCAAATGAGACTAACAAGCCGCGCCTTCAATGTTTGTCAGTCAAAATATCTACTTTGCGGACTGTTCCAGCTACCAGAATAACTACTGCATAGATATTTTCCTCTTTGTCTCTTCTTGCTGCGATTTGAGCTCTCGGGCTATTTTTTCGGTCTTGCTAGCTCCTTACGCTCTTCTATCAATGGTTCTTCCCTTTGGCGATTTGGCTTTTTGCATTCGGGTCTGCGTTCCAACTTTCAAAGATCAACGACTATTTCATGGCATTTAACTTTGACATCTGCGGACCCTCACAATTCCTTCGGCTTTGTTGTTTGATCCTTCCCGGAGGGGACTTGCCCTTCGAGGTCCGCTTTGGGTCGGGGAGAGCCCCTCGCAAGGGTATCTGCCCTTCAGGGACCTGAGAAACGGTCCGCTTTGGGTCGGAGAGAGCCCCCCAGCAAGGGTATCTGCCCTTCAGGGGGTCTTCAGATGGCCTTTCTTGGTTCTTTTCCTTCGGACCGAAGGAATTCCTTCGTAGTTTCCTCTGCCGGGCTTTTGCTTTCCGTCAGGCTTTCTCCCTGGGTAAATTTCTTCGGACAAAATGTCCGAAGGAATTCCTTCGGACATCTTGTGCCTTGTTTACTTTTCCGCAGTTACTTTTCCGAAAGAATTCCCTGCTCTTCACTTGGTCTTTGAAACAGTTCACATGCTCCCCACCTGCCCTCCGCAAGGGCTATCTGACCTCCAAGATTACCTTTCGGAAAAGTTGCAAGGGTCCATTTTGGCTCCTACGTGCCCTCCGCAAGGGCACTTGTCCTTCGGGCTCTTGGAAGATCCCTTTGAACTTCCCGATTGAAAAAATGGCTAAGTGTTGAACCTATTTCTTTCCTGCAGAGTCCGTAGAAGCCAACCTGCAGAGTCCATAGAAACGAGTTTGTAGATCTGAGGGAGTCCGTAGATGTGAGAAACCGGCCTGCAGAGTCCGTAGTTATAAAGCCTTGAGAGTCCGTAGATTTGAGCTTCCCTGCAAAGTCCGTAGAAATAAACTTGCAGAGTCCGTATATTCAACCCTGTAGAGTCCGTAGATTCAACCCTGAAGAGTCCGTAGATTTCTGAAAAAACTTGAAAAAAGAAGGATTTGAAGGCTCATAACAATTTTCGAAAAGGGAAGAGAGAATTTTGGTCTGTTGAACCAAAATAATTCATAAGTTGTCCCAAAAAGAAGAGTGATATTTTTGGGGGACAACAATACCCATCTACATACATACATGGAAAAAACCAAAAGGTTCCAAGTCTTCTGACGTGAAAGTTAAATGAAGTTTAAATTACAGAACTAACGAATGGAATTTATACAATAGGACACTGGAAATGTAATACCCCTCGCCCTACTAAACATGGGAGAACAGACTCCACTGGTTTCCAAGTAGAATGCATTACTTTCTCACAAACATTTGATAGCCTTTGACCAACATTTTCTTACAATAGATATAATGAGTTACAGAACCAATTTATACATTCACTAAAAACGAAGCTTCCAAATTAAAGGTTTAAGCAGTAATTTTATATTACTGAATTACGGTAATTTTATATTACTGAATTAAAGAATGCACATTGTTGAATAGGGCACTAGCCTTGAAATGCCCATCATCCTACTAAACATAACAGAACAGAATCCACTGCTTTGCTTTTCCAAACACTTCTGATCAGCTTCCAGGACAAATTTTCTGACATTATAAATGACAAGATACAAAAAAAAAACACATTAAGATGCTTACATGAAAAGAGAAACATCCACATCAAAAGTTATGCATAACTTAAGGCTTACATAAAATGAATTAAAAAATATAAATAGATCAATTAAACAGTTTTTATCCATAGTGCCCCAAGCTGAAAACTATGCATATTTTACATAACAGAACCAACGAATGCAATTTATTCAGTTGAGCACACTTGGCCTGTAATGCCCCCAAATCAAAATCTAGCTGTATTTTACATTACAAACTTAGAGAACGGAATTTGGACAGTTGGGCACACTTGACCTGTAATGCACTGCACATTATATCACAAAAAGCTTCCATGTTAAAAGTAACATTTGTATTCCATTACAAAACTAAAGAATATAATTGAATTCTTCAGTTTGGCACTTGACCTGCAACACCCTTCTCCCTAGTCATGATAGAGGAACAAATTTGAAACATAATCTCCGAGCAGCCAAATCCAAGATGGCAGATGCACTGTGCACAATCCTTATATGATACAAGACTGAAAACTTTGCCATTACTCAGCCCTGAAACTAAAAATATTGTCAAACCAGCCTGGTACTTGCAGCCTTTGATCTTGAACTGTCCCACACTTCAACTGCCTGCGAACCCTTCCTGGACACAAAAAGTCTGTTCCCTCCTGCTGCCACTCTTGTTATCCTCTCCCCGCCCTGCTTATTACCAACAATATTTTTCCTAAAAATCTTCCCCTTCTCCCTCAGACCCACTTCGCACCATGCCTCCAAGTCCCCTCCTCTGCTAACAAAAACCTGTTTTCCATATCCCAAAACCTTATTTTGTGCCCCACCAAGCCCTGGATTCGAATCCCCCAGTGCCACCCAGGGATTACTATTGTTAAGCTGCCTCAAATCTGCCATAAAAAGACCCCCACTCCTCACACCCAATTTAAAAATGCTGCCAAATTGTTCACTAACTGTTACATCAGCAGAACAATCGGAAAAGGGGTCCAAATTTACTTGATGACCAGTAGGGGCTGGGTTTGATTCCCGAAACTCCCACACAATTTTCTGTGATTTGACATCCCATAACTTCAACTCTGACCTATAGCCGAACGGCCCACTGTTAACATTACTTGACATCAATAAATTATGTGAATCTATCCACTCCAGCTTAGTGGCTGGGGATGATTCTAAGCCCCCAAATCCAATCTGACGGCCCAATTCTGTCACAGGGCGGAAGGATTCGCCATCAATCAACAGAATTGTGTGAGCATTCTTCCGGCCAGATTCAAAACTTGCAAAAATTGCATTCTTTGATGGAGAAAATTCTGCAGCCTGAACAGTTGGCTCATGGAGCCGGATCTCCTGCGATTCAATCTCCCACTGGACAGTTTCATGGTGAATTTTCCTATCCAAATTGTATATGTGGAGCCCCGGGATATCGACAGCTCCAGCAATGGCAACTGATGGAGAAATCTTTGCCAAGGTATCAATGCAATTAAACTGGGTTAAAAGAGTTCCAGTTTTCCTGAAAAAGACAAGGGGTATCATATGTGTCAGTTTATTCCACATTGGCAATAATTTTAACACGAAAAAGGCTCATAAGGCATTACACACTTTAGAAGCTGTGTCAAATTTTAACACGAAAAAGGCTCATAAGGCATTACACACTTTAGAAGCTGTGTCAATCCAAAAGCAGCTTGAGAATAATTGATAGTACCTAAAACCAGCTTTTCACACATAAGCACTTCAAGATACAAGAAGAAAAGGATTGCCTATCTGAAAACAATAATTTATAGACTGAAACAAATAGGCTTTTGGCTCTTATGGGGTCTTCTGTCAATTCAGAAATTTATCAACCAGATTAAAAAATTAAGCTTTTTCGTTTGAAGTGAGAATACGATTTAACAGTGCTTGTGTCTTTATATTATATCCTATCATATTCCTTGTTGAGGATTCACTTAGACATTAATATCTATCTACTTGTTCATATTGACACGACCTCCGTCCTTGTGGCCATATGTAAGAGCCAAGACCTAGTTCCAAACTTCCTAATATCACCCTGCATAGTGCCCTAGAAAACCAGAGTCTCATAGCTCTCCCTCTGTAGAATTTAGAAAGAAAAGTGTTTGACCAATGTCCAAAACCATTTCAAAAATGAAAAAGGAGATCTCATAGCTCCCCCTTTGGAATTTTAATAGAAAAGAGAGTTTGCCCAACGTCCAAAACTATTTGAAAAATGAAAAACAAAGTTTCCTTGCTCTCCCTATGTGCAATTTGAATTAAAAAAAGCGTCTATCCAATGTTCAAAACTATTTAAAAAAAGGAAATCTGAGGTCTCATAGCTCTTCCTACGTGGAATTCAAATAAAAACCGGTAATTAGAATTATTTTAGAAAAAAATGGTCTCAGTAACTCTCCCTATGTGGATTTTAGATAAAAAAGAGGGTTTGCCAATGTCAAAAACCACGATCTCATAGCTCTCCCTAAATAGAATTTAAATTAGTAAAAAAGATTTGCAAGGTTCGAACTATTTGAAAAAGGAAAAAAATAAAACAGGGCCTCATAGCTCTCCCTATGTCGAATTTAAAGTTGAAAATATAACGTTTGCCCAATGTTCAAAAATATTTACCTGAGCGCCCAGTCGTAGATGGATATTTTGCTGCCATGTGACACAATTACAGAACCATCTGCTCTGTCAACTGACAGAGCCGAGGGGAGATCACGACCGCCGGGAAGCAGCACCGATTTCTCTGTCATATCCAGTCCGTCAAGCGACGGAGCCGCCATGGCCGACTTCAAGGCACCGGAGACTCCATAATACTCTGCCTCTCCAATCAGGTCGTTGACGGAAAAAAGTTCGTCAATTGACGATGTCTTTCTGGAGGTCCTGAGTATCGAAAGCAGGGCCGCAAAGAGGTCCGGATCGCGGTCAAAGAAGGAAGGGTTTTCGGCTTTTAGGGGAAAGGAAGGGGCATGGAGAAGGCCAGCGAGGATTGAACCCTGATCGGCGTGGCGTAAAGACGAGGCCGAGGTGTGGAAGATCGTTCCCCCCACATTAATAGCGATGATGCCCTTCTGGGAGAAGGATGGAGGCGCCTGTAGCGGGGTCACGCCGCCCTGAAACGGAAGCATTGATGGAGGCATTGTTTGACGTATACCCAGCGCGTATTCTACCAGAGGATGGATATTCAATGTGTATACAGCCAGGTGGAGGGTGTGGATGTTTAATTTGTATTCACTACCTGAATACGGATATTAGTTGTAGGTGTGCATGCAAACAAAAGGATGAATATTCAGTGTGTATATGCAGCCAGGCTGGGTGTATGCTTACTCTGTATTTGCTACTGGGATGACGATTCAGCGTGAATATGCAGGTGGAAGGTAGGGATATGCAGCTGGAGGGGAGGGATATATTTAGTGCTGGTTGCAGGGGGGTATATTGTGTGTATTTAGGTAGCCGAGATGGCGGGATATTCACTGTGCAGCCAGACAGAGGGATGGATGGATGGATATTCAGTGTGAATTAAGCAATTAGGTGACCTGTGCGGTGTATTTATAGTGGGTAGCTGAAATAGGTATGGGGTTGCGAAGGAAAACGATTCTTTTTCTTGTTGTTAGCGCACGTGCGTGCGCCTGCGTATGTGTTTCTAGAAGAATCGGTGTATTTAGTCAAAATTTCCCAGCTTTTACGGCGTTCAAACTTGCACGTCAGCTATGACAAAGTCCAGCCGTCAAGAGCTACCGTTATTTTCCCAGCGATGCTTCTACTCAAATGAAGTTTAGGCGGCGTCCGATTTGGACCATCTGAGTCGTTGGACTTGGGACTGAACAGAATATGCTTGCAAATTGGAAGTTTCTTCTCTAGGTTTACCGTCTTCCTATTTTCTCTTGACCGGAGTTGGACTCACAGTATAGAAAATACCATTACATGTTTGTTATACATGATTGAATGTGGAAAATATTTTGCCTTATGTTCGACTAAGTTAGGAAACCCTTTGATTGATTATGGCGACTTTATGGAATGTATTTTTTGGGTTATAAAATTGAAGGCTTTTACAAAAAATTTAATTAGATTATTGATTTTTGTAAAATTTTATTAGTGTGTGGAAGGTATTTCAAGATAATTTCTCTAAGGAGTGGAGGGAAGGTTTTCAAAAACCCATTTAGGCGCAAATTTGTAGGGCAAGAGTAAGAGGAGGGAGATGGTGATGATTCAGACTTGGATTCAATTGGGATTTTGGTATATAGTTCAGGGGGTCGTTATACATAGGTTAGAGTCCCAGGGAAGGCCCTGCACAATCTTGGTCAACCTCGAATGTTCAAGTGCCTCGCCCTCTATGGGAGGTCTATACTACATAGTAGGGAGATCAGGGGCAGCACTCCCTCAAAATGGTTCAGAAAGGTTGATTCTCATTCGCTCAATGAGGAGGGCGAGATGGAACCCTGCCAAGGCATTTAGTTTAAGGCCTTGAAGGAGAATGGGTACTCACATCTTGGGGGTGCGAAATCGGCCTGGTGCGAGCATGTGGAATCGAAGACAGGGTCGAGTGAAGGGGTCTTACCTTGCTTTG
The DNA here is from genome assembly GCA_037957365.1 of Torreya grandis. NCBI lineage: Eukaryota > Viridiplantae > Streptophyta > Pinopsida > Cupressales > Taxaceae > Torreya > Torreya grandis. Next base: position 1,734,396 of record JARHVA010002768.1, read on the forward strand.
TTTTGAATTAAAGATCAGGTGGGATTTTTTTCCCTTTTTGTCTGGTCAGCCTTGGTATGGGATGTCACGCTTTATAAGACACCACTGTGGGTGGATCCCCTGTTGGTGCCTTAAGACTATGCTTTGGGCAAAAGGCTTGGAGATGGACCTAATGGGATCCACGAAGGCTTACCTGACCCTTTTGGTCTTGTCGAGTGTTGCCTCTCAGTTGAGGAGCTCGTGCTTGGTGGTTAGTCTTTAGACTCCTTGGTGGGAGAAGACTATTATACATGGTTGGCCTTTGGAAAGTCTGGTTGGCTTGGCATGCCTTTAGTTACAGTCCTATGATGGCTTTGGTTGTGGACATTAGAGGAATCTACATCAAAGCTTGCTTTGCTCAGGGAGATGTTATAAGGTTCCAAATCAAAATTTCCTTGATAGGTGTGGATGTTAGAGGAATCCACACCAAAACCTTTGGTGCCATTATTGATATTAGAGGAATCCATTGTGGGTGGATCCACATCAAAGTTATTTGCTACTTAGCAACCACTTCAATGTTTCATCATGTTATCTTTGAATTTAGCAAGGTCAATTCATGTGATAACCCCTAAAAAACTTGTCCATCTCGTAGCCCATGAGCTCTAAACTCACAAAACAAGGTCAATCGTTGCCTTCTTGTGTTTGTTTTTCTCAAAATGTTTTTTGAGGTAATTTTTTTTTTTTGTGCAGTTCGGGGAATTTTTTTCGAACTACACAGTATCTTTTTATGTTTACAAAATTGAAGATTTTCTCCAACTTTATATTTTCCTTGTGTAAGATCACATAATTTTTTTGACTCTGCATATGCAAAGTCGAGAAATTTTTTTGACTTTACATATGCGATGTCGGAGATTTTTTTCGATCTTGCATATGCAAGATCGGGAAATTTTCACAACTTTGCATTTGTAGGGTCGGGATTTTTCTTCGATCTTGTATATGGGACCCACCACCTACGTAATTAATGGGCATTAATTATCATATTTTTTATATATTGCAACTCATAATTTTTTATTTTTACCATTTCTTTTTACCCTCGCCATTTTTTAGCACATTTGCACTTCTCCTTGCGATTTTCAAAATTGTCAAAAATATCATGTCATCATTTTTGCAATTGCTTTCATTTCCATGTGGACTTCCTTACACGCTTTTTAGGTAGGGTTTTCTTTTCTCCTTTCTTTTGTCTTATTTTTGATTCGTTTTTGTTGATTTCTTCTCCTAGGGTTTTTTCGTTTTCTCCCTTTTCTAGTTTTTCTTCTTCGCATGTGGTTCGGAGAAATTTCTCCAATTAGCACTTTTCTTTTTTGCTTTTTAGTGCACATCAGAGAATTTTCTTCAGAGTGCACATTCCTATTTTATGCACTTTCGCATGTGGTTCGGAGAAATTTCTCCAATTAGCACTTTTCTTTTTTGCTTTTTAGTGCACATCAGAGAATTTCTAAGTTGGATGCAAGTCAGAGAATTTTCTTCAACTTACATTTTTATCATCCAAACTTTTATGCAGTTTAGAGAAAATTCTCTAAACTATATAACCTCCACCATACCTCATGTAAAAGCATAATTTTTCATTGATCCTACATTTTTTGAAAAAGAATAAAAAATGCTAACTCCGGATAATCAAAATTTCCTACTTGTAGCTATCTGATCAATGTCAGACATCTCTCCAAGAAAGAAGACAATGAAGTACAAGTTTCAGGGTGTGTTCCCTTTGTCTGCAGTTGATGTAAATGTGGATCAAATTGGGGATACAGAGATTGGTCATGTGGATATGGTTGAGTTCTTATAAAGATTACGAAGAGAACCCATTGCACCCCATATGCAACCAATACTTAATAGTGAAATTCAATTGGCTGCTACATTTCTAGTATCAACACATGATTCTGAATTCATCTTGACCATGGCAACACATTTTGATAAGGAAAGCAGATCGGTCAAGGATTTACAGGGTAAGGTGATCATTCACCTTAATGAGGAATATTTTGATAAAAAATTTCACCTCTTCGAGATTGAAGAATATTCTAATTTAACTATGGAAACAACTGAAGAATACTATGACAAAGATCTTGAGAAGTGTAAGAAACATATTAACTCCAAATGACTCATGACTCCTCGACCCACCATCGCTAGATGGCCCAAGTATTTGTATCGTAGTGATTTTCTAGAGGAGATAGGAGATTTGATTACTCTCCTCAACAAAAGTGAAAGGGTTGTCTACTTCAAACATTTTTCAAGAATGGATGTATCAATACATTGAGTTATCAAAAGAAACAAGCAAAGGATCTTTTGGGGTAAATAAATCAGTGATGCTATTTGTCATCAACTCTCTGAGGTAGCTTCTTCACTCAAGTTTTACATGACTCCATATCTTGTGTATGTTGTAGCCAGTATGAAGTCTTTCTTAGGTTTAAAATATATCACTGAAAAGAAAAATGTTCCTGTATATGAGCACTATCCACAACTGACTCTAAAACAAAGTGTCAAGCATTATAGGAGAGTTAATGATGCTTTTTTCTATAAATTCATTTGTACTTTTGAGAAAGAACATGAAAAGAAGAGAGTTTCAGATTAGGCATGGGCACATGTCAATAAGGTTGGATGCATTTTCTTACAATTCCCAACTTTTACATACATCAGGGTAGGAGGATTTGATGAATAACCTTACATGCTACCCAGATACCCAAGTGATAAACTAATACTAATGGAGATTTGTAGACAAGTGATGAACATGCATAAAAAATAAACAGATGCTCACAAGAAAGGTTTCAAATTTCCAATCAATATTGGTTGGTACATAATTTCCACTATTCCAAAGGCTAAGACTATGGAAACCAAGTTGCACTAGATTATGCTTAAGAAATTCAAAAGTAGAAAAAACTTTGATTATAGAATGATGAAGGAAAAGCTCAAACATAATATCACCCATGTGCATAAAATTGAAGATATTTGGGCAGAATGTAGAACTAATGAAGATATAAGGAAACTTGATTATAGTCGCCTTACTGCTGATCAAGTTGTCAATTTGGAATTGGAAAATATTCCTAGGGATGTGATAGATGATGAGAATATATTGGATTCTTCATACGAGGAAAATCAAGTGGCTTCAACTCCTCTCCCTCCCATCCAATGGTCAGTTAAAGAATCCACTTCTATTAGAGATAGATTTCAACCTATTCTTGCAAGAACTAATGCTTGGTTGGAATCTAAAGGAATTAAGTTGAAACATTTAAAAACTGGTTTGAGGAAGACTATGATGAAGAGACTGCTAAGAAATGAGAGGAGCTGAGAACCAAAAACAAAGAGGAGCCCTCTACTTCCAAACAGAAGCCTAAATTTGTATTTGTTAGTAAACGAAAGAAGAAAGACAAAGAAGCAAGTGTCAAGGAAAGTGCTCAAGTGGAGAAGAAATAAATCCCAGTCATAAGTGAAGTATCACCTCAATCAACAATGTCACAAGTGTCTCAGCCAGTGCTTCAATAAAATATACAAATAGAGACTACTCAATTAGAGGTTCATTTGATTGAAGCTTCTCAAGCCATGGTTTCACAAGTAAAATTTTCCATAGTTCCTCCTATGAGCACCACTGTACAATTTGATCTTGTTCCTTCTCAAGTTGTTCTTTCACCACTGCCTTCACCTCTTAGTGCCACATTTTTTCAAGTTCCTTCACAAGGTCCACTAGACCAAGTTTTTGATTCATTATCAAATCTACCCAGTCCTTCAAAGTCATTGGGATCCCTAACTAATTTATATTTCACCCAACAAGATATGGACAAATTTATTTCTATACCTTCTTCAAAGACAACAACTCAGGGTCATGTCACGCCAGTGTCTAAAATGTCAATAGGAACTAAAGTGATGGTTACTCCAACCCAAACTCCACCTGTTATTACTACAATCCCATTAGTGTCAACCCCATTACTAGATACCTCCATCACACTGACTTCCATTCCACTTACTTCACAATCCATTGTCCCTCCCTAAGTATCCCAAACTTTAACATCCTCTGCCCAAGGAGATCCATCCCCTCTTCCTCCTTGGCTAGCATCACAAACACCTAAGAAGAAGTGAGTAGTGGCACCAAAAGACTTTGATTTTGGTCAGCTTGTGCCAATAAAGCCCAAAACAACAAAGAAGGCCAAAACTATGTCAAGGGTGATATTTGAATCTGGTCACAATTATGCTGAAGTTGCAGTTCCTCCTGAAGATAGAAACATTAAAGATATTCAAGTGTATGAATATGTAGTAGGACAAATAGATCTTGGGAAACAAACCCATGAAAGTGCAAAGGAAGATTTGCAAGCAGTAATGGCCTCCTTGATCGAGAGATATGGTAAGGACAAGAAGATCAAGGATCAACTCAAAGTACAAGTAGAACAACTAACCTCTGCTTTACTAAAAATCACCCAACCTTCTGAGTCTATTGATCTTATTGTGCATGAAAATACTAAAAAAGCCATTCAATATGCAAATAGAATTGGATCTCAGGGTCATGTGGTCAATGTCTAGATTGAGAGATTAACAACATAAGGTACTCAAAGGTTGCGTTCTACCGTTGGATTTTTAAAGAACCTAAGTGAAGTGAAAATAGAAATTCAACAAATAATTAAAACACTCACTCAAGATTTGGAATTGACTGAAAAGGATATTAATACATGGACTCAACTACACAAATTCAAACTAGAGCTTTTGTTTGAGCAAAAGGTCATTCCAAATAGGAAAATGTTCATTGAATATAGGGAAGCTATGAAGAATAAAAGAGAAGTTCTCGAGCATCTAGTTAAAGATCTTGAAGAAGCTGAAGATATGTGTGATAATAAGATGTTAGATCTTGTAGATAAAATTGGAGAGCTTCCTTACCAAGTTAAAAATTATTCTCAAGAAATTATTCCTATGGAGACTATTATTCAAGAATTTACATCTTTGCTTCAAACAAAGATTGAAACAGGTACTTTCATGCTAGACTCCATCGACAAACTGATTGAATTTCAAGTTATTTTTAAATAAATTACAAAGAATCATGGACAAAAGCAAATATTTGCCAGCTTACTTAGAATATTCAATCACAAGGGTACTAGTCATCTCCAAAAGTACATCCGGCCCAGATAACAGTGAGGTTCAAGCTATATTGAAGAGATATGAGGAATTTTTAGAAAAAATAAAAAGGAAAAAATTATTGTGTCTAAGGACAGTTTACTTTTGTAATTTTTCCTATGTGATTTTTTTTAGTGTAAATTACATGTAGGAAAAGTACACAATCCTAAGTCAAATAGGACTCTGTCAATGAATAAGTCAATGTATTCATGTTTTTCCAATTTTTGTTCATAGCTCCTCTCTATAAATAAGAGGATGCTCTTTATAGAATGGAGGACCAATTGTTGTAGAGGGCAAATGTTGTTGAATTGAGAAACAATTTTGAAACTTTGTGTTCATATTATAGATCAAAAATTCCCTCAATACAAGAAAATCAAGTGATCTTTCAAAATTTGTGTTGAAATATACTTGTGGTGTAGAGGGAATATTCTTTTGTCTTTTCCATTGCATTTTCTTTTGCTTTGAGTGAATTGTGGTGTGAAATTTATACAATACAGAAGGTGCCAAGAAGCTAATTTTAGAGTGTTTGAGCTACTTTTTAGTTACTGGGTTTATGTTCACATTGAAAGTGAATAATTGAGGAGACTTTGGGCCGCCAGTTATTCTTCTTTGATAATTTTTATCTTTTTTGTAAATAAGGTGAAGACTTTGGGTTGCACCTTATATTATCTTTCAAGTTTATTCTACTGGTATTATTCTTGTTAATATTTTGGCTAACAAATTTGAATATTGGTTATATTTAGTTCATCAATTGATCTTAGATTTTTAAAGTATATCACAAAGAATGGAAGGAAGTTTGTGATTGAACATCAATTCTAAAAAAAGAGAATTGGATGATACGAAAACACCCATTATGATAAAATCATTGTAAATAAGTGTAAATAATTAAGTGTTGTGTTAGTTAAAAATAAAAAGGAGCCTCCCTTTTCATTGAAGAGAGATTTTATCTCATCACACTGTGGCTGAAATAACTATTTTTCTACCATTGTGTCAGTAACAAAATATTCACCCAACACATGGTAGTTCTAGGACCTGATCTAAAACCCTTATTTCGCTCTTGTTTGTATTGTTCATCTTTAAGGGAGCTTGTTTCTTGTGGGTCTAATTTAGACTCTATTTCTTGGTTAGTTTGGGTTTTGGACTCTGTCTAAAATCCCTATTGTACTACCTGTCTGGTAGGCTTGTGCCCTATGTTGGTTTTTGGTTTTGGGCATCCATTAAAGCCCCTCTTTGTTATGGTTGTAGCTCCAGTCAAAGGCTCTTCTTTGTGCTTTCTTCATGATTTATGTTGTTGTTTGAGCAGTTTGAATGACTGATGATGGTGTTGTCTATTGCATTCCATCAGTGCTATTTGTATGGTCAATTGGTGTTGTTATTTTTTGCATTTTGATGATGATGGTGTTTGAGAAATCTGGGCTTCCCATTTATGCTCAGGCTAGTCCTCACCCTCGTCAAAGGTGTTTTTTACCCTATCAAATTAAAAAAAGATAATTTATGTGAGTAGTATTTATTTCATATATTTGTATCAATAATTATAAAGTAAGGAGTTGATTATACAAAAGAAAAGATATTTGTGATTGATAGGGAAAACATTATCAAGAATTAGGGAAAGGTCATAGTCCATGTTTGTTGTAGTAAAAAATACTTCTAGTACACAGTTGTAACCATAAACATTTTTACTCTAATTAGTATGTCCTTAATTTATATTAACTCATAAGATGTTTACTTATGAATTTGTTGTTTTTGGTATTCCCTGATGATTGTGTTTGGGAGATTTGGGCCTCTCGTTTGTGCCCAGAGTAATCCTCACCCTAGTTAAAAGTGTTGTTTACTTTATCAAATAAAAATTAAATTAAATTTAACAATCAATAAATACATTTAAACTTTTTAATTATATTATACAAATAAATTTTTTTAAAGATTATATAAACAAGGTCATGCAATAGCTAATCCTTACGTTAGTGTTGAAAATTGTTTATAGTTAAATTTGTACATAAATTTTCAATATAAACTTGACATAACAAGTAAATTATAGACAAATAGTAATAATATTAAATTAAAAAAATATTGTAAAAATAAATAAAAAACATTGTAAATTTTTAATATAAATTTAATACACGATAAATGGGAAACAAGTAATAATAATATTAAATAAAAAATTTATCAATAATAAAATTTAGAGATATAATATTTCCATATCTATATATAATGAAAATAATAAAGAATATATATAATATAAAGATATGAAAATGTTAATATCAAATGATACAATAAATTTAGTATGTTTATTTAAAATTTTGAGATTAGATTGGTTTAAATTTCATATAAATATCCTACAAGATTAGATTTGGATATCATTGACCGAAAAAGCTTGTCTTTTCATTTTATATACATTTGAAATGAATGTATTAAATTTAAAATGGATTATTTCATATGGGAACAAAGGCTTATCATATATATAGTAATATATACAAAATTAATGTCAAAGCAAGTGGTCATCTTGTTAGGTGGCATGACATTTATTATTAATATAAATGGTTTAAAAAATTTAAAAATAAAAAATACTTGTTATTATTTTAAATATATTAAATTATAATTGGGATTTTAAATATATTAAATTATAATTGGGAAAAGTAAGAGAAAAATAATAGAATAGAGAAAAAGTAAAATTTAAAAAAAAAATAGATTAATTTTGATGGAAATTCAAATCAAATTATTATATAGATATTGTAAAGTCAACATTTCATATGATTAAAATTTATTTTAAAATGCATATTATTTTTAACTTATAGTTATACATTATGTTCAGCATGGGGCATCAATTAAGGTGAAGTTAGATTAGTAGTTATCTTGATTGTGCAACAAATGTTGGGATGATTTATTTTTATCTTTAATTTTTTTTAAGTGTTTATGCGTATGACACATGTGAGGAGTAATAAAGAGCGAAACACAAATTTTGTGAAATATATTTGTGTATAGCTTTATCTTTCTCTACCATTTTATCATTGTTCAAGTGCTTTGAGAAATAAAACATCTCCTCCCCATGCAACGTATTGTGATGTCTTATGAAGGAATATACAATCTCATTCTATACCATCACCTCCAACAAAAATATACGATTATTGTTGTTTAGTATTGTTATGTGCACAAAAGATGAGACATAATTGATAGTCATGAGTTTCAAATAAGGTATGACTACCGATTTACACTCTTTTGCTTACAAAACCATATTTTACCAAAATAGAAAATTACATCTTGTATGCTATATATTATATGAATAATTTAATATAATATTAATGTATAATATTATATTATAATATCATATAAATATAATAGCTATAATGAATCCTAGTTTGGTGTACACTGTGAATGCACGCACACACACACACACACACACAAAATTTACAAAATTTTTATATATATATATATATATATATATATATATATATATATATATATATATATATATATATATATATATAATGCCATCCATTATAATATATTATTATTACTAAATTATCATTGTTCTAATATATTAAAATATTATATATATATATATATATATATACTAAATTATCATTGTTTTAATATATTAGAACAATGATAATTTAGTATATATATATATATATATAATATTTTAATATATTAGAAAAATGATAATTTAGTAATAATAATATATTATAATGGATGGCATTCGTTGCATGCATGGTTTATATTGGCCCCAAATTTTGGCTAAGTATTATCCATTTTGGCATGGGATCGACACAGTGTGGAAGGACTATAGCACGAAAAGACTATGGCACAAAACTTGATAGGAATAAAAGCACCATGGCACGGAACCTACAGGGCACGAGAGGACAAAGGCACAAAATCCGTAGCTTGAGAGGACCCAATCAAAAGAGGATGAGTCATGAGGAACCTAAGAACATAGGACTCAGAACTGAAGTAATGAGTCTGGATGAACCTGAGAACATAGGACTCAAAATTTAAGTGGAAGACTTGGGGAGCACATGAGAAGCAAGGGCAGCTAAGGAGTGGTTCATATGGGACACCTAGTCCTTTTCAATCAAAAGTTTTGCACTAGTCACGAGAATATGAACACATGGCAACAAGAATATAAAATAGTACGGGTATATAGGGGATGCAACGGCTTGGGTCCTTAGGCAAAGTTAGTTGTTTAAGAACCACGACTCTCAATCTATTGAGAGTCTGTTGGTTATTTATTTTTACCATTAATGATGTAAACACTTGGTTAGGGATAAAAAAGTATAAATACCCATATTGTAATCGATGGGTTGGTTGGTTAATTTCTGGATGCTCTCACTTAATATATGTGTTTTGGACATTATACAATTTTTCTTATGTTCATGACAATTGAATGTGATGTGTTAAGTGGAGAGATAACTAGAACTTAGTATGAAATAGAATTTGTCTTTTTTTTTAAAAGTAACAATGTTAACTAGTAATAGCAGTAGTCTACAATATGGTGACCGTGCTTGGAAACATTAAAATCAAAGTAGTTTATTTATGCTTTTATGTAATATTTGTTTAAATACATAAAGGGAAGAATATGACTAAGGCAATAACACTGAGCAATAAAACCTGTGGGAATTGATCTCTAGCTATGAGCTTTGGGTGAGTGCACAAGACCATGATCTTGGGTGAAAGGGTTAACATGCTAGCTCGTTAGGCTAGACTCCAGCATCGAAGCTATAATAATTATAAATACCCCAAAATTTTGGTTCTATTATTGGAACCTAAAATGCTTGTTGCTTAGTCATGGAAAAAGTTTGGGTGCATTATTCTTGAGAATATAAAATAATGGACTACCAGAGTTGAAGATAATTTTGCAATTCCCTATCTTGAACTAGGAATTTCTGCACGTCAGTGGGTAGAGCATAATCTCTATAGTGTATTGTATGAATTTTTTACAAAAAAAATCCTAGTTCACCTACACACTTAGCTCTTTACATATGCTCAAGGATGGTCCCAAAACCTTGGGAGAAGGCAGCCTTGGACCCTAAAGCGACCAAGAGCTTTAGCAAAACTTAGAACCCCATAGATTAGAGTTTTTAACATTTGGTGGAAAGGAGTATTGAATACATACATTCTAGAGTATGTTTTAACCACCTATTCATGTCCTAAAGAAGCCAAGTTTTAGTTCTTTCAAGAACTATGTGGTCGTTACATTAGACAATTTGCCTTATAAATCAAGAAGTTATTTGTTGATTTGGGACTTTAGACTATGCTAATGGAGAGCTAAATCCTTTTGTGCATGAGCTGCATATTTTGGAAGGGAGTAGAAAAGAGTTGGTAAAATATTGTGGGTTCAAAATGGTAGCCAGTCAGTGGGCATTGCGAAAGTAGAAGTATGATGAAACTTGGCAAAGGATTATAAGAGTCAGTGGCATGAGAAGGGATTAAGAAAATTCAAAAAGTGTTGTTAGGATCTATAGGGAATTAGAGACACATAAATAGGACCCCATCACTTTTGAGTCATGCCCTATGCATATAATATCATATGAAAGATAAACTAGTTGGACGGTGGTAACTGAAGAACCAAGTTTGAATCAACTAGGCTCCCCAACCATAGTGTGAACTCATGTTCTCAAATCAGATGAAGTACATATAAATAATTAGGACACAGATAGCATGGAATCAAAGACTGACCCAGTAAGGGATACTAAAACTCAACTATTTGACATACATACAAATGTAACACTTTCCTTCCCCCTTAAAAGGAATTGCATGGTGCAATTAGGGATGTTTGGAGGGCCTAACCCTCAAAGTGGACAAAGTACAAGCCCAAGTCTAGTTAATCATCCAATTACTACACCCCATATCATGAGTGCTACTATTAGAGGTAGATTAGGTGGAGGCACAGGAGGAGGTAATGGACTTCCCCCTCAAGGGATAGGGGTTGGAGGTTCAAAACAACCACCAACTTAGGCACCTCAGCCAACAATAGTTTATTATGAAATGATGCTTCATTTACCAAAATATTGAGGCATTGATAATGTAGCTAAGCACATCCACAAATGTGAACTTATTTGGAGGGCACGAGGCATCACCTCTTTTGAGTGTAAAGCCACATAGTTTGTAACTACACTTTTGGACCACACACATAAATTGTATAAAATTTTTGATCCTCAATAAACTATCATCGACTATGATCAACTTAAGCAACATTTCTTTAGGAGTTTGACATTCTAGAATTTGAACAAAAAAGCATAGTTATGTTGAAGGACATCAAATAAAAACTTACTAAAAGTGTGTGAGAGTATGACACAAGGTTTAAGATGATTTTGTAAAAGTTTTTCTTTTAAATCAATGCTATGCAACATGTACAATGGTTTGTAGGAGGACTGCTACTCCCTTTCTGATGAACATTATCTCAAAAGACTTTCACTAACCCATGCAAAACCTTGGAAGCTACCCTCCATGCTGAAGTAGTTAAAAGTGTTGATATATGTATCAATCCATTTATGGAAGCTTAGATAGCCTCCATGGCATCAAAACTTAAGAATTTAACAACCAATAGTGCACATGATACTCATAGCAGTGTTTGGTGCACTGACTATGAATCAAAAGGGCATACATGGAGTAATTACCAATGCAAGAACATCCACATGGTACTTAAATAGACATGTGAAATCTATCATGAGGAACATCATGTACACTCTTGTCCTCTTTTATAGTGAGATATGCACACTAAGATGTTTAAGTATTGTTAAATATGTGATGCTTGCACTCACAAAACTAATGACTATCGATTGATTAGTAACATCCATGAAGCATGAGTACGTGGCACACACCATACTTTTATAGCCAACAACTAAGATAATAGTGGCTACCAGGGTTAAGGAAGAGGATGAGGATGAGGAGGTGGTCATTTCCTACTTAGGACATGTTATAAATGTGGATCCCCAGACCACTACCAAAGAGATTGCCCAGACTACCCTACATGTGCTTTTTGTATAAAGGACCACCGGCTGCAAAAGTGTCCTGACTTGTATGCAACTATTATTAAGGATCAAAATGAAAAGGGTGACAGAATGATATAATTTGAGAAACCACATTGGTGTATGAATTTAGGCACCCCAACTATTCAATAAGTGAATATTACCACACACAACAAATGGTCTCAATCTCTCTCAAATTCTACTAAAAAAGTTCAACGTGAAGAACCATGAGAAATAAAGTATCATGATGCCCAACAACAGAAGAATGTCCTCCAAGATACAATGGCATTAGTATGAGAACTTTAGGGAAAGATTCAATTCCTTAAAGATAAATAAGTAATGTAGTGTGCTACTATGAAAAGGGAAACTGAACCACAAAATATGGCATGTGATGACTTCTAGGAACTATGCAAGCACATACTAGATGAGGACATTGTCCCACAGCTAAGCACTTGGTTTAAGAATCAATCATAAACACCAAATGATGCTCAAACACAAGTCACTCAGTAGAATGAGGATCATTTCTTGAATCATGCTCGGAGGCAAGACATTCCTATTTCCTTTCCTCCTTGGAAGATAGAGAGATAATAGTCAATGTTACCATCAATGGATGGGTAATCCATGACATACTAGTTGACACTAGCATAGAAGTGAATGTCCTCACCAAAGATGGCTAGAAAAAAATGGCTAGTCCAACATTGCAACCATCACCTCACATGTTGTTCAAGGCTAACAAGACTCATGATTTACCAATAGGTGTCTTCAAGAATGCCACAGTTGAAATACTTGGAGTACCCTTCAAGACAGATTTTGAGGTTCTTGAATTAGCTAAGGTAGATGACTTCCTAGATCTTTTGGTATGGCCTTGGTGTTATGAAAATAATACATATATGAGTTTTAAGAATTGGTATATTAGTTTTCATAACATTGACTAGTGCATTGTTATTCCCTTGGATGAAACACAAAGGCCCCCTTATATAGAACCCATCAATGTGAAAGAAGACATTAACCACATCTAAAATGTCACTACCAGATATAATGAGCAAAGAGATCCAAATCTTGATGGTGTTCTCAGATGGTCAGACACTCAGTCCCTCTCTAACACTACAAACAATGCTTACAATTGTTGTGCACATAGTAACTATGACCTGAATGGAAGAGTTTGTAGTGCAATTAGAAGTCAGGAGACCATTCCATACTAGTTTCATAAACATCACAAGTTTGTGCACCTTGTCACCAGTCAAGACATGAGGGGACCAATCATAGAGGCACCACTTTAAAAACTTGATGAGGCTCCATGATTCCATGGACAAATGAAGGTACATGGCTTCATATAATGCCTTGAAGATTTCTATCACTATAACTGATCATATGAGGTCATTAGTTCATCTCTTAGATTGTACAGTAGAAAGATGGTGGTGAGCCCATCATGAGTGACTCCTTTGGTGGGACCAAGTATGATCTACCTTGCATCACTAGTTTCATCATGAAAATAAGGTCAGGGGAGTAATCAACTATAGTAGAGTATTAGCACCTGAACCCCATATAGAAGCTTGCGAGAAAATGTGGAGAAATGAAGAGTCATACCTACCAGATTACTTATGGGTACATGAATTTTATGGAACTTTACATACTTGGGAAAGGGCATGGTATGTTCATGAAGAATGACACATGGGAACCCAATTTTGGCATCTCTTGAAGGAAAACATGAAATCAACCCTATCTTATTCTTCTCCAAGTATGGATTTGCACCTCACCCTCCAAGACATATCCAAAATGATTATTGGTGATCCAAGCCCCATTGAAAATCACATACAAAATATCCATCATGTTCCTAAACAACCTATGCATCTCTTCAATGAATCATCAACACAAGTTTTCATGCTAGAACCAGTCCTTGATCAAGACCAATGTGAAGAAATACATCTAGGTAAACAAAAGATAGTGTTTCACATCAAAGAAGGTGAAGGATCCAAACCACATGAACCTTTGACAACCCATTTTAATGTTCTTATGATCTATGGCGCAAGAACTATTTATGATACTGACACCAACCTAGACAACCCTTACAATGGGCCCATTCAGACTATTTAGTGCAATATTGACATGGAGCAAGAACCAAAGATGCTTATGGTAGGAAATTACTAGAATGAAATAGAGATTTAAAAAATATTTGAGCTATTAAAAGAATATTAGGATGTCTTTCGAATAAATTATAGCAAAATGAAGGGAGTCCACACATCTTTAGGAAAGATGCATATCAAGTTGATTGATGGTGTTTGACCAGTCAAAAAGTGTCCATAAAGAATGAATTCCAATTTATGAATGCATTTTAAAGAGGAGATCGATAATATGTTATGCATTGGAGTAATCACCCCCATCAATGAATCTAAATGGGTTAGTCTAATGGTGATTAATATCACTACAGATGGATACATCTATATTTGTGTGGACTATCAAATACTTAATGCATGTGTCACTGATCCTTTCCCAATGCCTTTCATAGAGGAAATCCTTGAAGGTATTGTTGGATGTGAGATATATACCTTCACTAATGGATTCTCTAGATACCATCAGGTAAAGATAATTGAAGAGGACCAACTAAAGACAACATAAGCCACCGAATAGGGATCCTTCATGTATACTATCATGCCCTTCAGATTGAATAATGCCCCAGCTATGTTCTCATGCACAGTTATTGAAGCCTTTAAGGATTTCATCCATAAGTTTCTTCAAGTTTACTTGGATGATTGTACAATTTATGGTTTGGTCAAGGACCATTTTTATAACCTAAGGCTTATACTTGAGTGTTATTAGGTCTTAAAAATATATTTGAACTTAAAGAAGTGCCTATTTGCTACATCGTTTGGTGTGTTATTAAGACATATTATATGTAAATGACTTCTGGTAGGCTTGATGAAGGCATTTATTATTCTTTGCCTCCCAGCACCCAAGACTCAGCATGAGGTCCACACCTTTCTAGGTCATATTGGTTACTATATAAAGTTCATCTATGGACATGCAAAGATTGATACACCCCTGGAGGAGCTTATAAACCATAATGAACATTTCATATGGATGACTTCTTGCAAAGAAACTTTTGAAACACTAAAATACAAATTGGTCACTGCTCCTATCCTCTAGTTTCTTGATTGGACAAAACCATTCCACATCCATGTTGATGCATTTATAATGGTTGTTGGTGCAATACTTGTACAACCAAGTGAAAGACACCTGGATCATCCAATCTAATTTGCTAGCAAAAAAATCACTCTAGATGAAAGGAACTCTAACACTATGAAGTGTGAAGCATTATCGATGGTCTATGCTCTCTAAAAGTTCTAATAGTACTTATCTACCACTCCTTTTGTTTTCTATATAGATCATGAGGCTTTGAAGTACCTTGTCAATAAACTTGTAATACATGGATGGATATATCACTGGATAGTGTTATTCCAAGAGTTCTAATTTTAAGTCATGGTAAACCCTGGGAAAGCCAATTGTTGACCTGACCACTTATCCTGAATTGAGTCTGGAGAACCCCCATGTGACATTGAACATGAGTTACCTAATGCTCAACTATTATGTGTCACTCATGTACCTAAGGAGCTAAAGGATATTACTACTTTTCTAACATCTGGTTCAGTGCTCGATGGTCTCACTCCCTAGGCCAAAAAGTAACTTGTGATTTATGATAAACTATTTCAACTCATAAGAGGAGATCTTTACAAACTTGGTCACAACAAGATTCTTTGGTGCTATGTTATGCAACATGACAATCTCAAAGTACCTCAAGAAGTTCATGAAGGAATTTTTAGAGGATACTATGTTGGAGAGGCTACTACACACAAGGTTTTATTGGCTAGATTATGGTGGCCTACTCCCTTTAAAGATGCTAAAGCATATGTTAGGCAATGTGATATATGTCATCATGTAGGAAAACCTAATCGAAGAGATGCCATGCTTCTACAACTAATACTTTCTCAAGAACCATTTGAGAAATGGGCCATTGATTTTATTGGGCCCATCACTCTAGCTAGATGAAGAATAGGTTCTTGGTACATCATCACTATAACTGACTACCTCACATGATGGGCTGAAGCTACGCCAATAAAATATTGTACTACTACTATTACTACTACTACTACTACTACTACTACTACTACTACTACTACTACTACTACTACTACTACTACTACTACTACATGATTCATTTGAGAAAATAACATAACTCGGTGTGGATGCCCACTAGGTTTCACTAGTGATCATGGCACCCATTTCTTGAATGAAATAATTTGTGTCTTACTAAATGAGTTCATGATTACACACCATAAAATGACACCGTACCACCCTTAAGCCAATGGCACTGTCGAAGCCTTCAACAAGATCCTAGGAACCACTTTGATGAGCATTTGCAATGTTGGCCAAACAAACTAGGATGATATGGTATTTACAGTCCTATGGGCATATCAAACAACTTATAAACACCTGAACAAAAGTACCCCATTCAATTTGGTATACAATAAAGAAGCAATTCTTCCAATTGAATTTTCAGTACCATCTCTCTATATAGTGTGCGTAGGACAATTAGATGAAGAAACATCCTTAAAATCATGATAGATGCTTTGTCACAACTTGATGAAGCCTGTTTCCTCAATTATTGGAGTCAAGATGTGGAAAAATGCAAATAGAAGGCATGGCATGACTGACACTTAAAGCACAAAACTTTTATTCCTAGCATGAAGGTCCCATTATATGACTCCAAGTTTGCACACCATCCTATAAAACTTTGAATTCACTAGAATGGTCCTTTCATTATTCATAGCATTTGACGCACTAGAGCATGTCAATTACAAAGGTTGGATGGCTAGTTCCTTCCCGGGCATTATAATGGAAGTTGGCTTCGATTGTATTACACTTTTGAATAATCAAAATATTGTAATCAATAAGGCTTTTACTATTAGTTTAGGATTTCTTATTTTCAATAAAAGCATTACCTTTGTTACACGAAACTGTTTCTTAATGTAATTCTATTTACTGTTTTGTTTTTCTTTTCATAGAAGACCATGGCTCATTTTAGTGTCAAGTAGAAAGAGATCATAAATCTTAACTTAAAGATTCATAGGCACATAGATTTCATAGGCACCTAAAGTGTAGAGGCATGCAAGGTCTTCAGGGTGCAAGGAACCTAGGCACATAAAGTGTTAATGGTGTATAAGTGAGTAAAGGTGCTCAAGGTATTTAAGGCACAAAAGGGTGGAGTGTTCCCACTATAAGTTTGATTCAAGAGAGTGTGAGATGGGATGTGCAATTAATGTGGAAAATAATAGTAACAACAAAGAATGTGCCAATGACATGATGTGACAATATTGTTAAATGCATTAATTACCAAAAGTGAGGATTGAAACATGACGGTTGTTAAGGATATACATTAATGACATAAAGTGATGGGTAAAGAGGATGTAGTAATGATGATGAACCTCCCCATGAGCCTATAAATAGGCAAGTTAACATGTTTTTACACTTTACCTATGTTTAATTGAAATTAATAGAGCCAAAAAGCTAAAGAACTCAAAGTGATTTTGACAAAGAGCCAAGGGCAAAGCAAATTCATTTCCATAGAAATACATAGGGCATTGCAAATTTTTAGATAGGTATTACAAGTTTGGCTACGTGAGAAAAAACATAGGGTAGTGTTGGAAGTTGTAGGTTATAGGTTGCAAAAGTCCACCAAGAAAGCTAAAGCAGTGACCCACAACCATGTATTTATTTGGAAACATTGGATGGTCACGTGTCAACCTTAGGGTTCCTTAGAGGGTGATACAGCCTAAGAAAAAGGCCCAAAGGATTAAACAACTATCTATGATACCAGAGGAAGAGGAGGTATGTGGAAACATGGTTATTATTAGGGAAGAGACTCTAAAATAACAAGTTCAACATGTAGAGGAAGAGGAAACAAGCATGACATGACAAACAAATAAGGCTCAATCATCCCCTCCCTCACCTTTACTAATTGAAGAAATGCAGTACCCTAAATCAGTGTTATGCATAGATAATTGGCTCTCCAAGATCTCCACTTGCACAATATTAGATTATAACCATCAACACCCTGGAAATGAGGTTGAGCTCTAAAATGACTATTGAGTCAAGCACTAGAACACCAAGAACCAAGTGGTGTTTGATCTCAATATCTTCAACGCACTAGATGCTATAAGGTTGTTCTAACTCTTTAATTTACCATACTTTGAAAAACCCATGAAGGTGGTTTAGTTCCTTCTCTTACACATCCATGAGGAATATATCTACTTTATCAAGTGAAATATGAAGATCATGCTCAAGAGGATAAGCAAGGTCACGAGACTGTAATGATCAAGGTTGAGTGTGGTTTACAATTTGGTAGACATTGAGGAGGTCTAAAAGACCACTATGATGCTCATATACCAAAAGCAAAGCCACACCATGTAATCAAGAACCTATGGTATCCAACCCTTGGGTTGTAGTGTAGATCATTATGACCAAGATCGGTGGGACCAATCGATGGAAATATGTTAACATGGTATACCTCTATAGTGCCCACCAAGTCACTTAGGGATTGAAATACAATTAGGCTATGTGTTTTACCCAAAAGGTTATTGATAATGCAGAGAAGACCCATTGGATGCCTAAGCACAATTTTCCA
Source organism: Torreya grandis (assembly GCA_037957365.1). Taxonomy (NCBI): domain Eukaryota; kingdom Viridiplantae; phylum Streptophyta; class Pinopsida; order Cupressales; family Taxaceae; genus Torreya; species Torreya grandis. The sequence goes on from JARHVA010002768.1 coordinate 1,753,143, forward strand.
TGGGGGGTGTTTCTTCTCTAAATGGTTTTTGATGAGATTGGCATACTAGAATACAACTCAGGAGTGTTGAAGTCGGTATACCCTCCCATGCGTAGGACCCCTGCTGAACACTTTAAAGCATTCACATGCCCCCAACACATCACCCCCTCCTAAAAAATAAAGATGAGGTATTGGTTTAATGGAATGAGGGAGGAATTAAAAAATAAGTGGCACATCTTGAAGGATTTTCCCTCTTTGGTTATTAAGTAAGCCCAGTTTGTCATGAAGCAACACTTCTCCTTTGTATGCATCAAAATGAACCCTTCCAAATATCTCTCTGCATGGTTGATGTTACCATACACCTTCTTGATGTATTACTTTGCAAACTCCATGAGTTGAATATTTGACACATAGCCCATTTCTTTTGAATCCAAGAATATTGATCTGGAGATGGATACTCTTCAAAAAATGTTTGTCTATCCAGGTAAGAAGGCCTATCAAGAAAAGAGGGAGACAGACTTGACAGACATTAAGGTCAAGAAGATAATGGTGGGTGAACAAGTGCACAACTTGTTCTACATGTTGCACCCCTAAAAATATCCCTAGGGTGGAGACCCTATGGATAAGCTCTTGAAAGCACCCCCATTGAAGAAAAAGTAGATAGAGTTTGAATCCAGTACAAGTGGAAAATAGGCTCCACAAAAGTGGTAAAAGACTACCCTAAAACCTCAACCAAATCCTCCTCCTCTATGCCCATCTCCAACTCACCTTTCTCTGTCTCCACCTCACTTTTGTGCATATCCATCATGGCCTTCTCCATCCCCACCACATCCTTCTCTACCATGCCCTTCTCCTCCTCCACCTTCTCCACCCAAATCTCCACCACCTCAAGTCCCTCTACCTCCGCCTTTTCCTCCACTTCTGCCTTCTCCTCCTAAAGCTACTCCATCACCACCTCCTCCAAAAACATCTACTTTAAGAGCTGCATCGAAGCACACCATAGGGAAAGCACCCCAATAGGAAATTCCTGAAGTACAGGTACAAGACTTATATTTTGACTTTGAGAAGACTCCTTTCATAGTGTGAGAGGAAGAAGCTACCTCTAATGACTCACTATTTGATACAGGGTAATTTTATGGCAAAGAGGGGGATGGTGAGGAAGAAAGGAGTGAAATGGTCATTGGTATCACTTCTATGGATACCAATATAGGGGTTGAATTATAGCGTAACCCCACTAAAGGGAAAGAATTGAGCAAGTTCATAGAATAGCCTGGTAATGATGCAACTGCCAATCCATGAGAACATTATCAATTTGGCATCCCTGATAGGATGTTATATCTTTGGTTGCACTTCATTCCAAAAGATGTAACTTTGGAGACCAAAAAGTAGGTGTCTTTTCTTCTAGACATGTATAATGAGGAGTAAGAATTTGAGCTCCCTCAACACAACCTTTCCTTGAGACCTAATGCTCCTGTGCTGCCTAAACCACTATGGGTGTATCCTCAAAAGAGATCCCCTCTTCTAGTAAACATCACATTTTTAAATTTGGCCATGGATATCATGGACCAAAACATTTTTTTAGATTTTGATGTGTGTACTACTGAGAGGAAACATGCCTAAATTATGGGTATGTACAATAAAGAGTTTATTGATAAACAAGCACTCATCAAGGAAGTGGCTACTCTAAAGCAATAGGTCTAAGAGGCCACAGAGGCAAAAATGAGAACATTAAACCTCTATAAAACAATTTTTGGACAAGAACCAATGCTAGAAAATGGTGTACCTCTCAATGGGGATGCCATAGGAAAGTTAGAAACCCTGGTGAACCTCTTGCTGAAGCAATGCTAAGAGCATCCTACACTAAAAGATGAGGGACTAGAGCTAGCAGAGTAATTCACCATGGAAATAGAAGTATGTAATCATGCCTTAGAAAGGGTTGGGGAAGTTATCCCCATTTTGGATGGAATTTTTGTGTGATTGGTGCACCCAAATAAAATATTAGAGGTTTGGATCTACGTTGAAGAAACCCATAGGCAATAGATAGCTAATGTTTCACTCTTAAAAAAGAACTGCATTGAGCATGTCAAGGCATTTAGGGATGTGAACATTATAGAGGACACAATAAACACACATCAATAATATTTGAATTAAGTTTTACATCCTTCTAAGGATAGGTTGACAAAGAGGTCTCCACACTCAAATACATCTAGAAGGATACTACCATGTCCCTAGATGAATTGGTCAAGAAGGCCAATGAGATCCCTAGCCAACCCAAGGAGATGAATAAATTGAAAGGGGCCATAGAATAAATAACTACCAAGGTACTCAAGGCATTATCACATTAGGACAATGTTAAGAAGGAGATCAGGTAGATGGGATCGAAGTTTTTGATAGAGGCCGTTAGCATGACTTAGTCTAGTATGGACTAAGAGCTTAGTGTGGGGTGATGTTGGCCTCAAATTTTGGCTAAGTATTGTCCATTTTGGCATGGGATTGACATGATGTGGAAGGACCATAGCGTAGAAAGACTATGGCACAAAACTTGATAGGCATATAAGTACTGTGGCATGTAAGCTACAAGGTGTGAGAGGACAAAGGTGCAAAAGCCCCAGTGCAAAAGGACCTAGTCAAAGGAGGATGAGTCATGAGGAACCCAAGAACATAGGACTCAAAATTGAAGTAATGAGTCATGAAGAACCTGAGAACATAGGACTTAGAATTTAAGTGAAAGACTTAGGGAGCATGTGGGAAATGGGGGCAGTTAAGGAGTGGTTCATATAAGACACCTAGCCTTTTTAAATCAAAATTTTTGCACTAGCCATGAGAAGATGAACGCATGGCAACAAGAATATAACATAGTGAAGGTAGATAGGGGCACAAAGGCCTAGGTCCTTAGGCAAAGTTAGTTGATTAAGAGCCATGACTCTCAGTCTGTTGAGAGTCCATTGGTTATTTATTTTTGATATCAACAATGTAAACACTTGGTTAGGGATAAAAAAGTATAAATACCCTTATTATAATCAATGGGTTAGTTGGTTAATTTTTGGATGCTTTCACTTAATATATGAGTTTCAAACATACACAATTTTTCTTATGTTCTTGATAGATGAATGTGATGTGTTAAGTGGAGAGATAACTGTAACTTAGTATGGAATATAATTTGCCTTTTCTTTTTCTAAAGTAACAATGTTAACTAGTGATAGCAGTAGTCCGCAAATGGTGACCATGCTTGGAAACATTAGAATTAAATTAGTTTGTTTGTGATTTTACATATTATTTATTTAAATACATAAAGGGAAGAATATGACTAAGGAAATAACATTGAGCAACAAAACCTGTCGTAATTAGTTTCTAACTATGTTCTTCAGCTGAGCATGTAAGACCATGATCTTACGTGAAAGGACCAACACACTAGCTCATTAGGCTAAACTCCAGCACCAAAGCTATAATAATTATAAAAACCCCAATAGTTTAAGACCATTGTCCTATGCAGTAGCCAAGTGTTGTTCAAGGTAGAAATAAAAAACTATCTTGTTTCCCTATTTTTTGAATGTAGGATAGTGAAGAAATGTCAATTTTAGTTTAGAAAGAATGTGAATATATGCCCCTGTAATATTATTAAGTAACATTGATAGCCAATGATAATGAGAGAGAGCCATTGGATTATATAAGGTAAGAAAGAGTTTGTGAATGAAATGAAATTGATGGCTAATGTTTAGCATTGAAACTTTTTGAAGCTATTGGGATGTTATGCTGAGGGAATTGAAAGGATACTTGTTTATGAGTATTTTCCCAACAAGACCCTGTATAAATTTCTCTTTGGTAAGTTACATTTCAACCTCTATTTGCCTTTAACTATTTCAATTTTTTTTGTAAGGGATGATAAAAGTTTCCAACCTCTATTTGCCTTTCTAGAGTGACAGATTATAACATCATCATCATTAGAATTGAAAAAGAGAGCTAGAGTGGTAAAATCATTATAACATCATCATTGGAATTGCCCGTGGCCTTCTGTATCTTCATGAGGATTCACAGAGGAAAATTATTCATAGAAATATTAAAATAAACAACATTTTGCTTGATGGTAAACTCAAATCCAGATAAGAGTTGTAGGCATGCCTCTAGCCCCCTCACCAACATTATCATTTGTTCTTTGTTGAAAGACGTTTGGCTCCCAAAACACATAAAAATAACCACTACTCTTGTCCTTATAAATAGGGCAAGCCTAACCAACACTCACAAATTGGTTAACTTTAGTTGGATAACCAATTAATTTTTTTTAACATTTAACATTTTTGGTATGGATTTATGTGGTTGGTTGAGAGTGTGGACCCCACCAATTTGTGAGTGCTGGTTAAGATTATTTTTGTAAAGGGCAAGCTTAACCAACACTCACAAACTGGTTGACTTTAGTTGGGTAACCGATCAATTTTTTTTTAATATTTAGCACTTTTTGGTATATATTTATGTGATTGGTTGAGAATGTAGACCCCACCAGTTTGTAAGTATTAGCTAAGATTAGTTTTTCAAATTGAAAGCTTAACCAACACTCACAAACTAGTTGACTTTAGTTTGGTAACCAATCAATTTTTTTTAATATTTATCACTTTTGGTATGGATTTATATGATTAGTTGAGAGTGTGTCCCCTCCAGTTTGTGAGTGTTGGTTAAGATCAGTTTTGTAAAGGGCAAGCTTAAACAATACTCACAAATTGGTTGAATTTAGTTGGGCAACCGATTAATTTTTTAAAAAAATTAGCACTTTTTGGTATAGATTTATGTGATTGGTTGAGAGTGTGGACCCCACTAGTTTGTAAGTATTAGTTAAGATTAGTTTTGTAAAGGGAAAACTTAACCGGTATTCACAAACTAGTTGACTTTAGTTGGGAAACCAAATATTTTTTTTAATATTTAGCATTTTTTGGTATAGATTTATGTGATTGGTTAAGAGTATAGACCCTACCAGTTTGTGAGTACTAGTTAAGATCTATTTCACAAAGGATAAGCATAACCAACACTCATAAACTAATTGACATTAGTTGGGCAACTAGTCAATTCTTTTAATATGTTATCCTTATTAATTGATTTTTACCTTGAAATAGATGTAGCCAATGATAATTGAGCTTAACTAGCATTCAACAAGTGTTGGTTGAGTTGTCCATTGATCAAAACTACTGAACAAAACCACTTAGTTGAAATTGTTGTTTTTCAAAATTGGGACTCATCCATGCAACCTACTGCACATAATCCCAACAATTTGACCATTTTGACTGTGTGCATGTTTAACAATGTATTAGTCGATAATTTTATTTATCGATAGTTTTGGTTAAAACTACCCAATGACTTTTATCATTTAGCGAGTAGGTAGTTCGGACAACATTTTGTGCATGCTAATTAAGCTTGTCTGCCAATAATAACCAATCATTTTTGAAAAAGAAAAAGAAATGCATTTGATTAAAATTTGAATGCTACAATTTCAAATATGATGACTTGTACAACGAGACAATAACAAACATCCAAGCTATTAACATCGCCACCTACTACCTATTAACAATGACTTGTAATCTAATTTTTGATTGAGGACTCCATAAAAATAGTATAAGAGTTGTTTATTAATGGATGTATGATAATATATATTATGTAAATCAAAAGTGCCATGAAATCCTCTCACTTAATTAATTTTTATAAATTCATGGATTTCAACGATAAAAATTGGGGTTCCTATAATCTAACCAATGCAAACACTCCTTGTTAATATCCACCACCTTGGCATGGCTATCTAAGGTCACATGGTCTATCCCTTGTATGTTAAAAAAATAGGTTTTATTTATGCCATGCATCATTCCTTGAATCACCAAAAAAACTTTAGGTAAATAGGCTTATCTGGGCAGGTGTCCACGTGGTGGTTAGGGATACAATTAGCAGATAAATATTTACCATGTTCCTGCCAATATAAGATGCCTCTAGTATAAAAACAAATAAAATTAAACCAATTTCTAATGGACACTTGTTACATGTGTTCTTGAATTGATTTAATGAACCAAATTACTATCAAGACCAAAAATTACAATAGGCCAAGATCTGAAACAATAACTCATAATTGATTCATATTGATTGAATTGAAATAATTATAAACCATGCATCAATAATCCTCAACTTGGAATCAGAGTTGACATGTAAAAATTTGAAAAAAAAACTAAAATCTAAAAAAAATCTATTTTTAGTAAGTTTCACATGCAACTCTAAAAATCTCCTAAAATACTCTAAACACTAAAATTAGCCTATAGGATAAATTTCAACTAAAGTTCACATCCAATCATAAAAATAGGCAATTTCTAAAAATAAAAAATTCCAAAAAAATCATTAAACTGTAATTTTGGACCCTTAGATGGTCTCGTTTGGCCTCCAAAAAATATAAAAAATGCTTTTAAATGGAAAGTGTGGCTTAGATCAGTAATGAATTTTTTGAGATGGGCGTTTTGGCATGTGGAAGAGCTCAAACAGAGCTATGGATCAAAAGTTATGGCATCTAGAAGTTTGGCCTATTTTTTCTACATCATTCTCCTTTGATTGAAAACAACTCAACTCCTGGGAGTTTTCCTAATTGTACTGCTACCATTTTTATTTATCAATCTTCTTTAGCTCTCATTATGTAATCTAAGTGTTGTCTTCTTGCTGCAATCCTTTCCATTGGACCAAATACCTATTATAATTCCTTTATCTTGTGCTCACTGTCTTCATATTCAAAACCTGCACTATCTTTTCCTTCTTCTTTGGACCCTATTGCTGCCAATTTACTTCTTCATCTTCATCTTCATCACCTTCACCATCTTCTCCATAGAATTCATATAAATATGAAACATTAGATACTGGAGAGATATCAAAATTTTGTGGTAAACTCACCTCATAAGCATTGTTATTAATTTTCTTCACAATTTTGCATGGACCAATTTTCTTATACTTCAACTTGTTGTACGTGTCTTTTGAAAATCTTTTTTTCTCAAGTAAACTATTACCAACTCTCTTTCAAATAATTTGGATCCTCTTTTGACATCTACTGATGCTTTATATTTCTCATTACTTTTCTGCAACTTTCTTCTTACTTGCAATTGCTACATATGCTTCTGTAGAAAAAATAGGCCAAAATTCCATAGGCCATAACTTTTGATTCGTAGCTCTATTTGAGCTCTTCCATGTGCCAAAATGACCGTCTCAAAAAGTTAATTGCTTCCCTAAAATGCACTTTCTACTTAGAGGCATTTTTTGACATTTTTTAGGCCAAACAAGACCATATGAGGGTCTAAAATTATAGTTTAATGATTTTTCAGGATTTTTTTTATTTTTAGAAATAACCTAATTTTATGGCCAGATGTGAAATTTAGTTTAAATTCATCTTATAAGCTAATTTTAGTGTTTGAGTATTTCAGAAGATTTTTAGAATTGCACGTGCTTGTATGCAAAACTTACTAAAAATAACAGCGGCTAAAAATAGAGTTTTTTTTAAATTTTAATTTTTTTTCAAATTTTTGCATGTCAACTCTGGTCCGAGTTGAGGCTTATTTATGCATGATTTGTAATTATTTCAATTCAATCAATCTGAATCAATTTTGAGTTATTGTTTCAGATCATGGCTTATTGTAATTTTTGTCTTGATAGTAATTTGGTTCATTATCATCTCCGAAAACACTCTAAATACTAAAATTAGCCTATAGGAAGAATTTCAATTGAAGTTCACATTCAGTCATAAAAATAGGCAGTTTCTAAAAATAAAAAAAATCCTAAAAAAATCATTAAACTATAATTTCAGACTCTAGATGGTCTCGTTTGGCCTCCAAAAAATATAAAAAAGTGCCTTTAAGCGGAAAGTGTGACTTAAGATAACAACAAACTTTTTGAGATGGTCGTTTTAGCGTGTAAAAGAGCTCAAACGAAACTACGGATCAAATGTTATGGCTTATTTTTTTTGCATCATGACTTTTGTATGTGAGCTTCATGTTGTTAACAAAATTTTAAAAAAAATATTTAAAAACGATAATGAAAAACAACAAAACAATATTTGTATTCATATGATATATTTGAAAATAAAGAATTAAATGTGGAAAAGTCATGTTTGTCGTTGCCTATTTATTCACTATTAGTATTAGTGTCTATGTTCTTTGTGTAACTAAAATAAATGTTGTATTTAATTTTTGTTTTAGTTGACAATAACCACCAACCCCTAGAATGCACATATTTAAGTGTATTTAAAATAGTATGTATGACTTGTGGGTCACCCATTGTATGCTTTACGTCTTCATGTTTGATATTCACCCTTGTCAAAAACATAATTGTTCTGTTTATTTACTAGAGAATAGGTCATGGTTAAGCTTCAAGCAGGGGAAACTAAAACCAAGTGAGAGGCCAAGGGCCTAAATCTCATTAAGATTGGGATTATTTTATTGAATGGTCGTATCAATTGTGATTAGTATTTGGATAATTAATTTTACAATTGTTATCCATGCTTTCGTATTTGGAATCTTGGTTGAGGGATGCATTTTGATTCATGTTAATATTTCTATCCTACGGTGATTAAATAGGTGGTGATTACGTTAACATGTAAAGTGTGACCTTATGGTTAATTTAAATTTTCCACTTAATATTAGTTCGGACCTATGTTAAAGTCAATTTGATAATTATAATTGCCAAACTATCCCGAATGTTTCATAATTTATGGGAAGTCGTGATTGACACTAGGCCAATTGTGCCTTTGAATCTTGCATATAGATATCTTGGCATGGTCCTATCATGCATGGTAAACAAGGGAAAATTATACCTTTAGGGCGTATCATGATGCATCCAAAATATTGGTTTGTTTTTAAAATAAAGTTACATAGAGAAAGGAGTGTGGTTGCTACGTAAATTCTGCAAAGGTTAAAATAATTATCTTAGTTTTGGAAAAAAGAATCATTAATGTTGGAATTCATGAAACATTGTTTAGTAACATTATTTTGGGGAAAAGAACGGAGGTGAATTGGAGGGGTCTCCATGGAAAATCCCTGCACATTCTCCATGGGCAAAACAAGGAGTTCCCATATTTTGATTCATGGTAATTGAGGTTTACAAATAAAATAGAGAGGAATGAAGGATTACAATGCTAAATATAGGGTTTGAGAGTTAATTCTAACATTTTTAATATAAAGTTACATAACAAGGTGACTTTGAATCAGAAACTTAGACATGATGAGAGTCAAGTAAGATGAAATATGAAGATGGTTGGTTAGTTATCAAAGTAGAACTCTAAACATAGGTAGAGATAATGAAAAGTTTTAACTAATTCCCATTGTAACAAAAAAACATAGTCAAGATTCTATGCCGAAGGACAAAATGTTAACTCAAAATATGACACTAAAAATAAAGAAATAGAAAATCCAAGTCAGCGAAGATACAACATTCAAAACCATATTACATCAGCAAATAACATTCAAAACCATATGACAAACCATAAGAGAACTAAGCATAGGACGCAACATCCAAGGGAGGAGGTAGAGGATCATCCTTGGGTGGTAGACTAGTCCAAGTGGAAGGTTCTTCTAAAGGAGGATCTAATGCCACCCAGCCATCTAGGGGGTCCAAAGTCATGTCTATCACCCATCCTTTAGTGGGCAGGATCAGAATAATAATGGCAATAGGAGAATTCTTCCATGAAGGAGCTATATTAGACTTTCCATGTGGTGGTGGTAACCTCCACCCCCTGATAAAAATAAGGGGAGAAGTGACTGCAACTATGAGAGTGGATTTTATGCCTCCCAAGAGGTGTCAATGATGGACCTTGGGGCAAGACTTTAGTTAGGATGTGACTCACTGTGCAAGAAATGCTCCCTTAGTGGTCTAGTAGCTCTTGCAAATGACGTACCTCAATGGTAACCTTCTCAGTCTAAACTTGAATCTACATGCAAGCTGAGGATATAAAATTAACCTTGTCATTAATAGAAAAAAGATAAGATCATTCAACATTATTAAATAAAGAATTATTTATGGCCTTCCATAACTAGAAAAGAATCATAATTCTATAAAAAATCCATAAAAAAGTAATATCAGCAAGGTGATTGGCTGAATCCCCAAGCATGGCAAGATGCCAAGAGAATCTTAGGGTGATAAGGTTGAAAGAGGCTATGAATCCATTGCTAGGTGGATTGAGCTCGAGGACAAAACCAAAAAATATATTTAAAGGAATCTAAATGCTTACAAGTAGGGCACTTGGGTTGAGCAATTCCAATATGAGAGTGTTGCTCCCCGAGTGGAAGACCTTGGTAGACCAAGAACTAGAGAAAATGAGCCAACTTGGGCTCAATATGAGTCGTGCAAATTCGACCGAACAATGAAAACCATGTTTTGGGGGAATAATTAAGACCCCAACGCCTATTGGTTTGCTAAGCACTGAAAAAAAGGGACTCATAACTTGATAGAGGAGTCTTGGGGAATAGTTTTTAAAATGGTTGTCATAATTTCACCTCCAATCCTTCTACCACGAGTAGAGCCGTTGTAAACCTAGCTTGTATAACATTACATTTGGCATTAACCCTTGATTACAAAGAACAGAAGGTAAGTCCACATTATTCAATTAATGTTTTTTTTTTCAAATATGGCCAAGGAATCCAATTCCTAGCAGAGACCAGATTTTGAATGGTATTAATTCCTTTCCTGAAAAGTTGTAGTGCCTTTATCCTAGACAACTCTACTAACAACCCATTAGTATTGGTCATAATGGGAGACCATCATTTATTATGATCATTAAAATATAAACAAGTGTGGAAACCATCACCAATCTATTTTAGATGGGGCTTAATAGCCTCAAAATCCTTTCATATGCTTTTTACCACAAAAGATCTTTCAATTTTAATGGGAGCTGATGTGATGAGAAGGGTATGAAAGCCAATATTTTTTCAACTAGGTTTGCCATAGGGGGATCTAGAGGATATGTAATGTCTTAGGATATACAATGTTCCATGATTCATTGCCTTCAATGGCTCTAAACACCCATTTAGTACACAAAGTTGTGCTTTGTCTGTAAATATCAATAATTCTCGTATCTACTTTATAGCCCTCTTTTTAAAAAAAACAAGAGACTTGTTTTTTTATAAGCATTTACTCTCATAAAATAATTGTGTGTCAATTACACATGACTTTAAATTTTGACATATTTAATTTTTTAATATGTAAATGTAAGTTGTATTTGTATAAAACTTTGTGATGATTTTATTTATAAGAAATTACACAATGATTTTTAGAATATCTAAAATGATTAGGACATTTTATTTGTAGGAAATGTATTTTAAGGTTTATGTGTCACTTATATTTACTATACAACAAATTACATGATGTAAACTTACATAATGTTATTATAATATAGGTATTTTATATCATTATAAAAGATAAAATTAGTATTTATATTTTAGATAAATCTATGTAAAAGATGCTGAGAAATATCATTCTTAAAATGCTTATAATATATTGAATTGTGACATAAGTAGAATAAGTGCCTCAAAAATGATATCTTTTAGCATAGTTTACATATATTTAATTAAGATATGTATGCTAGTTAAAACTCCATCTTCATATGAAAAATATAATTTATTTATGTACCCAATATTAACAAAATGTTTATCCATCAATCATATTTTTTAAAAAAAACTTCCACATCTTCTTAAATGTCATGAAGGCACATCATTGATTTTTTAACCATTGTATAAAATTAAAAACATGTAAAAGGAGGTTCACTATTATAACAGGAGAAACACAAAGTCTAGGGGAGAGGAGCCAATAGATAAAATCACTCTAGTATTTGAAATGGGTTTTGAATATATAATACCCAATAGTTGATTTTATCTTTCCGAATAGTTGTCATAATATTATGTACTACTTGTCTAAATTTTAATTCACAATACCCAATCATCATGACATATTACCATTTCAATAATTATTGCACTACTGTATAACATAGTTATACGATGTTCAAATATTAGACAACATTGTTTTCATTTCAAATTTATTATTTAAATTAATTGAAATTGTGACTTTTTCTCCATTTCAATATGCCATATAACCAAATAAAACATATAAATAAATAAAGTTGTTAAATTTTAAATGAATTGATTCTTATATTCCTATTTGACACCTAAGTAGTACTATGAATTCCAAACTTGGGAATTACCACTAGTGATACTTCTGCCCTATATTTATAAATAAAAATAAAGATATAAATATAATATGAGACTAATTTTGTTGATTTAGACTTGAAGCAAACCAAGAATATGCTTGATGTTTCCATAACTTTTCACACTAAAATGGAAAATTATGATGGGTTTCATGGAGGGCAATTGACTCCTCTTAATTTTTTAAATGCACATGCAATTTTATAAATGTGTAATATTGGGGTAAATGGAAAATTTGAGATTTTTCTTCTCAAAAATAAGTTCGACTATATTTTGATAATGAAAGATTGTGTGGGTTTTATAAAGAGGTATTGTGATATAGATGGGTATAAGGGGACCAAATTAATGGATGCCTTGATTCTTAGTCAAGATTTATATTAACTAATAGATAAACACAATCAAACATAACATTAAGACTTGACAATCCAAAATATTATTTTATTTAAATTAATGATAAAGATTACAAATCTATTTCATTACATAGATACTTCCCTTATTGAACTATAAAAAAGACAACATAGTCTGAATATCTCGTGGACTAGCTCCACCCTTAGTAGTGGACACATATCACCCTAACAAAAGCTCCTTAAGCTTCTACTATACTCTCTTAAGTCCTAAGCTAGCTCCCTTCTATGTCCATTGAATTTGGAACTAACTAAATTTGACGCTCTAACTGACTCTTCTTAGCTCCCACCAATTTATCTAAATCTCACCTAATTGTTCTAACAAGCTAAAATGACTCTCTAAACTCCCTCTACCTTGTAAAGTGGTCTGCATGTCAAAAAATGACTATCAGGGCAATTAATTTGATTTAACCTTCATCATTGGTATAACTTTTGATTATCATAGACTAGTGGTTTTGAAACTACTGCTTGTAGTAAGTGGTGATTTCATCACCTTCCAAAAAATGAGTTAATTCACCTCTAAAAGATGACTAAAACCAACTTCAATTGACTTTAATGATGTCTTGGAGTCTTGATGATGTTTCTCAAACTGTTGTTGATCTTTTTTAATGTGCACAACGTTGTCAACATTACCTCCAAGTCACATGAACACGTACAAAACCAAATGCCTATTTTTGGTTGGTGCAATATTGATTGTAAACAAAATACTCATACATGATACACTCAAGATAAAATATTTTTTCCATGAGATTTTGCTTATGAATCTTTCATGAGTTATTCTATTGATGTTATAAACCTTAGATGCATTCACCCAAGTTGCTTCTTTATCTTCTTAGTTTTTCCACTTGATGAAGTATTATCTATATTTGGGGTCTCTTGTTCTCTTGCTAACTCTTGTATCTAATACCATTTCAATATCTTTTCTTGCCTTCTCAGGGAACTAATGTATTCAATCTACTCAATCCTTTATCCCTCATAGTAAGGGTACAAATCCTTTATGTTGAAGATATGTGATATATCAATCTCATTGAATAGCTCTATCTCATATACATTTAGTGAAATCTTACTCATAATTCTACAATGTATAATCTTCTTCCATTTGAACTTATTATATGTTCCTTTTGGGAACCTCTCTTTCTTCAAATGTGCCAAAAATATGTCACTTGTTTAAAATCCATGTGTTAGTACCCAAAATTGCACTGAAGCAATTGGGTCCTTGTCAAGTGTAAATGACCATGTCCTTAGCCCAAATTCCATCTCCAAGTGTTCTTTTGGATGGCCAAGTTCATGTAAAAATTGGCTAATTCCTAATCTAGTCTTTACTTGGAGAATGTGTTCTTCCTTTAGACTTTTTCAGGCTTTTTATCTTGAACAAAAAGTCCAAAGACTTATTTTTGTCAGACATTTTATCCACTACAAAATATTCGAAGGAATTCAATGTCTTGTTTTGTTGGGCTAAGTTTTTCAAAAATAGTCCGAAGGGTCATTTTGCCTTTGCAAAATTTTTGAAGGGTCATTTCCTTCGAGCATTTTAACCTTCCAAAATTTATGAAGGACACTTGCAGAAGAGTCATTTTGCCTTTACAAAAATTTTGAAGGGTCATTTCCTTTGGGCATTTTGCCCTTGAAAAGTTTCTGAAGGACACTTGTAGAAGGGTCATTTTGCCTTTGAAAAATTTCTAAATGATCATTTCCTTCGGGCAGTTTGCCCTTGTAAAATTCCCAAAGGGCACCTCTAAAAAGTCCAAAGAGTACTTTCAAGAGATCTAGAGGGCCATTTTAAAATGCTGAAGGGAAATTCTATAGGGTAAGTTCCCTTGAATTTTTTTTGAATGGTATGTTCAAGATCCTGAAGGGTATTTTTGGAAAAATTGTTGCAGAGCTTAAGTCATATTTCCTTCAGACATTTACCTGAGCCAAAAGTTCAAAAGAATTGCATTTCTTTAGGAAAAGTGTAAAGTTTAAATTCTTTAGGAAAAATGCAAAGTTCAATTTCTATGAGGAAATTTTTTCAGATAAAATATCCAAAATAATTATCCTGATGAAGACAAAAGGAGCTACGTCTCAATTCTTTTGACAAAAGTGCAAAGGAACAATTTCTTTAAAGAAATTATTTTAGACAAAATTTTTGAAACAATTATTCTAATGAAGGCTAAAATCCTTCAAGGAAATTATCTTGGACATATTCTCTAAGATAATTATCTTAATAGAATGCCAAAAAGAATTGTTGCAGGATAATTGTGTCGAAGAAAAGCTCAAATCAAAAGTGTCGAGGATAAAGAAAAGCTGAGGACAAAAATGTCAAAGATATAGACCTAGACTAAATTACTACTGAACAAAGTCCCTGAAGAAATTTCCAAGTTGCATGTATGACAGTCTCATGGACATTTTTTAACAGGCGTACAAATATCAACTTTAATCTGTTGGGATTCAAATGTTTTAAGACAGACATGCAAGCATCAATTTTAGACTCAATAAAATAATTATTTGTTTTCAAATAGAGGTAGATCCAATAACATGTGTTAACATGGAGTAGGATGATATAGTGGTGTGTGATCAAAGATGAAGAGTCAAAGGAATATAGGAAGCTTGCAAGGCTACCAAGTGGTATATCCTTGGGGCCAAGAATAGGCAATATCCAATCATGCCCCACTCCTTAGATCATGATCTGACAGAGCGTGTTTGCTCATCCCAGCTAGATCTGATGGTGTGTAGTTAATGTTTAAAAGTCAAGGACCCTATGAAGCAAACATAGAGATGAAAAGTGCCACATCTATATGCCATAAATTAGAAGTTGAGCATTTCATGCAAGATCTATGGCTCACGCTTGCTCGAGAAAGGATGATCTAATGATGTAAGTTGAGGTGAACTTTTCAAAGGGTTCAGATTGCATAAGGAAGTGACAAGTGTCTATATTAGAGCTAATTAATTGACTTAGTCACTTTAATTCCCCATAAATGCCCACTTGGATCTGATGTGGTGTGATAAATGTTGGTATATGGTAAGCTTTGGTCTAAAGGGTTAAACTTGACATCTCTTTCTTGGTCGAGAAATGAGTCAAAGTATAGAATAAGGTCCATGAGTCATTCTAGAGTGAATATTTCCAATCATGATCATGGATCACAACCATATCATTCTTGAACCATCATTGCAAGAATAGGTTATTCTATGGCGTGCATAAAAAGAAAAGCAACTGTCTAAGAGGTTCTAACTGTGCAGGCAACCATTCACTGGCATCTCCAAGCAGTTTCACATGGTGATAAAGTTTGTTTAGCCTTTGCCATGAAATTCACTTTTTAGGTAGGTTCAAAGGGGAATTTTAGGTAGTTCCACATAAGGACAAAGTCTGTTTGGCTTCTCAAATGATTTTCTCCCTCCAAATGTGCAGGCAAGCGGTTAAGAGCATTTTTAGGTGGTTGTGAGTCTTCATCATTCCTTGTAGAGGTAGTTGTAATAATGATTATTTTATTGCAAGTAGATGAGGATCTTAGGCATGACAAAGAGCATATTCTAGCTGGGAGTATCTTGGTGAACTTGAAGGCTTGTTCTGCAGTTTTACAAATTATGGCCCATAGTTCTAGAATTGAGAAGGGTAAAAAATGTATAAATAGAAGGCTTGCCTTCTATTCAAGAGGTTAGTTTTCCATTGTGTTGGTTTGTGTCTTCCTTAGTATAGGCTCTTCCACATTTTGGGATCATTTTTGTGTGTGTTTTACCTCTCTCACTAAGGTGGTTGCAGTTGTATATCCATTAGCAAGCTGAAAGCATGTTCATATGTCTCCCCTACCCAACATGTAACAAACCCACCATGCTTGTCCCCATGGCAGCATTTTGAAATGTTGATGTATGTAATATTTTCTTGTAAAGTTGATGAAAATGTTTGTGGTCCTATGCTATTTCCTATTGATGAAGTGCAATAATGTGTTTTACAAAGTGTGCTAATTGGATATTTAGGTGTGTTCTTTGTTGGTTATCATTTTGAGCATAGATCTAGATTATAAACCCTATCTACATTAGTTTGTGATATATTGTTGAATAACTTGTTAGGGTACCCTAGGTTTATAGAATTAACAAGGAAAAGTATTTGAAATTATAGTTTTAGTGTATGTTTTAGGGTTTCAGGATCATTTGGGTATTTAAATTTCTTTGGCACCAATAAGTGTAAATCACTCCTGGAAGTTCCATTACCTTGCATTTAAGTTTGTTGCATTTTTGTCATAAATAATGTCATGAATGTTGAAAGAATCCCTGTTGATTGAAGACCTCCATCACACCATCCTCCCTTGTTTATAAGTAACTGACTGTACTACCTTGTCCCACCCTACAAATAATATGCCCCTTGCATATCTTAAGTGTTATTTACCTACAGATGCATAAACATTATCTATTTAACATGTTTCTTCATTTTATGCTTTAATGCCCAACATTGCAATCTTTTATTTAGCCCCTATGTTGTTGAATATCCTTTCAATTAAAGGTTTCAATGACATCCATATCTATCTTTAGTAGTTTGTGTCTGGCCTAAAACATTTGCTCATTCTGTGTGACAACCCTTCCTAGGTGGAGTAAGTGATTTTGGTTGTGTTCTAGTTGGATTTGTGTCTCTCTATGCCAATAATCCCCATGGAGATTAAATTGCATAATCTATCCATTTGAGCAAGCTACCCCATAAGTCATCTCTCTTTGGTTCAGGCATAGCCAAAAGTAGCAGGGAGATGACCATACCCTCTATAGGTGCTTCTCAGTCATTTTCTCCAGTCTGGTTCATTCTTGATGCCAAACCCTTCCCCAACTATAATGATAGAACAAGTTTCTCATCACTATTTACCACATTTCTTCAAGTGTACAAGGCCAGATTAGAGAGGTGTACAACTGGGAACCAACACCCTGTTCCACTTTATTTTGATATGCATATTATTTTTAATCCATGATGTTCTTATCTAAAATTTCTGCACCTTTCTATACACATCATGCGTATCTTCTATGTAATCCTCCATTTCAACATTTATTTTATTCACGCAAGTTGTATCTCTCAATTCAATTTTTTTTATAGGGCTACAACCATACATAATTTAAAAAAGAATATTTATTGTACTTTGATTGACTGAGTTGTTGTAGACAAACTTAGCTTGTACTAAAGTCATGTCTCACTAATTAGGCTTGTCTCTTATCAATAATCTCAATAAATTAACGAGACTTCTTTCCATTATCTCTCTTTGTCCATCCATTTATGGATGATAGGTTGAATCAAAACTCAACCTTGTGTATGATCTTCTCCATAAAGTTCTCTAAAATTGACCAACAAACTTTGTGTCCTTATTTGATACTATACTCTTTAACAAACCATGCAATCTTATTATCTCTTTAAAAAATGAAATGATAATGTGAGTCACATCACTTATGTTCTTAGATGCTATGAAGTGTGCCATATTTTCAACTTTGTCCAAGATAACAAAGATAGGGTCATTACCTCTTCATGTTCTTGGTAGCTTAAGAATGAAATCCATACTTATCTCCTCTCATGGCCTCTCTGGTATAGGTAAAGGTTGATACAAACTTACATTCTAAATTTTCCCTTTAACATGTTAATAAACTCTACATTATTGTAAAAACTTACTAACATCCACACTTATCCTTTCCCAATAGTAACTGTCACATAGTTGTGCTAATGTTTTATCAATACCAAAGTGACTAGTTAGTCCTCAACTATTTTTATTCCTTTTTAAGTTCTCCCTCACAAATCCTTGAGGTATACACAATTTTTGTCCCATGACAACAAATCATCATGCAAAAAATATTCTAGCCATGAAATTATATCCATAATAGTCAGACACATGTACCCTACCCATGTATCTTAATGATCCAAAACTTTTTCATATAACTCTTTCATTGAGTCAAATCCAACTACTTCCACTCTCATGTCATTCAAAAAAAGACACCCCCTATCCAATGCCGTTGAAACTCTATTTGACACGCCAGTTTTATGCTTCAATAAAAATGAATAACTTTGAAGAAACTAATTCCAATTCATACGCTTTTTATTTGACTTACCTTTGTTCTTCATGAACTGTAGTGCTTGATGATCCATGTACAAAATGAATTCTTTGAGCAACAAACAATGCCTCCACTACTTGAGAGCTTGTATCACAACATAAAATTCTTTGTCATAAATAAAATACTTATATTTTGCTTCATTATATTTTTCACTTAAGCAATAAATGGGCTAACCCTATTAATTCAAAATACTCCTACCATTATCCCACTAGCATCACAATCAACTTGAAATACTTTATTGAAATATGACAATATTAGCAATGACTGATTTGTCACCTTCTTCTTCAAGATATAATTTTTTTCTCTACTAAAATAGTCCACTTAAACTATTTCTTATCACCTTTTATTGTTTCTGTGATGAGTGCACATATTCCACAAAAAATTGTAATGAATTCTTGATAGAAGCTTGCTAACCCATGAAATGTTCCTACTTCAAACATAATCCTGGGTGATGGCCAATCCAAAATAACTTTAATATTTTTGGGGTCCATTCTTAACATATGTTGTGAGATTAAAAATCCAAACTATATCAACTCCTCCTTTATAAAATTACATTTATTAAAGTTAAATAACAACTTTTCTTCCTTCAACCTTTGTAACGCTTGTCTTAGATTTAACAAATGATTGAATTTGGTACTATTAAACATCAAAATATCATATAAATACACAATGACAAACTTACCCGAGTAAGGTTTCAAAACTTCACTTGTGAGTCTCATGAAACTAATTGGTGCATTTGATGATTTGAATGCCATAACCATTCAACTAACTTGCACATTATATTACACTTGCAACATTATAGAGAATTATGTCCAAGACTAAAGAGAAACTAATCAGCTAATTTTGACTTTTGATTTAGTGAAGTAAATCCAGGATCTTGTTCATCATTTGTCTGTGAAGTGACTCAAAAAGTTACAGAACCTAAAAATTAACATAGGATAAAATTGACATAGATGACACAATTAACCACTTGCCTATTCTAACCTAGACATAATCTTGGTGTTTGGCCTATTATAACCTTTTACGATATCATAATCAGATTATCAAAAGACCTTCTATGCTAGTTTCATACTTTGTTCCTAGTTCAAATTTTCAGTTACAATATCTAGGTATGTTTGTTTCAGTCTTCTTTCCATCTCTTGTCATTTCTTTGGATTATTATTGCTTGAATTATACCATTAGTCTATATTATGGCACTAGATCATATCTAATTATTTTTTATTATTTTATTATCTTAGCTCGTGAAATTATGCCTTAGTTTTACTAGGTTGTGTATAGTGTAATCACCCCTTAATCAAAAAAAATAAAACATTGTGATTATTTGGTCTTATTGGGCCATTACCCCGCCCCCCCCCCCCCCCCCCCCCCCCCCCCCCGACCTTTTTTTTATCATCTTTATGTGGGCCTATTTTGTTGGGTCCCCCATTTTTTTTATGTTGGCTTATGCCAATAGGTTGTTAAGTTGTGGTAGAGAAGTCTATTATACAAAGCCTCCTAGAGGCATTTCAAGAATAATTATCGATTGAAAAGAATAAACATCAAGGAGAATCAAGCCTTAGGCACACTACACAAAATATATTTCTACTATTCAAGGCATTCAAGTGATTTTAAGAGTTTCAATTAGCTACATACTAGTACAAAGAGATGGTTTACGTGAATGTCCATGTAGTTGCAATTGACTATATAGGAAGAGAATGTAAAGTCCTCTCTTTCATCTTGGGTTGGGATTCACTCACAAAAAATAAAACTATATTAAGCCCCAATTCTAGGCATGTAGGATTTGTAGTTACAACTCCTTAAGAGGTCATCTAGACCAACTAACTTGTATCTTTCTATTCCTCTTGAGACATTATGGAAAATTGGGTCAAAGTCAAAGGAGAAGAAAATTAGAGAAGTATGCCTATTAATTTTGTGAAGCAAAGCTAGGATTTTGGTCATCATCTATATGTGAAGCTACTCAAAAAGTCACAAGACCTAAAAATATGCAGAGGACAAAAATTGCAATACAAATACACAATTGACACTCGATCAATTTTGACCCTTGGGCTAGATTATGACTAGATTTCATGAACATCAGTGTACTAGTCCCATAAGTCTGTTTCCAGCGTCATAAGTTAATTATAGTCATCGGGTGTGTTCTTTTCAATCTTTTTTCCCTCTATTGTCCTTTTCTTATATTGTGCATGTCATAAGCCAACATGCAAACTATTTTTTTCAATAACATATTTTTTGTTGAAAATTAACGATTTAGTTTTTCTTTGAAATCTGCCAAATAATAAACATTTGTGATTAGTTTAATGTATAATAGTTGTGCATTATATTGATCGCAACCATCCAATGCTTGGACAAAAGTTATTATTTGAGATCTCGTGTTAATAGGAGAAACCCTATTGAGAATAAGACAAGGGGCCCATTTAACACACAAATATCTTTAATAAATTTTAAATAATAACTATATAATAAGGGATCCATTTAACACACAAGTATGTGGATGATATTTTTAGTAATATTCATAAGGTAAGAGACCTATTTAACACACAAACATCTTAAATGTATTTTTAGTAATTAATAATTATAATGTAAAAGATCTACTCATCATACAAATACTTTAAAATAATTGTAGAAAATAATTTTATAACACATAAAGTACAATTATTGAATCGTTAACTTATATTGATACAAAAAAATATCTACCAAAAATTAAATATAACAATAATATGTTTAAACATATTTAAACCTTTTAAATATAAAATACTCTTAATTTTTTATTTAAAAAATATTAAAAATTACAATAAACATATATTGAGTTTCCCAATGATTATAGTAAGAATATATTTAAGCTCATATTTCGTTTTCCTTCTTTTAAAATTTTCTTTGGAGTGGGAATCAAACTTCCCCGCCGTCTTTGATGTCATTGACGACTTGAGAGAGTCCGGTCAACAAAACGCATCATTGACTTTTCCACGGCTACAAATAACTAACAAGGTGGGTGCATGATTATAACGTGAGAAACACCAAGGGTATATATATATAAATATAAAGATTAGTTTAATGGTAACAACACTTAACATTCAATAATATACTTTTGAGCTTTATGTATTGTCATGAAAAGTCTTATATTTTAGGTTAAGATGCCTTTTCTATTTATATCTTATCATAAAAAGTTTTACATTTCACGCTAATTTAATGTTGCATGGCAAAGTTGTTTGAAATTTGGTCATTGATGAATTGGATAATTTTTTTTTTAATAAATCAAGAGTAGAGAATGAAAATGGATGTAGGGAATTCGATGGTTTTTCAAATATTATTGCAGAAGAAAATTATATAAATTGTTTTGTGTATTTGGAAGAAGAAGAATAAACAGTTTCTTCTCTAATTTAGAGAAACATTTATTTGATCTTGGCTTCAATGTGGATTACATTTGATTTATGCACAAAAATGCAAATTAAATTGGGTAGAACAGAATCACATTTGTTGACTTGTATTATATTTTGATTCCCATAATATGTAGCGAAGGAACAAAAATATATATTTATTCGCTGTATGTAGCTAAAAAAATTAGTGCGTTGGTCTATATAAGCTACACCCTTATCCATATCCAACCAAACATTGTAACAAGGGCACTAGTTGTGTTGTTATCCTTAGACGTGACAAATATTTTTGTTTTTCCCATGATTCTATTCGTCGCAATGTAAACCATGCAATCAACATTTAACTCAAGAGAAGAAAGTAATAAAAAATTCCTAAACATTATAAAATTGTCATTTTTGATGGCATAGCCTTCAATGAAAACTATAGTAAAATGCCTTAGCAAGTACTAATACCATGCTTTAAAAGGCCGGTACTAATAAGTGTTTGGGATTTGAACTTTGTCACCACTTTGAGCCTCTTGGCACTAATTTTGTTTTGTTTTAGAGTTGATTATAATCTTTTGTTGCAATAATATGTGTTGGCTTATGTATTATGTTGTTTTAATTTACATTTGAGAAGTTTATAAATATATATTTATAAAATATAAATGAATATAATATAAATTAAATGTATAAATATATATTTATAATTTGAATAAATCTATCTCAAAATTAATTTTGAAAGTGTAAGAGTAAATATAATTCAAGTAGATTTGAAGTATTTATTTATTTGTCACATATTTATATTCGTACAAAAAGTTATATAAGACTAGGCTTTATATTGACTAGACTACGTATTAACATACATTGTATTTGATGTTTTGATTGTGAAATCTGTAGAAGTATTTTAAGGACATGATAATATAGGTCCTTGAATATATCTCCTATTTTTTTCTAAAGTTTTTAGGTATTGCTACTATGCACGGAGGGTTAGAAAAGCAAACGAGGTTTTTGGATCCTTAAAGTTGACAAACATGAACTTTAACTTAGATTTTATGCATGCAACAGTTGTCAAAACTAGAACTTAACAGTTCCAAAAAAGTACACTAAAATTTGTAGAAAAATGCACTAATGATTTTAGGGAGCACTCTCATTCATTTTGATTGGTTTGGTTTTCATGATTGGTTTGGTTTTCATTCACCTCATTGTATGAACATGCTATGCATTGTTGACATGCTTTGTGTTATCTATTTTTTACGATTGTCCCCAGATTTACTAAAAATCATACATTCTTATAAAACTCCCTCTTATCATTTATTACTACATCAAGAATATTGTTTTTTGCTATTAATTTTGAAACAAGAATAAGGGTAGATGAAAATAGAAGACACAACATCGTTAGGAATGCATTTAATATAACAATAGTATATATTATTTTATTATGCATATATATTTTCTTATATAATATTATTATATTATTATCTATTATGATATAATTATTATATATATTATATTTATAATATATAAAATATAATAATGTAATAATTATATAAAAAAAGTATTATAATATAATAATAATATTTTATTCTTGAATTATTATATACATATAATACAATTACCAACCAAATATATCTTAGATAAATTTATATAAAAGACATCAATAGATATCATTCTCTATATATCTATTTCACTTCTATCATAAATATAATATAATATAGATACCTCGAGAATGATATCCCTTGGCATCTTTTACATAAATATATCTAAGGGTAGTATAAATGATAATAGGTAATACTACTTTTATCATGTGTTTATAAATATTTCAGAAGATACATTAGTTAAAGGGATTTCTTCCCAATATTTTCCAATAAATTTATCTCTCTCTTAATGTTGGGCCAAAAATTGGGAATACATGAAAAAATTTATGCAACATATTTTTTCACCTCGGGCCATTGTAGAGCTTTTCAACTAAGAGAGTCATCGTTAGTTGTGTTGCTTCTAGTGTTACTTTAATGCTCACCACGCTTTTTAGAGAAGCAATGGGGTTGCTCTTCTCCAGCCTATATTACAACACATAACCATTGTTGTATTAGTTTGGAATGTGAAATTAGCCAGTGAAAATAATTGAGAATGATATATTTGTCTTCACTATTTTTAGAATTTGAATTACCATTCTTATTATTTTTGCCAACAAAATCCATGTCGATGACACCAAATACTTATTGATACAATAACAAAAAGTATATACAATTATAAAATTGAAAGTTACTTTGTATAACTATTGCTTGAAATATAATATACAAGAATCATTCTAAAAATTAAGTACTCTTTTTGTATGGTTAGAGGCTTCTCTTTGCTACTATTGTAGGTTACATCTCAGCATAATAACATCCTCTTTATTTTATTTACGTAAAAATATCATATTAAAAAAGCTCTTAACAAAATCCTACTATAATGGAAGATTATGCGCTCACGTCGAAGTCCAGTGAAATAAATTAAAAAAAATAGATTAAATATCTATACTATTAAAATAAAGCAAAACTTAATCTCTTAAATATTAATTAACTAATAAAAAATTAATATATGCAATAAAAAAAATTATGATACCCTTAACCTATTATTCTTTAAATATAGATTTACCATATATATATACACCTATTTAAAAAAAAATGATGCAACAAATTCTTGTATTAAATCTCGATTAAAATTAATATATTAAAATCTTTATTAAATAAGTTTTGGGACACACCATTTAAAATTAAATGTATTTGGGAAAATCTGACCCACGTAACCTTATGAACAATATTAGTTTTCAATTATTATTTTTGATAAAATAGAATTATTATTAATATAAATATATCAACATATATGACTATTCATAAAAAAAGAGGCAACAGAGGACACGCCACAATGCCACATTAGGTCACACCTAGGAAACACAAGGCAACAAGCCAAAAAAAATCTAGCAAACTAACTAGGCCCAACCTAGAAGAAGCTCTAATACAAAAAAAAAAAGATATTTAAGAAACAGTAGCAAAGAGACCAACTGAGGAAGGGTCATGATCGAGAGGATCACCCCATTCAGAGCCTAGAAGATCTTTCCCTTCAACAATAGGGTCTCATCTAGAGCTGGTGGCATCCTGGTCACCTTCATTTTGTTTAATATTATCATGCACAAAGTGTCGAGGTGAGATAGCCAAAGAGAGCAGAGGAAAACCTTTGTCTAGTAGGGGTTGAAATCCACCACCCTATGAACTCCCAAGAGGAAAGCTCCACTTACATTGGTTTATCAGAGGCAGAGAACCCCAACCCTAAGCCTGATGAGAAGGAAGGGATAGAGAACCCCAACCTCCATGCTAAGCCAATGGGGGAGTGTAACACCTCTAAGGAGAACCAATAACACAAGATCACCTACAAGAGAGACCAGATTGAGAACTGCCTGGAGGAGGTCCACTACCTCCTCAAAGAGTAAAATTTTGGGGCGAGGAAGGTGGCACATGGGTAAAAACACATGGGGCATCCCCCTAGTGGTGGAGGATCCACTGAAGGTAATCCAATTCCATTTCCACCTTATTAGTTTTAACTTGAATCTGCATAAGTACATTAGACACAATCATAAATTTATCATAAGCAAAAAACTGAGTATTAGTAAAATTATTTGCAAATAAAGTTGAATTTCATTCCTTTCATATCCAAAAGAGAATTTTGATTTTGAAAGCATACCAGTCTTGGGTGAATTACATTGGAATTTTTGGGTTGTCACCCAACAAAGTGTTAGACTAACTAAAGGGGGTCGAACGATGTGGATGAAATAAATCATGTATCCATGAGATACATGACTAGGCACACTAAGCCCTTGGGAAATACTAGAAAAGGTGCATGATGGTCTCTAGGTACCCAAAAAAAGGGTATTTAGGTTGTACCACCCCCATTTTCATAAGTTGTCTGCCTATAGGAAGCCCTTGGTGTAGAAGACACCAATTAAAATGAGCTAGCTTTGGCTCCACATAAGAGGACCAAATAGTTTGGAAGCATCTCCCCTAATTAGTAAGGGAAGAATGTATGCTCTAATGATCATTAAGATTGTCCACCATAGGTAGATGGGGAGACAACCATGCGTAACCTTTTTGAGTAGTGTAGTTCTGAAAAGGTGTGCTCACATACCACTTCTAGTCTTTCGACCAAGGATGGGAGACATTGATTGTGATTTTGTGTAGGAGAGATATAGGCATAACTACCAAAATTTCCTCAAAAGACTTTTTATAAGTATAGGAAAATTTATATTTAACTTTGAATTCATCCTAAGGGAGCCAAAAATGAGTGGCTTTGCAAAAAAAATCTTGCACCGTAGGAATTACCTTACAATAGAATTTAAGAGCATGGATCCATGGAAATTAAATGAGGGGAACCACATACATATTGATGATGGAGATTGGCATATCGAATGTTGATTTATTTTGAGAGGCCATCCCAAAAACTAGTCGCATTCCATAATAACCAAGGTTTGAATTTCTCCCAGGGCAACCATATACTATTGATAACAAAAGACCTAATTTTTTTAATTAAGGTTGTAAGAGTGAGGAGATTAGTAAAACCCAAACCTTTCTAAGTTGCTCACCCATAAGGAGAGCCTTGGGAAATATAATTATAGATGATCACTTTTCAAACTTTGTTTCCCTACATGGCACTGATAATCTATTTTACACAAAGTATTAAGCCTTGATTAGAAACACTGATAAGGACCATCCTGCCTACTTCCAGAGGGAGGCAATAGTAGTCCCAGGTCACTTGATGAAATATTTTACCAATTACGTAGTTAACCCAAATAAAATCATGGAGAAGCTTTTCAAGCTTGAATATAAACTACTTAGAAGGCACCCAACAAAAAGAGTAATACACATAGGTGGCTGTGAAAACTTTGGAATAAATTTGGAATTTTCTAGCCAATGAAAGGGGCTTGGTTATCCAATAATGCAATTTTTTCCACCCTATCCACCACATACTGCCAAAGTCTAGAGGGTGAAAACTGTAAGGTGAAGGAAATGCTTAATAATTTAAAAATCTCATCATGTTGAAGCAACTTCTAATTGAAATGTGCCATCCAAGGGGGTGGGGGGAGGAAGGATTGTCTATAGCATTGGGTTTTCCAAGATTGAATGAAGAAACTAGAAGTGAGACAAAATTCATCAAGACACACCATGGCATTAAAAATACTGTCCTCATCCTCGATGAGGGAAAGTAAGGAATTGTGCACAAAGTGCCCGTTAATAAGTTGTAGGGATTCCTTAGTAGGAAGTAAAATTCCATGAACAATGCCTTAAGATTGGGTATTATCAAGGAGATAACTGAACCCCTCAACAACAAGCACATAGAGGGTTGGGGCCAAGGGAAACCTTACCTAATGGATTTGAAAAGGCCAAAATATTTTGAGTTGGCTCCATTAAAGAAGAGGAAGGCAGAAACATCAATAAAGAGCATGTAGACTGATTGCTAGAAAGTGGGACCAAAACCCTGGGCTTGTAACATACCCAAGATAAATGGCCATTCGATGCAGTCATAAGTTTTTTAAAAGTCAGTCTTAATGAACAAGGCCTAGTGGTGAGAATGATGATCCCATTCTATGCCTTCCCACATGATAATGACAATATCGAGGATGCAACAACCTTGTATGAACCTAGTCTGCTCAAGTTGAATAACCACAAGGAAGAGATGGTGGAGGTGAATCACTAAATCTTAGGTGATAATTTTATAGGAGACATTTAGCAAAGTGATAGGCCTCTAATTACAAATTAACTCAGGGTTGCTAGCTTTCAAAATAAACTTGATGTGTGCTTTGTTGATACATGGGCCCAAAGATTGATTGTGGAAGGCCTTTAAGTAGACTTGGAAAAGGTTATCCCCAACAATATCCCATAACTTTTTGTAAAATTCATAAGGGAACCCATCACAACCAAGAACTTTTTCATTGGCCATTTTCAAACTGATTCATAGTTCATAATGGAGAGTTATCTATCATAGGTAACCCTTTGAGCAGAAGTGACTTTGATCATGATGACTGACAAACATTGGTCGAAAGCTTGCTAGACATTGAAAGAGGGGTCCTAAGTTGTGAAAACTTTATCGTAGTGATTAATCTTGGACCATTTATGGGGTTTAGTATAGTGATGGCTAACTTATTGGATGTATTTAATCTACTATGCCAAAGACTTGGCCTTGAGCATATGAAATAAATCATTAGAGAATATATCCCACACTTTGAGCCAATATAGGTGAGCATAGAGCTATGATCCATAAGAATTGTACATGTTTACAATTTGTATTTTTTGTCGTAATCTAACCACCTATAGTTGCAAAGTATCATCAAAGGGGTGTTGCTCAAGAGCTACCACTGCATGGTTTAGCTTTGAGGAGGTGGTTGAGTAATATCATCATTGAATCTTGGATATCTAGTAGTCATAGATCTAGATAAATCTAGTCATTTGATTGAGCAAATATTCCCACCATTGGATCCAACCCACCGACTGAGTTGGTAGGGCCACAAGGTTCTAAACCTGCTTGATGTGGGCTATGGTGGGGTTGTGATCTAACAAGGCCATGTTTATAAAAAACCATGTTTTTTGAATTTTGGGATTTTTTTCAATTAATTTGAGTTACAATTTCAAGATTTTTTGATCTCACTATTTAAATGTTCCCACACTAATGAATTCTTAATACCATTTGAAAAAATAATTTCTTAAGTGTGATTGTGACCATTAAAAAAATTAATTATTATATGTGACCAAAAATATCATTTTGCCTCCCATTTAATTTCCACCCCTTGTAAAAATTTTAACGAGTAAGCAGAGGTGACCCTCATGATAATAATATGTTTTTCATTGTTGTTGCTAACACATACACCGAACACCTATGACATCATCATGTAACCCTAAAAATCATGCTAATAGATATATGAGAATTAAAGCTCTACACCGCATATGTTATATATCAACAATTATTAGTCCATGATGATTACCACATACTCCATCATGGTTTCCACATACACAACATCCCATGCACAAACCTGCTTGGCATATCTATGCCTTTTCTTATATTTGTAGATGAAACCAACTAGAAACATAAGGCCAGATTTAACAAACCTAGTTATGGACTTATTCATTTGCTCTGTCCATTTTCAATCTTTCTTTGTTTGATGTTTTTAATTTTTTTTATTACTGTGTAATATTATTGCATTAAGAGGTGTTCTACAATGGCATTTGGGGGTGGTGGCGCATTATAATGGAGTGAGTGTGTTCATTTTTAATGACCAAACTAATTTATGTTTACCTACTATTTAACCCTAATTTGGATAATGATCCTATTTAGTGGTTAGGGTTAAATGTATAGAAATGATAGGGCTCAAGGGTAAATATCAGATCTACATAAGGCTAATTAATTTGCTAAACTTAGATGTACCATATGCTAAATTCATAAAACTGAGATAGGCTATTAATGAAAAGTACAACTATGTTAGATATATAAATGATATAAAATAAATTAATTTAGTTGTTTTTGATGTTAATAAAATGCTAGATCTAGTACAGGTGAAAAGAAGGCAAGAAGATAATTCTAGAACAGTTGTCATATTTTGGATCTATTGCCTCTAAGTCTTTAAACACTTGCATTAGCCTAGGATAATTTTGTTGATGCTAGTGTCTAATCTTGATGCCAATGCGCTATATGGAATACTTGATAAAATAAGATGCTTCTTGGTTTGGCTTCACCTTTGCTCTGGTGCATTTAAATCTAGGTTATGGACTGTTGCTCTTGGTGAAATGGTAAAACCTTAGCTTTGCATCTTCAATGTGATATTGGGGAAAAATGGGTTAGTGGGCAAATGTGTCAAGATGAACTACAATGACCCCACTATTAAAGTTCATTGCCTACATATCCAATGCTCTAGAAGAGGGCCTCAAACTCATGTAGTTCTCCCCTACGTGTTGGTTTATGTGTGAATCATGCAATGTGAAAAGTAAGTATAATAGTGACCTATATTTTAAATTGGTAAATATGACCTTATGATTGCTCATTTAGTAATTAAGACCTATATCTAGGTTGTTCTTTTGACTGATATATGAATTAGGGTAGAGTAGGAAAGCTTTTGGTAACTTGAGTGCTTCTTGAATGCTCTTTTGATCTGATTGCTAGGTGAGGAGTGGATGAGGGTTGATATTGTATTTATAACAATCCTATTGGGAGATAACTCATAATAAAACACTTAGGTTGACCATTGTAATACGTTTCATGTTCAAATTGGATTGATTTTCAGGCCAAGACAATAACATTAATGTTATTATCTGACCTGAACATTAGTGTTTAGAGAGAAGGAGAGCAATGACATGCTTAAAACTTGTAGAGGTGTAAGATAAACATATTTTAAGAATTCTATGCAAGATGGGATGTATGCGCGATCAATATAAGGCTAGTAGGATTGAGATATAGGCCAATGGGAAAAAGATAGATTAGATGTGAGGCTTGTGGAAATAAGGTACGTGTAGAACTAAGAGGAATAACCAGGGTTATGAATTTATGAAGGGTACAAGATTGAGGTGCTATATAATCACAAAATATTATATACACCTACATAGAAAGTGTAATTAATTTTTGGGTGGATGCACAAAGTTGGGTGGGGGGGAACATGACAAACTTGAAAACCCAAATTTTTATTTACAAAGGGTGTACGCCCTTGTCAAAAGGGCGTATGCCTTATTTTCAAAAAATTCATACCTATATTTTTTTTGGCATGGTGCCAAAGTAAAAGGGCATACGACCTTTGTGTGGAAAAAGGAATACGTCTTTGCTCCACAAAGAGTATACACCCTTTGTGGCTTAAAAAGGCCTACACCCTTTATTAAAAAGGGTGTACACCCTTTTTAAAACACAATTTTATCCCTAACTTGGGTCAAAGTACAATACCATGTCCCATTAGGCAACCAATTTGTTTTTTTTTTAAAAGCCTAGTAAACTTTTTAACGTGACCGGCGCCACTGGCTAGACACGACTAATACCGGTACCACGGGGCCTGGGGGGTAACTTGAACACTGGACCTACAGAGCTGCAATGGAAATACCTGACCAGCCGACCATGCCCCCGACCCTCAACCAATTTTTTTTAAATACTTAATGATTTTTTAGTTTTTTAGAAAATATATATGTACTAAATATTTTTATATATAATCTAAAATACATTTTTAAATTAATATCAATGACCTAAACTCAAGATATTTTAAGGATAAAATGGAAGTGTATGTGGCCTCTTTATGCCAAAATTGGAATACACTATTATGCTTTGACCCACTTCTACTAACCCATGTTTCATTGTATGAGCTTGGAGCTTTCACATATTGAAACATCAAGAAGAGGACACACACGATTTATCCTGCCTTGCATCCAAAAAACTTGATTGCATATTTTGATCATGATCTCAAGTGTGTTTTTTATTAAATTTTAATTTTGAGATTTGCATTTATATGTATTTGTAGATGATATTTATGTATTATATAACACCTTAGCATTGTGCACTTGGCAAACTTAGACCTTGGTTATTCCTCTTAGTTTTGGACCTTTCCCACTTTTGTAAATCTCTCATTTTTCTATTTTGTTGTAATAACCCCACTGGGTTTTATCAAAATATAGTAATTTTTTTAAAAATTAATTACACATATTCAATATATAGATTTTACCATGAGAAACCTACTAGTGATCTTTAACAAAATATATTAATTTAGTTAACCAAAATGTCTATAACTAATCCACTTACCTAAGGATCACCATGAACAAATTTTATAATCATGAATAATATCGAAACAATAATAAATACTACATCTAATCATAATGAAGTAGTACAAATTCAGCTACTGCTGATATAACATTACAATCACTACTGTATAAAGTTCAATCAAATTCAGCAATACATCATAATATCTGAAATGATAAAATATGATACAAAGTTCCACGGGGCAAAGTCTCAATGATTCAAGAGTCTCCATGACTTAAGTATAAATTTGTAATCTCAAGTGTAGTCCTTAGTATAGTACTCCAGCTAGGAGGGAGAACATCATTCAAACACTTTTCCACACCAACCACGGACCATAGATCCCCTACACTATCTCCCAAATAAGGAGATGACACTCCCTTCATGGATGGGTAGATAATGATGGTGAAAAAATTCAGAGTAATAAATCAGAACCCGTATGTTGAAGATATCTAATACATAATGTGTACCATAAATAAATCCATTCTAATATGATATCACACAAATATGAAAACTATATCAACATATGAAATGATAAAGTTTAATTAAAACATTAATTTGGTCAAATTTTTTAATAATAAGCGATCTCTAGGATTAGTCAATTTCATACACACCTTTCAATCAGATTATAGATCATCTTGCATTGATGGTGCTAATTAATCCAGTGGAATCCATCCATTGCTTATTTAGGGTCATGAATGTGAGATTTGGTAAAAATATATAATAATATAAAAACCAATAGATTCATTCAAAATATTTCCATTTAGCTAATAAAATTTATGCTAAGTACAAAAATATCACATACATTCATTTAGTCTGTTAAATGAAATGCAATGAATCCATATCATCTAGTTTATTAGAAATAATAAATAGAATCCAAAAATAGTCCTTAATATAACATAACATCCAAGTAATGACTATATCTAAGTTTTAGTTACCCATATTACAAGTAACTTATAATTCTATTTCATCCCAAAATATCATTATAACACAGGCCTATATAATTTTTCATATTCCACATATAAAACTAAAGTCGGTCCAAAACATAATAATATGCTTTATATTTAAACTCTTAAACACTTTAATTTAATGCTTCTATACAAACATTAAAATATATACTTGTATTCATTTACACAATGAATGACAATAATGTTTCAAGCACTACATTGTTGTGTGTGTGTGTGTGTGTGTGTGTGTGTGTGTAGATACACACACACACACACACACATGATAAATTTATAAATCTTCGAATACCATTACAACATGGTACAAATATAATTTTGTATATAGTATACTTGAAGAAGACATCCACTATCAAATATCTTAGAGTATTCTGTATACTCAATGCATATATATCCATATAATAAAAATAGTCCCATAACCATTTTATTAAACTAGATGAATCCAAATACTCTTGTTTCACTCACACATACAGGTGTTTCATAAAATACACAACTACTAATTTATACCAATCCTTTTAATCATAAATCTTAATCTAATCAAATTAAATTTACATTTACATTAAAAACATATGATAAAACCATACACTCAGTCAAACTATGCCCAAAAATGGGTCTTCTAATATAATATCATAGACTTAACCATATAAACCTCTTTATGCACAATAACATAAAAATATACACCCATTCATATTAATAACTATGCAAAGATCTTTTTCAAATTAGAACTAATTATGAATATGAAATATCAATATATAGTGAAGCTGACAATTACGTACTCATATCAAGTGAATATAATTAAATCTTAACTATCATATACATATATATAATATATATATATATATATATATATATATATATATATATATATATATATATATATATATATATATATATATATATATATATATATATATATATATAAAATGTTTTAAACATACAAATGAGCATGAAAACAAACCCTTCACTCATCCACCAACCTGTAGGTACCTATATTTGAAATAAAGTCCATAATGAAAACTATGACCTGAGTATTTAAAATAAATAGAATTCATATCAAAACCCAAAATATCAAAATCCATTTGAACCAATTATATATATATATATATATATATATATATATATATATATATATATATAAACATGCATCTTATAGCTGTCAAACATTCAGTTACCCTCGAAAGCCCTAGGTTTTAAAATAATAGAGTATATATATATATATACACACACAAACACAAATATATATGTATATAGACCTTAACAGTTTATCTAAGTATATTCAGGTGTGTGTGTGTGTGTGTGTGTATACTACACAGTCTATTTTATAATTAGCAACCCATATTTTAATTCCCAAAAATTCAAATAAATTTACACAATCGAACCCACATACAATCCAAGGTTTAAATCCACAATTCTAAATACTTTAATGAATATATAACAAACTAGTTCAAAACAAATAGCTCAAGCCATATTATATATATACCCATCAAAATATAGTCTTCCATTATTGAACAGAGTTATTTAAATTAAGAGAGGAGTTTAGGATAGAGTTTAATAAAAGCTTAATACATCCATGTCAAATTCCATGGATCTACCCAATCCTCTTAGGTTACCCTAGGTTGGATGTAGGGTTATGTGGAGGCCTAGCCTTCTATAGGGCGCTACATATAACCCTTCAAAAATTTCCATATATTTGAAGTAATTGAAAAAAACTAGTAACCATAATAATTAAAAAACCCATTCAATATTTCACACACAAGAATTTAATTACAAAACTTACTTGTAAATTTATGAATCCCAAAGAAGTTGTATAAAATCCTTCTTCCTTCCTTCAAACTATCACCTTTTTTATTTCTGTATATTCTCCTCTATATGTCATGTGTCATGCCATATCCCCAAAACCCTCTCTCTATTATTTTTATTATTTTCTATTAACTTACTCACCACCACCTTCTCCTCCATTACCGACCAATCAAACTGACTGAATAAATGCATGCCTAGATAGCTCAGTAGAATTCTCTATTTGTTACAGTTTGCCACCAAGTAGATGTAGTAAACTCCATGATTTTCACAAAATGACGTTTTTCTGATGTCAATGATGGTTAGTAACCCTAATCATCTTGAAAATTGTTTTAAACTGATTAAAAAAATCATAGAATAATCATTTTATATCCTTCATAAAAAAATCCATAACATTGAATTTACATTATTCCCTCATCGACTTCCCAAATTGACAAAACAATCAAATAAACCACAAGTCATAATCTTCATGCTATACCATGCAAGTAATATTTGATCACTAGACTAACATATTAACTATATAGTATGGAAATGCTAATATGTATTCAAAGACTATAGTTTAATGTTACAATGCCATCCACAAAGCACACTTTGCAAACATAATCATTTCCTTAAACCATTTAATAATATAGTCAATATATTTCATAATCTAACATATATTATGAATACCAACCCTTGGTCAATCATTTAATCAAATATAAAGATATTATAAAATAATGTTATTTATATCTTTTGACATTTGAATTAAACATATATATTATAATAATAATATTTAATTATTATTATCTAAATCTTAAAGATTAAATAACAATTATGTAATCCATCGTAGAATCATAATGTTATATTATACAACCATACCTAATAAGGCAGTAAGGTAAGTATACACAAATAGGATTCACTCATTTAGTCAAATAATTACATAATAAAAGATAAGCTACGTAAGATTATAAAAATTTATGAAATCACTTCAAACAAATCAACCTGATCATTAAAAACAACTAGACTAACTAAAACAGAAAAGATCACAATAGTCATTCAAATAGAAAACAAAACATACTACAATTGTCTATCAAACAATTTAATCACATAATCATGAAATTCAAATGTGGTGTGTGTAAGGATTTATGGATTCATTCTCTATCATCCCCTAACAAATCCATCTAAACCACCCTCTCTAATGATGCTCTTTCTCCATCACACTCTGATGGAAGAATCTATCTTGCATCCACCTCACAACAACAAAGGTAGTTAGCCTAAAACATAATTATATCCATAAAATAATGCGTTATAATTAACAAACATGATCACAATATATAGAATGTAAAAGTACTGCTAACTCATATCAAACTAATCATGTGAATCAAGAAACACATAATTGTCCCATAATCAACATATGTTATAAAGCCTAATCAAATATTAGTTAATCAACTAATCAACCATAATAATCCATGGATCAAATAGGTTATTCATCTTAGAGAGAAATTGGGATGTGACATTGTTCCTCCCTAAAGTTGTTCATCATTTTGATGACATTTATTCAAAAATAAGTTATAAATTTAAAACATTATTCAATAGAAAATAATATAATATGCAACAACAAATCAAGCAAACAAATGTGGAAATAGCCTGTAAAACTCATCACAGTCCTCCCAAGTGGCACTATCCTTAGAATATTGGTCCCATAAGACCTTACATTATGATATTTATTATGCAAATGAAGTTTGTGAGTGCCAATTACTCTAATTGGTTATAACATAACCACCTCGAGGTCCAAAACCTATAAAGTATTCCAATCTAACATCTGTGAAGGATCAACAACATAATTTTTAAGATAAGACACATGAAAGATATTATGCAAAAGATCTAGAGCTGGTGGCAATGCAAGCCTATACGCTATAGGATTGACCACTTCTAAAACCTTGAAGGGTCTCACATATCTTGATGAAAGTTTCACTAACTTCCTAAATATAATCAAGCTTTTCTAAGTCTTAACTTGTCAAAACACTTTATCACCAATAAAAAACTACCTAGCTATTCTCTTTAGATGAGCATAACTTTTTTGTCTATTGTTGGCCTCAGCCAAACTTCACCTAATTGTCCTAACTTGAGTCTTCTATTTATAAAATAATCTCAAGTCTAAAGACTAACCTACCTTCTAACTTGTCCCAACTGATTAGTGTTATACATCTGCTTCCATATAATGCTTCAAATAAAGCCATCTTTAATGTTGATTGGTATGAGTTACTTTAAGAAAACTCAACCAAAGAAGTTACTCCTCTCACTTGTATTGTTAATCCATGAAATACATATGAAAGAGGTCTTCTAAAACCTAGTTAACTCACCCTATCTATCTATTAGTTTATGGGTGATGAGTAGTGATGAATTTCAACTACATATCCAAAGCTAAAGTCAGAGTCAACCAAAACCTAGAAGGCGTCCTTAGATCTCAATTTAAAATAATCTTATATAGAAAACCATGAAATTAATACACTTCATGAATCTCTTTGTAAGCGTAGGTGCATCATCAATCAAGTTTCTCGATATGAAGTGGGATACCTTGGTTAGCTTGTCAACTACAACCAAGATCATGTCATGTCAGTTATGTGATAATGACAAACCTTTGATGAAGTCCATACTGATCATATATAATTTCCATTCTGATATGTTATGTGAATCTAACAATCTAGTTGAATGAACATGTTTAGCTTTCAGATGCTAACATTCCAAACAATGAGACACAAAATCCACTACATCTCTCTTGATTCCTTTCCAAAAATAGAGTGGTCTAAGGTTAGCCATGAGCTTGGTTAATCCTAGATGTCCTAAATATGGGGTATTGTGTAACTCCTTTAGCACTATGATCCTTAGATTCTCTTTATTAGGGACATACATCTTACCATTGTACCGCAGAAGACCGTCACTCTCTATTTTGAATCCTTTATACCTAGGATTATGAGCATTCTAGATAATTATTTTTTGACTTGATCATAAAATTTGTCTTCTAGAAAGAATTTGATCACTTGGTCTCTGAAAGTACTCTCGATAGGAGCCATGACTACTATGTACCTCCTACAGCTTAGAACATAAACTAATCGATTCTCCTTTCCTTTTATATAATTAATATCGATCATAATTAGATAAGAACTCTAACCATTATCTTTGATGAGTATTCAAATTTAGTTGGGTGAATATATACTTGAATCCTAAGTTATCAGTCTTGAGTTGAAATAGTTTTCCCAACATATGTCTCCAAACTTGTAAAACATGCATAATTGCCAAAATTTTTAGGTCATGAGGGGCATAATTCAAATCATATGGCTTCAATTTACTAGACTCATAGGCTACCACTGAGTCATGTTACATAATAACTCCTCCAATTCCATCCCCAAATGCATCAATGATCACTGAGAATTGACCATTAAGATCGATAACTCTTAGCACTAGTGGTGAAGTAACATTGTTTTAGTTCTTAAAAGGCTACTTCACACTTATCTAACTAGATGAAACTCTCATTATTTTGATAAAGAGAGGTAATTGGATTAGCTATCTTAGAGAAATTTAGAACACATTTTTTGTAATAGCCTACTAATCCTATGAAACTCATTACCTCATGCACATTCTTTGGTATCGATCACTCATGATGGCTCTTATCTTTGTTGGATCTACAAAAATACCATCTATAGAGATAATATGTCTTAAATACTACAACTTTTTTTGGAAAAAATCACACTTAGATAGCTTGCCTTATAATATATGCTTCTACAAATGTTATAAAACTAATTCCAGATGTTATAAGTGCTCTTCTTCATGCTTGGAATAAATGAAGATGTCATCTAAAAAGACTAAAACAAAACAATATAGATAATCTCTAAACACACTATTCATAAGATTCATAAATGCTACTAGAGAATTTATCAATCTAACTGATAAAAATGTGAACTCATAGTGCCCATATCAAGTCCTAAATGCTATTTTTAGAATATACTCTTCATAGATCCTCAACTGGTGATACCCTAATCTAAAATCAATCTTAGAAAAGACTGATGCCCCTTGCATTTGATCAAAGAGATGATCAATGCATGGAAATGAATATCTATTCTTTATTATTGATTAATTCAACATCTTGATCCATGGTAGATGGACCATGCACATCTACTTTATAATCAATTGGGAGTTTCAATCTCATGATGAATTTCTTGATTTTGAACCTCTCATATACCTAATACTGAGGTACATACTTAAGGATCTTGGTGAATTGCTCCTAGTATTCATTCACCAATAAATCCCCTTGCTTAAGATTACAAAAATCCATAATCTTTTGGTCGAAGTATAATTATGGAAACCATCATGACCTAAACAATGTCATAAACTATTCCCATGTGGTTGAGTCGAGGTTCATCTTGATTTTTTTGTTTGCCCACCAAATTGTTGCTTCACCAACAAGCCAATAAGATCCCCAAACCACTTTCATGACTTTAGAAAAAATTTTAATCTTGAAATACTTCTCTATTTTTGTCAACCACACTTTAGATCCATCCCCTAAAATAGTTCCATCAAACTTGGATGGATTCACATTTTTCATGTCGCATGCCAACTCTACAGCTAATTGAGCTCTCACATCTTATGGCACCTCCTCACAACTCTACTCTTGAAGATATTAATAGTCATTAGGATGATCTTCAAGTTCCTCCTGAGCATTCTTCTCTTCATGACCATGCACTTTTTGATCTAGAGCCATGATTTGGTCCCTAGTATCTTGCATGGTTATGAGGATTAAGTCTAACTTTGTAGCTTATTCAGTGGAAAATTGATATGGATCAATAAGGGTTTTGGTATTTGAATTACCCTCACCTCTTGGTCTAGCACACACCATTATTCTTCCTGGTTATTAAGAGAACAAGTTTGTATTAGTAGACACATTAAGTCTTATAGTTTGAGCCTCAGCTTTGATAAAACAATGTAACAAATCTATTAGGTTTTATTAGAATATAGCAATTTAAAAAAAAATTAATTACACATTTCAATATATAGATTTCACCATGAGAAACCTAACTAGTGATCTTTAACTAACTATATTAATTTATTTAACCAAAAGGTTTATAACTAATCCACTTAGCTAAGGATAACCATGAATAGATTTTACAATTATGAAAAATACTAAAACAATATATATATATATATATATATATATATATATATATATATATATATATATATATATATATATATATATATATATATATGTATATATATATATATATAATCATAAATGAAGTATTATTATTTTAATAAAATTTTGCTTTTTCTATTTATAGAAAAAAGTTAAAATTGAAAGAGGGGTAGAGGTTAGTAGAACATAGATGTGGTTTGTACTTTGTAATCCAAACTATTGTAGATACTCTTCTTTAGCCTAGAAAGATGACCTACAATAAGATAGAACTAGAAAAAGGTTAGTTAGTTAAGTAGGTTAGGTGGATTACCTAGTAAGCTAGATCCAAGGAGCATGAGATATCTAGGAGGCTATCAATCCATCTTTTGATACAAGTTAATGTTGAAAGAAAAGGTTGCATAACATAAAAGTATTAGATTAAAAAAAATATATTTTACAAATGAATACTAGTGTTTTAACAAAATAACATTAAGGTAAATGCTAGATAGTCAAAGAATGGTTCAGGTTGCTATTTTTGGTTTGTGAGGTGACAAAGGATTCAAAAAATAGAGTTTTGGTTAATATTTATGGGTATTTGGTGCTTGCTAGTTTTGGTTAGGTTGGGTTAACATAGTGACCATCGACAGTCAGGGTGACCATCAATGATTAAAGTAACCATCGATAGTTGGGTGACTAATAGTAATTTGATAGCCGATCATTGGTGATCAGGGTGACTAACAACAGTTTGACTATTGACCATCAACGATCAGGGTGACCATTGAATATTACTATTAATAGGTCTGATACAAGTAAAGGTTGATCTATAGGTTTAGAGGTTAGAAGACAAATGGTAGATAGGTATATTAGGTTGTTGGGGGTTATTTAATTGGTCAAGAGGTTAGAGGTAGTAGGTTATAAATAAGAGCAAGGCAAATGAATACATCAAAACAAATACTTAGCTCATGTTTTTGAAGGTTGTTGGTGAAACCTAGAGGAATTTTGGTAGAGTGTTGGCTGGTTAATGTTAGTAAAGTCTAGAATGATTTAGGTAGAGTGATAGTAATTTTCCTAAATAATAACTTTGTTATAGGTTCAGGTCCTTATTGTAGCTTTTAGAAGAATGAAAAACTACTTGTTTGTGGATCCTCTTTTCATGCCTTTTCATCTCCTGCTCCCCTCATTTTATAGGAAAAAAGAGATGGAGGTATAAGGTTCCATATGAGGTTAGGTTGATGATTTCAAGGCTTATGATGTGTTATCAAATGGATAAAGTGGACACCTAGATAAGATTATCACATGTTTGTTAGGTTGTGGAGCT
The DNA here is from genome assembly GCA_037957365.1 of Torreya grandis. Lineage (NCBI taxonomy): Eukaryota > Viridiplantae > Streptophyta > Pinopsida > Cupressales > Taxaceae > Torreya > Torreya grandis. The sequence continues at coordinate 1,794,136 of JARHVA010002768.1, forward strand.
CAAAGCTTCACTATTATGCAAACGTGGAGGTTGTTGGAGTTAGACAGTCACCGACATCGGTCAGGACCAACTGACATCAGTTAGGGGTCGATCGAAAGCTACCAACATCAGTCAGGCATCGGCCGACATTGGTCATCTCTAGATAGACAAGAACTGACATCGGTCACCTGTGCATTTCTAGAACTGTTAGTTAGACGAACAGTTAGTTTGACGAACAGTCAGTTTGCATGTAAAGACTAATTTTAGTCTTGAGTCTGCTTTTCTAATTATTGTTTGTTTTGGGATCTATTTAAGAGGCCCATGGGGCTATATTGTAAAGGGTGCAGAAAAGCAAGGTCAGTTGATCTGTGGGGTAGCAAGTTCAAGGAGATTTGCAAGTGTGCCAAGATTGTGTGCAAGATCAGTTGATCTGCTGGGTAGCAAGATCAAGAAGATCTACAACACAAGGAAAGAAGGATCAAGGACAAGTCTAAGGATAAAAGGATTAGATCCTTCACTTGAAGGCAAGAAAAAAAATTGGGTTGGTTGTCTCAAGGGGTGTAAGATCAGTTGATCTGTAGGTAGCAAGATTAGGGAGATCTACATGGTAAGCAAGGTCAGTTGATCTATGGTGTAGCAAGATCAAGGAGATATATGGGTGTGTGTGTGCAAGGTCAGTTAGATCTGTGGGGTATCAAGATCAAGAAGATTTAAAACACAACAAGGAGCAAGATCAAGGAGATTTGATTATGTATGTAAGGTAGACAAAACAACCATTGAGTTGATTGTCATTGGGTACTAGTATTGTAGGCAAAACAATCGATTGAGTTGGTTGTCACAAGGACTGGAGGAAACAACTCAGTTATTGAGTTGTGGTTGTAATTGATTGAGAGAGAGAGAGAACTCTTGAGGAAGAATTACTGTACGCCTAAGAGGTGTGGGAAGAGTGTGATTTCTTCATTGTATTTCCTTCTAGAAGAGTGTTAATACAAGATTGTATTGTCTCTCATATTGTGTGCTGATTCTGAATTCTAGTTACATATTACTTCTGGTTAAATTCTGTGTTTAGTTGCTTATACAAAGGTAATCAATTGTGCTCTTAAGGAGTAGGATCCTAATAAGTGGTATCAAAGCTTTGTGTTCTAGAACCTGACAAGTGGTATTAGAGCTGTGTGTTCTAGATCCTGACAAGTGGTATCAAAGCCTGGTTCAGAGCAGGTTAGTGTTTGTTGATTACAGGTCACTCTCAGGGGTTTCTGATTGAGTGGGAGTAAAGCAATGGTAGAAGAAAGTACACTAAAAATGGAGAAATTCAATGGCAAGAATGATCAATTATGGAATTTTGGAAAGAAAGGGCATGTAAAGAAAGATTGTTGGTTGGTAGAAGATCAACATGAATGAAATAAAGAAGCAAATGATGCAAGTATTGTTGCACGGGATGCTCTTATATGTTCCTTGGATAAAGTAGAATCTTGGGTTTTAGATTCTGGTGCCTCTTTCCATGCAACCCCAAATAGAGTATTTTTCCATGAGTATGTCCATGGAGACTTTGGAAAGATTTATTTAGGGGTTGGTGAGCCTTGTCAAATTTTTGGCAAAGGGGAATTGCAGCAGAAATTTTAGAATGGCATCACATGGGTGTTGAAGGATGTCATGCATGTCCCAGTCTTGAAGCAGAATTTGATTTCTATAGGAAATTTGGGTGATGAGGGTTGCATAGTAACTCTCACAATAGAATCTTGGAAAGTTTCCAAGGGTGCACTTGTATTAGCAAGAGGTAAGAAAGTAGGTACACTTTATCTATCTACTTGTATTACTAATTCTCCTTCTATTTTATCTACTTTAGATGTAGATGCAAAGATGTGGCTCTGTAGGCTTGGTCACATGAGTGAGAAGGGAATGAATGTTCTTAAGTCAAATGGTAAGCTTTCAAATTTGTAAAGCATAGATCAAGATTTTTGTAAGCAATAGAAGAAAGTGAGGTTTCTTGAAACTTGGTCAACAAAGAAGGGAGCTTCTATTGGAGGATCACATTATTGCATAAAGAGGAAATCTGATGTTTTTGACAAAGTTAAGAACTAGAAAGCCTTGGTTTTAAAGGAGAAGATGATGGATAGAGATTAGCTCAAGAGGTTGAATAATTTTGAGCAGGGCAGTGTTGATTTGGACAAGGTTATGATCCAAAATGAGCTCGCAGGTAAAAATCATCACTCACAAGAAAACAAAGTTATCGATGGTGGTCAGGTGAGAACCAGCATCGAACAGGCAAGAACTGACATCGGTCATGTGCAGATCAAAGTCAGTGATGTCAGGTAGGTGAAAACTGATGTCGGTCAGGTAAGAACCAACATCGGTCAGGTCGGTCACATGAAATCGACATCAATCGGGTGTAGACTGAGAGATGATCAGGATCGGTCACTATTAGAACAAAATTTGGGTGGACAACAAGCTATCAAGGAGTCTGAAACACCCATGAGGAGGATAAAAAGGGTAAGTAAGCCTCAAATTCATTATTCCCCTTCTTTATACTACTTGTTGCTCACTGATGGTGGAAAAATAGGAAGTTTTAAAGAGGCAATGCAGGTAGAATCCAGGAAACAGTGGGAGCATGGCATGAATGAGGAAATTGATTCCTTGGGAGAGAACTAAATGTGGGATTTGGTAGAGTTGCCAGCTGGAAAGAAAGCACTAAAAGATGAATGGATTCACAAGTTAAAGAAAGGGGAGAATGGATAGGTGAGACAGAAGGCCAGGTTATATGGTCTTGAGCAAGCTCCAAGATAGTGGTATAGGTTTGACAGGTTGATGACAAAGCATGGCTTTAGTCAATGTCAATGTGACCATTGTGTTTATTTTACCAGGTTGTATAATGGTTGCTACACTATCTTGTTACTATATGTAGTGTATATGCTTGTTGTAGGGTCACACATGCAAGGATTTGCTAAGCTAAAGGTAAAATTAGCTCAGACATGTGCCAGGAAGGATTTAGAAGGAGCAAAAAAATCCTTGGCATGAGTATTTCTAGAGACAGGGAAAGTCACAGGTTGATTTTGTCTCCAGAGGATTATGTGAATAAGGTAGTGGAGAGGTTCAATTTGCAGGATGCAAAATCGGTAAGCACACCTATGGTTGGACAGTTAAAGTTGAGCTATGAATAGTGTCTTAAATCACATGATGAGGTTGAGTACATGGTATGTACTAGACCTGATATTGCCCAAGCAGTGGGAGTTGTCAGCAAGTTTATGGCCAATCTAGGAAAGGAGCACTGAAAAGCAGTTCAGTGGATTCTCAGGTATCTGAGAGGGACCAGCAACAGGTATTTATGCTATGCAGGGTCAAGCACTTCTCTACATGGGTATGTAGATGCAGATATGGCAGGCTACTTGGATGATAGAAGTAGCACCACAGGATATGTGTTCACTACTGGTGGAATGACAATTAGCTAGATTTCAGAGATGCAAAAGGTTGTTGCAGTCATGGTGGCTAGCAAGGATAAGAAACCTGCAAAAATGTTAACAAAGCTAGGAACAAAGGAGAAGTTGAATCTTCATTCAAATTTTTATTGGTCTTCAAGACTAAACTTGAAGATGGTGAGACAAGCTAGAAATAGATTAGAGGACATTGCTGTATAGGTATAGGTGCAGCTATTTATCTCCAAGTGGGAGATTGTTAGGTTGTGGAGCTAAAAGCTTCACTGTTATGCAAACGTGGAGGTTGCTGGAGTTAGAAAGTCACTGACGTCGATTAGGACCAATTAACATCGGTCAGGGGTCAACCAAAAGCTACCGACATTGATTAGGCATCAGCTAACATCGGTCATCTCCAGATAGACAGAAACTAACGTCGATCACCTGTGCATTTCTAGAATTGTTAGTTAGATGAACAGTTAGTTTGAGGAATAGTCAGTTTGCATGTAAAGACTAATTTTAGTCTTGAGTCTGCTTTTCTAATTATTGTTTGTTTTGGGATCTATTTAAGAGACCCATGGGGCTGTATTGTAAAGGGTGCAAAAAAGTCAGGTCAGTTGATCTGTGGGGTAGCAAGATCAAAGAGATCTGCAAGTGTGCCAAGGTTGTGTGCAAGATCAGTTGATCTGCGGGGTAGCAAGATCAAGAAGATCTGTAACACAAGGAAAGAAGGATCAAGGACAAGTCTAAGGTCAAAAGGATTAGATCCTTCACTTGAAGGCAAGAACAATAATTGGGTTGGTTGTCTGAAGGGGTGTAAGATCAGTTGATCTATAGGTAGCAAGATCAGGGAGATCTACATGGTAAGCAAGGTCAGTTGATCTGCGATGTAGCAAGATCAAGGAGATCTGTGGGTGTGTGTGTGCAAGGTCAGTTAGATCTATGGGGTAGCAAGATCAAGGAGATATACAACACAACAAGGAGCAAGATCAAGGAGATCTACTTGTGTATGTAAGGTAGACAAAACAACCATTGAGTTGATTATCACTGGGTACTAGTATTGTAGGCAAAACAATCGATTGAGTTGGTTGTCACAAGGACTGGAGGAAACAATAACTCAGTTATTGAGTTGTGGTTATAATTGATTGAGAGAGAATTATTGTACACCTAAGAGGTGTGGGAAGAGTGTGATTTCTTCATTGTATTTCCTTCTGGAAGAGTGTTAATACAAGATTGTATTGTCTCTCATATTATGTGCTGATTTTGAATTCTAGTTACATATTACTTCTAGTTAAATTTCATGTTTAGTTGCTTATACAAAGGTAATCAATTGTGCTCTTAAGGAGTAGAATCCTAACAAGTGGTATCAGAGCTTTGTGTTTTAGATCCTGACAATGTTATCTCACACACAACTGGAGTTGGTAAGTTTAGGTGTTGACCATCGACAGTCAAAGTGTCGATCATTGGTGGTTAGAGTGACCATTGATGGTTATTATGTTGACTATTGTGTAGACTTATTACCTACTTAATACCAAATTATTGAGTCTAATTAACATTTATTGTCAACCCATGGTATGTATATTTTTCAAGGATGTCAGCACTATATATGTATTATTGATTCATAGATTAATTTTGTCGGGGAATCCAAGAACAAACACACCTATTCTGATTCCACTTATTAGGATCTTGCTCCTCAGAAAGAGCACAATATGATTACCAAATACAAGCAATTAAACATTCGAAAATATACCAGAAGCACAAGTAACTAGAATTCACACATAACACAGAATATGAGAGACAATATACAATCTTGTATTAATACTTGTACAAAAATGAATACAATAAAGAGACGCCACGCTCTTCCACCTTACAGAGGCTTGCCACACCTCAAGTGTATAGTAATTCTTCTTCAAAACACTCTCCTACCAAAAATGGTCCCAACACACAACTCACACACAAAATTGGTGTTCACCTCTCCAACCAGTCAGTAATAACCCTGCTAGTACACCAAGCACTCTAAAGTACTTCAAGTTGATCTCCCATGAACCTGCAACTTGCAATTCAATAAACCTTACTTACACATGTAAATCTCCTATGAGCTTGCAACAACCTACAACTCAATGATCTTACAATGGAAAGAACTTCCTTGCCTTCCTTTCTAGCTCATAATTACAATACATGCCAATGGGTCTATAAATAGATCCCAGATTTAAATAATAACTTAAACTCTTAGTTTAATATAATTATCCATGTAGCTCAAGACTCGAAATAGCCTTTACATGCAAACACTTAGTTCAACTAACTAACTGTTCATGCAACAAATAGTTTGAGAACACACAGGCGACTGACGTCGGTCCCTATCTAACTGGTGCTGACTGACGTTAGCTGACTCCCTACCGATGCCAGTTGCCTTCTACATTAATCATGACTAATGTCAGTCATACTGTCAACGCCGGTACTACTAGAACTTCAACAACCTCCTTTTCTTCATCTGCATAGTTGAAGCTTTTAGCTCCACAACCTAACAATCTCGCACTTGGAGATAAATAGCTACAACTGTACCTATACCTATACTTTGTCTAGTTTGTTCCCTTGGCTTTGTATCCCTCCTCAAGATCACTCTTGAAGACTAACCACCACAAAACTTGTAGTGTAACCCCTGTTATCCAAATCACCTGCCACATCCACATTTACAAACCATGTAGAAAATAACTTGACCCTGCATAGCATGTGCACCTGTTGCTGGTCCCTCTAAGAATCCACTGAACTTCCCTCCAATGCTTCTTTCCTAGATTGGCTCCAAAATTTGTTAAGTTGTGAAGCTAAAAGCTTCACTGATGTAGACATGGAAGAGGGTGCAGAAGGGTTGCTGAGTGCCACGGACACCGGCGTCGGTCAGGCCAACTGACATCGGCAAAACAAGGCAAGAGAGCAACCGATGTCTGTCAGAGATCGACTAGCATCGGTGACCCCCAAGTGGACAGGGACAGGCATCGGTCGCCTGTGTGGTTCGACTATGAGTTTATTATGGGCAGTTGGTTGACGAACCAAGTGTTTGCATGCTTAGTGCTAATTATAGACTGAGAGCTATGGATCTAATTATTGTACTAGGTGTCTAATTATTGTTTGGATGAGATATATATAATAAACTCATGGTTGTATTATAAATTAGTGCTAGGGAGTAAGAGAGCATAATTATAAGCTCCTTCGGTGTGTGAGGTAGAGCAATGGTGTGTTCTTCCTAGTGCCACAGTACCAGGTGTGTGGGTGCTGGATTGGAGAGTCAGCTGGATTCTTCAGGTATGTATGATCTTGGTCATCAGGTGAGCATGGCCCTTATAGGAGATCTACATGGTAAATAAGATCATTGATCTGCAAGTGTGTGTATGTGCAAGGTCAAGGTTCATAGGTGTACAGAACCAGTATTGATCTATAGGTTGGAGATCAGATATGATAGCAACATAATAGGGAGCAGGATCAGGCAGGATCTACTTGGAGTACGGTGTGTACTCATTGGTATGTACGTGGAGTACATGGAGAGCTAAGAGGAAGGCAAGGCAGTTCCTTCCATAAGTATGGTCTGTTGAGGTGCAAGTTATTGCAGGTTCATGGGAGATCTACTTGAAGTACTTTGAGTACTTGTGGAGTGCGTGGAGCATAGGTGTAAGGTGAACACCAACTCTGTGTTTGAGTTGGGTGTTGGGACCTAGTAGAGAGAGCTTTGAGGAGAGAATTACTATTCACTCGAGGTGTGGGAAACCTCTGAAGAGGTGGTGGAGAAGAAGTGGCATCTTCTTTATTGTATTCTTTTCTGTAAGAGTTATTAATACAAGTTGTGTATTGTCTCTCATATTTAGTGTTATTCTGAATTCTAGTTACTTGTTGAATCTGGTTTATTTCCGCATATTAAGTTGCTTGATTTGGTAATCAACTGTGTGCTTTCGGTGTTTCGCATCTTGACAAGTGGTATCAGAGCTAAGGTTGCAGGAAGCAGGTTTTGTGTTTGGTTACAGGTCACTCTCAGGGGTTTCTGATTGAGTAGGAGCAGAGCAATGGTAGATGAAAGTAAGCTAACAATGGAGGAGTTGAAAAGCACAGATGGTCACTTAAGGTCCCATGGAAAGATAGAGCAGGTAAAAGAATATTGTTGGTTTGTGGAAGATTAGCAAGAAGAAACTAAAGAAGCAGATGTTGCAGGTGACGTGGCACAAGATGCTCTGGGAGGTTTCTTGGATAAAGTTGAATCTTGGATAAAAGATTCGGTTGCCTCTTTCCATGCAACCCCTGGTAGAGGAGCTGGTAAGCCTTGCCAAAGAATTGGCAAAGGGGAAGTGAAGCTGAAATTGTAGGCGGCCAACACACAAGTGTTGATGAAGGTCATGCAGGTCTCAGGTTTGGAGATATGGCTAATTTCTTCAAAAAGATTGGGTGATGAGAGATGCACAAGAACTCTCACAGTGGGTGCACTTGAATTAGCTGGTGGTAAGAAAATAGGTACTCTTTATCTACTTGTTTATATTACTGATTCTTTTTCTGTTGCAGAGACGTGGCTTCGTAGGCTTGGTCACATGAGCAGGAAGGAGATGCATGTTCTTAAGCGAAAGACAGATATATTTGATAGGCTTAAGAACTGGAAAGCCTTGGTGTTCTTGGAGGAGATGGTGGACAAAAACTAGTGGATGGTGCTGGATACTTTTGAGCAGGGCAGTATGGACATGGATATTGATTCAAAGGAGCTCATGAGTAAAAAGTCATCACTCACAAGTGAACACAGATATCGACGTCAGTCAGGAGGAACTAGTGTCGAACAGACAGGTGCCGATATCGGTCATGTGCAGACCAAAGCCGGTGATGTCGGGCAGGGTAAGACTGATGTCGGTCAGGAGGACCGACATCGGTAGTATGTAAGACCGATGTCGGTTAGATGACTGACATCAGCAATAGGGACACCGACGATAGCAGGTTGGTAGTCAGGGACAGACGCATGGGAACTGATGTCGGTCGGATGCAGACTGTGGAGTGACCGAGGTCAGTCACTGTAACGGATTTTGGGTGGACATCATGCTGTCAAGGAGTCTCAAACACCCATACAAAGGACTGAAGACGTAAGTAGGCCCTCAAATTCATTGTTCCTCTTCTTTATACTCATTGCTGATTATAGAGCAGGAAGGATCCAGGAAATAGGTGGGAGCATGGCAGGGATATGATGCAGAACCAAACAGGAGTTTTGGTAGGGTTGCCAATCGATGCAAAAGCACAGAGACGAATGGATTCCTTAGTTGAAGAATAGAGTGAATGGACACGTGAGATGGAAGACCAGGCATATGGTCTTGAGGAGCTACAAGATAGTGGTACAGGTTTTGACAGGGGGATGATAGAGCATGACTCTAGTCAATGTCAGGGTAACTACTGTGGTTTGTCTTACCAGGTGGATGATGAGTCGCGACATCATTATGTTGCTGTATGTGGATGGTATATTTGCTAGCAGGGTTTGTACATACAGGGTTTTGCTGAGCTAAGGGTAAGATTAGTTCAATGGCATGTCAGGAGGAGTTTGGAGCAGTGAAATTCTTTGACATGGGAGGCATGGAGATCACAGGTTGATTTTGTCTCCAGTGGGAGCTGATGTGAATCAAGTGTTGGCGAGGTTCATTATGCAGGATGCAGAGCCAGAGCACACTAAGGGCTAGATAGGTACAATGTCTGAAATCACATGAGGTCTGGTATAGACCTGAGTATTCCCATGCAGTGGGAGCTGTCAGAGAGTTAGGAGCCAATTCGGGGAAGTGGGTTCTCAGGGATTTGAGAGGGACCAGCAGCAGGTATACATGCAGGGTCAAGACTTCACTACATGTGTTTTTAGGTTCGAATGTGGCAGGGTACTCGGATGACAGGAGGTGCACCATGGGATGTGTGGTGGTTAGTCTTCAAGTGGGAGCTTGAAGAGGGATACAAACCAGGAAATAGATTAGACAGAGTACAAGTATAGGTACAATGCAACTATTTATCTCTAAGTGGGAGATTGTTAAGTTATGGAGCTAAAAGCTTCACTGATGCAGACATGGAGGAGGGTGCAGAAGGGTTGCTGAGTGCTACAGACACTGGCGTCGGTCAGGCCAACCGACGTCGATAGAACAAGGCAGGAGAGTAACCGACGTCGGTCAGAGATCGATCGGCGTCGACGACCCCCAGGTGGATAGGGACCAGCGTCGGTCGCCTATGTGGTTTGACTGTGAGTTTATTACGGGTAGTTGGTTGACGAGCCAAGTGTTTGCATGCTTAGTGCTAATTATAGACTGAGAGCTGTGGATCTAATTATTTTACTAGGTGTCTAATTATTGTTTGGATGAGATCTATATAATAGACTCATGGTTGTATTGTAAATTAGTGCTAGGGAGTAAGAGAGCATAATTATAAGCTCCTTCGGTGTGTGAGGTAGAGCAATAGTGCATTCCTCCTAGTGCCACAGTACCAGGTGTGTGGGTGCTAGATTGGAGAGTCAGCTAGATTCTTCAGGTATGTATGATCTTGGTCATCAGGTGAGCATGGCCCTTATAGGAGATCTACATGGTAAGTAAGATCGTTGATCTGCAGGTGTGTGTGTGTGCAAGGTCAAGGTTCACAGGTGTGTAGAACCAGTATTGATCTGTAGGTTAGAGATCAGATAGGATAACAACACAACAGGGAGCAGGATCAGGCAGGATCTACTTGGAGTACGGTGTGTACTCATTGGTATGTACGTGGAGTACATGGAGAGCTAAGAGGAAGGCAAGGCAGTTCCTTCCATAAGTATGGTCTGTTGAGGTGCAAGTTGTTGCAGGTTCATGGGAGATCTACTTGAAGTACTTTGAGTACTTGTGGAGTGCGTGGAGCACTTGTGGAGTGCGTGGAGCATAGGTGTAAGGTGAACACCAACTCTGTGTTTGAGTTGGGTGTTGGGACCTAGTAGAGAGAGCTTTGAGGAGAGAATTACTGTTCACTTGAGGTGTGGGAAACCTCTGAAGAGGTGGTGGAGAAGAAGTGGCATCTTCTTTATTGTATTCTTTTCTGTAAGAGTTATTAATACAAGTTGTGTATTGTCTCTCATATTCAGTGTTATTCTCAATTCTAGTTACTTGTTGAATCTGGTTTATTTCCGCATATTAAGTTGCTTGGTTTGGTAATCAACTGTGTGCTTTCGGTGTTTTACATCCTGACAAACTTGTGACAACTCCCACTGCTTGAGAAAACTCAAGTCTAGTACATACCATGCACTTAACCTTATTATGTGAATCAAGACACTGTTCTATGAACTGTCCAACCATCGGCACGCTAACCGGTCTCACACAATCATCCTGAAACAAAGTCAACATGTGACCTTCCATGTCCCTAGAACACACTCATGACAAAGAATCTTGCTGCTCCTAGATTCCTCATGACACCCCTCTGAACTAGCTTTACCTTTAGTTCAACAACTCCCTGTATATGTAACCCTGCAACAAGCACATCATACAATAATAGGATAATGTAGCTAATATTATCCAACTTGGTAAAGAGAAACACAATGATCAAACCTCCATTGCCTTACAGCTAATTCAAGACCATACACCTTGGCCTTCTGTCTCACGTATCCATTTCTGCTCTTCTTCATCCTGAACATCCATTCATCTCTCAGTGCTTACTTTCAGTTGAAAACTCCACCCAAAACTCTTATTTGGTTCTCCTCCAAGGAATCACATCCTTCATCCATGCCAAGCTCCCACTGTTTCCTAGATCTACCTGCTTTGCTTCTTTAATAACTTCCTGGTTCTTTACCATAAGTGAGCAACAAGTAGTGTAAAGAAGGGAAATGATGAATTTGAGGCTTACATACCCTTTAAGTCCTCCATATGGGCACTTGAGACTCCTTGACAGCTTGCTGTCCACCCAAAATTCATCTCAGTGACCGATGCCAGTCACATCTCAGTCTACACCCAACCGATGTTGGTTCCCTGCAAATACCTCATCGCTGACATCAGTTCCCCCTGACTGATGCCAGTGTTTATCTACCCCTGAGTCACTGACATCAGGCTGTACATAGCTGACATCGGTCCTTGTCTAGATGTCGATGCCAATTTTCTAGCCGACGTTCGTCTCTGTGTTTTTCTTGTGACAACTGACTTCTACCCGCGAGCTCCTTTTGGATCAAACCCTTGTCCAAATCACCTTTGCTCTACTCAAAATTCTTCTGCCCCTTGTGCTGAACTCTATGCATCACTTTCTCCTTGAAAACCAAGGCTTTCTTGTTCTTGTCACTAACATCAGATTCCTCAAGAAACGTCACCTTCTTCTTTTGCATACAAAAATCTTGATTCATGCTTTTTAAATCTGAAAGCATAACCTTTGACTCAAGAATATGCATCTCCTTCTTATTCATGTGACCAAGCCTATTAAGCCACATCTTTGAATCTACAGCTGAAGTAGATAACCCAAAAAGAGAATCAGTAATACAAGTAGATAGATAAAGCGTACCTACTTTCTTACCTCTTGCTACAACAAGTGCACACTTGGTAACCTTCCAAGAGTCTGCTGTGAGAGTTATTGTGCAACCCTCATCACCCAAACTTCTTACAAAAATCAAATTCCACTCTAGAACTGAGACATGCATGACCTCCTTCAACACCCATGTGTTACCTGTCTGCAATTTTAGCCTCATTTTCCCTTTTCCAACCATCTGAAAAGGCTTACCATCCCCTAAACAAATTTCTCTAAAGTCTCCCTGGACATACTCATGAAAAAATTCCCTATTTGGGGATGCATGAAAAGAGGCACCAGAATCTAAAACCCAAGATTCTACTTTATCCAAAGAACATACCAGAGCATCTTGTGTAATGAACTTTGCAACATCTGCTTCTTCTTCATGTCCTTCATGCTGATCTTCACCCGACCTGCAATCTCTCGTTAAGTGCCCTTGCTTTCCACATTTCCAGCAGATTATTCTGCCATACCTAGACTTGGATCTCCTACCTATCTTTGTCCTTGATCTCCCACGCTCTATCTTCTCTCTTTGCCTTCCTCTACCTTCAACACTCAAAGCATTCCCTGATGATTCACCTATGCTTTTCCTACGTATCTCTTCATTCAAGATCACACTCACAATATTATCCACTTTTAAGATTTTAGAAGTAGACGCAGTATTAGAAACTACCATTACCAAACTCTCCCAACTTTTAGGTAATGAGCATAAGATTAAGAGAGCCTTAATTTTATCATCAAAAACAATATTGACTGAATTTAACTGGTTTACCAAACCATGGAAATCACTAAGATGACTATGTACAGATCCACCTTCCAACATTTGCAAATTAAATAATTGCTTCATAGTAAATACCTTATTCGAAGTTGAGGGTTTTTCATATAAATTTGCCAAAGATTCCATCAACTCTACCATTGTCTTCACATGTGATAAGTTGGAAATCACAGACGATGCAAGACTCAACCTTATAGATCCCAGAGTCTTCCAATCAAGAACCTCCCATTCTTCATCCTTCATATCCTAGGGTTTGCAATCAACCCCACCCAATGGTAAGTTCAAATCTTTCTGATACAGATAATCTTCAATATGCATCCTCCATAATTGATAGTTCTTGCCATTAAACTTCTCCATTTGTAGCTTACTATCTTCTGCCATTGCTCTACTCCCACTCAAACAGAAACCCCTGTGAGTAACCTGTAATCAACACACACTAACCAGATCTAATCCAACTTGTTAGTATCCCAACCTAAAAGCTCTGATACCAATTTTCAGGGAATCCAAGAACAAACACACCTGTTCTGATCCCACTTGTTAGGATCTTGCCCTTCAGAAAGAGCATAATATGATTACCAAATACAAGCAATTAAACATGCGGAAATATACCAGAAGCACAAGTAACTAGAATTCACATATAACACAAAATATGAAAGATAATATACAATCTTATTTAAATACTTGTACAAAAAGGAATACAATAAAGAGACACCACACTCTTCCACCTTATAGAGGCTTGCTACACCTCAAGTGTACAATAATTCTTTTTCAAAACACTCTCCTACCAAAAATGGTCCCAACACACAACTCACACATAGAATTTGTGTTCACCTCTCCAACCAGTCAGTAATAACCCTGCCAGTACACCAAGCACTCTAAAGTACTTCAAGTTGATCTCCCATGAACCTACAACCTGCAATTCAATAGACCATACTTACACATGTAGATCTCCTATGAGTTTGCAACAACCTGCAACTCAATGATCTTACAATGGAAGGAACTTCCTTGCCTTCCTTTCTAGCTCATAATTACAATACATGCCAATGGGTCTATAAATAGATCCCAGACTTAAACAATAACTTAGACTCTTAGTTTACTATAATTATCCACGCAGCTCAAGACTCGAAATAGCCTTTACATGCAAACACTCAGTTCAACTAACTAACTGTTCGTGCAAGGAACAGTTCTAGAACACATAGGCGACCGACATCAATCCCTGTCTAACTGGTGCTGAATGACGTCAGCCGACTCCCTACTGACACCAGTTGCCTTCTACATTGATCATGACCAATGTCGATCATACTGCTGATGTCGGTACTACTGGAACTTCAGTAACCTCCTTTTCTTCGTCTGCATAGTTGAAGCTTTTAGCTCCACAACCTAACAAATTTGCTTTACTATTTGTAGTACAATAAACTTATGCTAAATTCACCAGATAGTTGTAATTATAATAAAAATACAAAAATACTTCACACTTATGAATAATACATGCATCACACTTTATATAATCAAATTAATAATGAAATCAACTTAAAACACACTTAAACTAAGAAGGGTTAGGATCTTCACTCGAACTCCTTTCAAGGGGGCCTTTCCTCATTCATAACTGAGTTCCAATCCTTCTCTGAGAGACTTGTAAAAACTTCTTACAAAATCAACCTTCTCATTACTCAGATCTATAGCAATTAAAGATTGCTATTGAAGATTATAATATTTAGATTGCAATGACTTATACAATTCTACTATTTTGTTATCATCTATCCAACTCCTAATTTGATCTAGGTTATGCTATTAAATATAGAAGGTAGTTTATTAACTAAAACCAAAAACACCAAACTAAGAAAAATACAAATACTTTAGGAACTATCCCAGTCAAACTTTAGGTGGTTAGTAACTAAAGTTACTTTTTTTAGGCTTGACTAGGTTAAGGACAATGTATACTATTTTATTGTTTTACTTATTTTTATCTCCTTCCCATTGTCTTTGTCTTTCTCATCTTTGGAAGCACATCCAAGATTCATTACATGTGGGGAGTCTATAAAATAACTATGATCCTCTTCAATCATTCACTCAATTCCCAAGATAGTTGGGTATGTCCTTAAGATCTGATCATAATAATAGTTTTGTTCTATGTAGTGGCTATGAGCAACTTGTAGGTGAAAGCCTATTGTTGCTATAGGCAGTTTACAGTGGCTATGTGTAACCTATAGGTGGAAACCAATAGTGGCTATGGGTAACCTATAGGTGGAAGCTAACAATGGTTATGGGCAACCTGTAGGTGGAGCCAATAGATGCTATGGGCACCCTATATGTGGAAGCCAACAGTGGCTACAAAAGACCTATAGGTGGAGCCAATAGTTGTTATGGATACCCTGTAGATGGAAGCCAGTAGTGGATATGGGAAACCTATAGGTGGAATCCTATAGTTTCTATGGGAAACCTATAAGTGTTGTTCCCAAAGAAGATTCCTATAGCGTTATGTTACTCTTCAAATGTTTGTTAAATAAAGTTACACAAGTATAATCTGATCAAAGAAAAAGCATCATTAATTCATAACATAACATGTATATATCAATGCACACATAAAATCATAAATTCATTCATTTATTTGTATGAGCCATGGATGGTTATGGGGATTTACATAGAAAAAGATATATACTAGGTATGGAAGAGGCTATAAGATAGAGCAGTTAGTGGCCTCATCACACCCCTATACTTAACCTTTTGCTCAACCTCGATCAAGCCTTGGATGCATTTTGAAACCACAATTTTTTTTAAAATCTAGGGGCTTAGTGCAACCTGAACCTTCAAAGATATAGAAGCCTTTAACATCATCAATGTTCTTCCATCTTTTCTTCTCTACCCCTCTGTCAGCTGGGACCTTTCCCTCCGAATCAAGAATTGGGAACTAAAAAATAAGAGGTTAAAACATCAATCCCAACCATTTTAACCTTCTCCTCTTAACAAGATGAATATACATGTATACTTTATATATGTCCTCCCTAAAGTTTTGAGGGGAATAAGGTTCATTTATTTTTAAAGCATCATAGAGTTCTACCCATCTGTGAGAATAAGAAAAAAAAATTTCTTTCCATCTCCTTTCATAATACTCAAATAATGATTCTAAAATTATACTTGTTTCCTTATGACCCATGATTATGGAGTACCTGAGTTCATAAAGGAGATCCATTCTTCTATTACAATATCTAGATTACCTGATTCATCCCTAATCACTAGGGTATCTTCTTTTTATTTTTTTTGATACTCCTCCACCTATTTCCTTCTTCCTATTTCATTAAGGACATATGAATAAAATTCATTCAATTAGACATCCCCCAAGTATATGTTTGGATTCCAATCTACATCATTGGGTACAACATACTGGTGTATGTAAAACTCACTTAACTATGCTTAGAGATCTGGGTTAACATGTCTATAAACTTCAAAGAAAGATTTAGGGTCACAAACCATGTAGGAATGATCATAATAGATCCTATAATATCTAAATTTAAGCCATATCTCTTATAAGTAGACAACATACACCTTATAAGGTGATCTACACTCCATTAACATTTCAATGGTTTTATGCATTTTATTAATCTTTTCCTTCAGATACTTGATCCTAGTTTCAGCGAATTCTAGTTTTTCTTTTAAGTCATCTTGATACTCTCTTATTTCAACATATACCTTAAATAATTATACCAAATCCTTGTAGTAAGTTTCATCATCAATAAATTTTTCCTTAAAAAAATTTAGGTCATCAATTTTTACAAGTGTGGTAGCTGAAAGATCCACATTGATAACTTCTACAGCAGGTGTTTTTGTAGTGAAAAATGGAGGAAAAAATCTATTGTAGAATGATACCAAAGCTAGAACATTATCTTCTACAGGTGCCTCTAAGGGTAAACTAATATTATCTATGGGAAAGATAGATGAAGTTGTTATAGGTTCGTCTAATAACCTTTCTCTTTTCATGGATGGTTCTATAAATTCTGCTACCCCCAAAAGTGTTTCCAAGCCTCTTTTACCTTTCAACTCTATTATCTCATTCCTTAGCCTATATATTTATTTCATATCTTGTTCCAAGGTTTGGAACTCTTGGTCATGAGGAATTATCTCTTGTTCTACTTCTTCTTCCATAGTATTTTCTTCAATTAATTCCTCTTCTTCTATAGGCTAATCTATCATTCTTAGCTCTTCTTCTATGTACCCAATGTTTTTGAGGAGATCCATGTCTTCCTCAATGAGTTTGGGTGGCTTATGTGACTATACTTTTTATTCCTTGGTAGATTTCTTTTCATTAGACCATTCTTCAATCTCAAACCCATCAGGGGTGTTTCGAATCCTGGGCTCTTTCTTTCCCTTTTCATCTTCATTGATGTCTATGGGTGAGGAGACTATAGTTGTCTTTTATTTCTTAATTATATGAGATCTCTTAGGATGAGGTATCCTTGATACAAAGGGTTTCTTTTCTTTAATTTTTTTCTTCTTTTTAGGAGGGGTGGCTATTGGAACTTGTTCTTCCTATGCAATAGTTGATGGAAAAACTTACTCTTGCCCTGAAGGAGCCATGGTGGAAGAATCAATATTTGGTGAGGAGATAGTTAGAATAGTGGGAGAAGGAATATTATCCTTAGTTTGTGTGGGTGGAATTTCCTCCTTTATGTCATCAGGAGGTAGGACTAGTTTTCTTCTCCTTCTTCTACCTATAGCAGTTTCAGATGGACCTTCAGTAGCTACAAGTTGTCATGCAACACTAGTGACCACAATACCTTATTATGCAGTCTATTGGGCTTGATATTTATGATATTCCTCATCATTATTTACCTCTTCTTGCCAAGGTTCACCATTCTCTAGGGTTAGAAATTATTCCCAGCTGAGGTCAGGTCTAACAGTATTTATTCCATATTTAGTTATCAACCATATGAGGCAATGATGAGACATGGCTTTCTCAATACCCTTATAATACTCCTTGGACATCATTTTTATAATGTTCCATAGGTGATTTGGAACATAAATGGTCTTATCATGCCTTAAATAATTTTTAAATTTAAACTAGAGAGTATAAATTAGAGGTACATTCCTTCAAAAGTCATATATTTGATGATATATGAGGCTATTTCCCTCTAGGTTGCAGGCAGGCTGAGTCTCTCCACACCAATTTTCTTTAGCACTAGCCTTTCATCTCCCTAATAGAACTAGTGTCTAGCTTCTTGACCATTGGGTTTTTCTTGCCAGTTCTCTCCTATACTTGACAACCTAGTTGCTTGGCTTACCATTTCTTCAATGATTAGAAATGTGATGCCATGTATAATAGCTTTCTCTCTTGTAAAAGGTCCTACAAATTTCTTAGCAAGGGGTTTTGAGAAATGTTGAAATTTATAAAAATAAGTGGTCCATCCAACTATATTGAAGACAACCTAGTTGGTTGGGTCTCCTTGAAGTTGCCTATAATCTATGGGTTCCCTTCTCACAATTGACCCTCCCATTCTACTAGGTTTAGTTTTTTTTCAATCCTTTCAATCGATAATTGGTAACACACTCTATTTAGATTTTAAAGTTCTACCTAGAGAAAAGTAGGGTTTGTTATTAAATGTTTGTTTTTGGTTTTAGGTTATAAGTTACAGGTTATGGCATGCTTCGACTTTGCATGAATGGTTATACTTGCAAGGGAAAACAATGAAAGTGATTGTTTTTCCTATAGGTTATTATGACATCATTATGGTATCTAATCTTGCATGTATGGATACCATTGTGTGTGTTATTATCACTCATAACATTCTCCCCCTCTCATGTGAGCTACAACTTGTCCCCAAGTGACGTGGAATGAGTAGGAAAAAAGAAATAAAATGGGGTCATGATTAGGGATATAAGTGTGGGCTTAGACATCATCATGACGGTTTAAGTGTGAGTTGAGAGGTATTAATGAATGACATTTTAATGATTTAATATGATTTTCAATATAATGCATGTTATATTAAAATAATAAATAGTTTTTTATGACTAAAATATATGGTGTACCTTTTTAATGGTTTTTCTTGGGTGACACTGAAGATTTACATGTGAGTGTTTGCATGCAAGTGGTTGATAAAATGCAATGATTTTACTAGTAGTTATAACTGGACTAAAGTGGGCCCTTTTGATTAATTATGAGATCACAAGATATTAGCCTTCCATGGTGCCCTCAATTTTCTTACATGTAATCATGATAGCCTTCATGGAACTAAAACAGGGGTCTTGTAGTTGGATGAGAGATTATTGCCCTCCTACCACAAGGTGGTTACTATAGATATATGTTATCCAAGTTAGGTGCTATAAGAACATGGAAGAGGGTATCTAAGGGTGTTTTTAAATTTTTATCTTCCTCTGCATGAGCCTACTAATGATTTGTCTCTATGTTGTCTTACTCCTTGTGAATTCTATGCCGAGTGAATTTTTCCTTTAACAATCAATAGGGTTTTCAAACTTGGGACCTATGATCCAAAAATCCTAGATCTTACTATGTGATAGAGTGAAATCATCTCCATAAAATAACCAAAAGCTAAAACTATTTCATGTGTGTCTTTACAACCACAAATTCTAGTCTGCAACACTCCAAATGGAGATTAGAAGTGTATGCTTTTATTGTGGCTCTTACCTTGTTATTCAAGGGTAGGCCTGAACAATGTTTGAATTTTTGGATCTAATCCTCCTTCACTCCTCCTCTATCTTGTCTGGTGTCTTCCATGTATTTCTTAAAAGCTCATAGCTAAGGCCATTGCTTAAAGTTTATGAAGAACTATCTTGCATGTGCTTAAAGAGGTGTAAAGGTATACCTATAATAACTAGAGGTGGTACCCGTAGCAACTATAAAGTTATGTCCAACTATGGGGAAGGTACACATAGTAGCTATAGAAGATCCCATAATAATTGAAGGAACACCTTCATTGATAAAAGGTTCTTGTAGCAATGGTGAGGGAGGTGCTTGTAGCAGCTATAGAATAGCCCATGGCAACAAGAGGAAGATGAAATTTTTTGCTTAGAATGATTTTTTATTTTCCTTTTTAGTTTTTACCCCTAAATATCTAGTAATTTGGTTTTATATTTAGGCCCATTTTATAGTTTTGGTAGCTAGCAAGCTGGTTGTCCACCTAAAAACTACTAATAATGCCCAAAAAGGGTTTTCATTATGTTTTTTTGAGTCTAACTATTGCTTGCAGTGGAATGATTATTCTAGGTCCTTGTCAAGTCATCTATGAGGGTGATTAGTCAAGGACTAAGTGAAGGTCTCAGTCTTCATGCCAGAGGAGGGTTAGGATGTCCTCCTCTTCTTCTTCATTTATGTGTTGGTTGGTTATCCTTTTTTTCTGGTGAGATATTATGTTGATACAGTACATCATTGTATCCATTTTGTAATTGTGTGTGTATGTGCTTGGTAAAATCTTCTTGAGTGAGGTGATATTTGTAAAACTTTAGTCTATGGCCATTTAATGGTAGATGAAATCTTACTGGATCAATGGTTTAGAGTTGTGCTACTCCATTGTCATAAACATGATCAATCTCAAATGGACCAAGCCATCTAGTCTACAGTTTGCCCTTGTGATTATTGTATTTTGAATAAAAAAGAAGGGCCCAATCTCTTTCATTGAATTTTGGTCTTGATGTACTTATCATGCCATCTAATCCAATGGTGTTTTATAAGTTCTATGTTCTGTAATGCCTACTATCTATATTCATCTAAGGCATTTAGTTGCATAAACCTTTCTTTTTTTGCTTTAGATATATCCATCCTAAGTTCTAGTGTTGTCCATAAGGTCTTGTGCTCAAATTCAATTGGTAAGATAGGTTTCTTCCCATAGAACAAATCATATGGGCTGAAGCTTGTAGTAATCTTCCATGTGGTTCTGTAAGCACAAACAGCTTTAGGAAGTCTAGCCTCCCTATCCTTATAGTACATGCTAACAATATTTGTCAAATTTTTTCTAACTCCATGTTGATTATTTTCACATTTCCATTGGACTATGGATGATATGGAGTTGATTTCTTATGCTTAATCTCATATTGTTGGACCAAAGTAGTAATTAAATAATCAGTGAATTGGGGTTCTTAATCAATGACTATTTCTTATGGCACACCATATCTTGTGAATATTTCTTCACAGAAGAAACCTTCCATCTTATCATCCCTAGCATGTGTAAGAGCTTTTACTTCCACCCACTTAGTGACATAGTTAGTACATTCAAGGATATACACTTTGTTATTAGATTTTGGATCAAAAGGTCCTACAAAGCCTAGGCCCCATTTTTCAAATGGTTCAAGAACCATTTGAGGCTACAAAGACATCTCAACTGGATGTGTGGGTCTTCCCATACATTGACATCTATCACAATGATAAATATACCTTATTGCATCTGTATGGAGTGAGGGCCAATAATATCCTGTATTCAATATTTTTACTACTATATGCTTGGTTGTAAAGTGTCCTCCATAGGGTTCATCATGGTAGGCTTTGAGGATCTTTGGAACTTCATCTTCTTTGAGATATCTTTTGATGATGGAGTTAGGTACAATATAGAAAAGGAATCTAGATAACCATGAATACCTGCCACTTTTTTGAATCAAATCTTTTTTTTGTTTAAGGAAGAAGTGCTGTAGAGGTAACCTTGTGGTAAGGTAGTTAGCAATATTAGCATACCAAGGTCTAGTAAGGGTGAGGGAGA
This sequence comes from Torreya grandis, assembly GCA_037957365.1. Lineage (NCBI taxonomy): Eukaryota > Viridiplantae > Streptophyta > Pinopsida > Cupressales > Taxaceae > Torreya > Torreya grandis. The sequence goes on from JARHVA010002768.1 coordinate 1,815,489, forward strand.
ACAAGTTCTCATTTGGAAGTGAGTTATCCACTATGGTATCTGCTTGAGGGGATTGTAGGTGTGATAGGAAGTCAACCATGACATTGTCCTTACTAGGCTTATCTATAATGGTTAGATCAAATTATTTTAATAAGAATAACCATCTTATCACTCTACTTTGGACAACTAGTTTGTTCATAAGGTACCAAATGGATGCATGGTTTGCATGAATAAAGACTTGACACACTATTATGTAGTGACAAAACTTGTTGATAGCATAGATTACTACTAAGAACTCTTTTTTCAGTGATCATGTAATTTAATTCTACTGCCTTTAGGTTCTTGCTTATAAAATATATAACATAATTGACTGCTTCCTATTTTTGGCCTAGCACAACTCCTAGGGTAGTATCTAAAGCATTTGTGTGAATATGGAATGGAAGCATCCAATCAGGACCATGTAGAATAGGGGTGGTGGTCAATAATTCCTTCAATTATTTGAAGGCTATATCACAAGCAGGAGTCCATATGAATTTAGCATCTTTAGTTAGAAGAGTGGATAATGGTATTGCTACTTTGCTGAAATTGTTGATAAATATCTTATAGTAACCAACATATCTTATAAAACTCTTAACATCTTTCTATTTTTGAGGAATAGGTAGGTTTTTTATGATGCTAATTTTTGTAGGGTCAACATTAATTCCTTCAATAAATACATGGTGACCTAAGACAATGTCTTCTATCATAAGCATGTAGCATTTCTTATGACTTAAAGACAAATGGTGCTTTTGATAGTGTTGCAACGCTTTATCTAAGTTCTTCAGGCACTCATCAAATGTTTCTCTATAAACAATGAAGTCATCCATATAGATTTCTACACATTTATTGGCCATATCTAAAAAGATACTCAAGATAGCCCTCTATAATGTTGCAGGAACATTAGACAACTCAAAAGGTAATACAACATAAGCATAAGTACCCCAGGGAGAAGTGAAGGTGGTATTCTCTTGGTCTTCAGGAGCAATCCTAATCTGGTTGTAACAACTAAACCCATCCAAAAAGGTAAATTATTTCTTCCCTATTAGTGTGTCTAACACCTGATCAATGAAGGGTAGAGAAAAGTGATCCTTTCTAGTTATTGTATTATGTTCCTTGTAATATATGCATACACACCATTCTCTATTTTTCTTTGGTACAATTACCAATAGTGAAACCTATTCACTGTCTGAGATGGTATATATAAATTTAGTGGTCAAGAGTTTCTATAATTCTACTTTGACTATTTCTCAAGAGCTAGATTCATCCTACGTTGTGGATATTTGATTGGTTAGAAATATTATTTGATATATATAAGATGTGTGTATGTTTCTAGGTTGATTCTTTGCATATCTTTAGAATCCCATGCAAAAGTGCATTGGTTTGCATGCAACATGTTGACTAGGTGTTTTTCCTCATTTGACTCCAACTTACTATTAATAAGTAATGTTTTTCTTGGAGAGATTTTAATTTACTATGAGAGTGCTTTCATCATTTCTATATTGCTAATGGATCTAGTTTGGCTGAAGATATGAGGTAGCAACTGGTGGAATATTTCCTGTATAGATGCATCAAAATTATCTTCTTCTCAGAGCCTAGAAAATGGGCACTCAACATATTGTAAGTTGTTGAGATCTACAAAATGACTTTGGTAATTATTTTGAAGAACATTAGAGAGAATTGTATCTTTCTCTTGATCAATCAAGGTGTATGCATGGTCTATGGTGAATCCAGGAATCCAGGGAGGCTAGCTTACCTTATTTTCTTCAGCTCATAATGTATGCTTTGGTACCAAGGATAGCTATGCTGGAGGATAGAGGACCAAATAATTAGTGTGGTTACCATTGGATATCAACATGTTACATAATTTATAGCTAATTAATGCATCAATTATGACATGTCAAGGTCACCCTAAGATAGGAGGGTATCCACCCAAATTAGACTTTGGTTGTAACATGATGAAACCTGTAAGATACTCCCAAGAATCTATAGTAATGATAAGATCTTCAAGGACTCCTTTTGGTTTGACTGTAGACCTATCAGCCACTTACATCATTGTAGATGTGAGATGAATATTATTCAATTATAGTTTGTCATGGTTTTAGTTGTCATTACATTTATTATAGCTCCTAGGTCTATCAATGTATTGGATAACTACTGATCATGGATTTGGATTGTTACTGCTGGGCATCCTGAATCTAAATATTTTTTTGGTAGGGTGTTTCCCAACATAATGTCTGCCAACTGGCCAATCACATGTACTATATTGAGATATTTTTCCTTCCTTCTAGGTTTACGTAGACATAAGTCTCTAATATCTTTGGAATATATGGGTACATCCTTGATGGCTTAGAAGAGAGGAATTTTAACATAGAGATTTTGAGCTGTCATATGAAATCAAATTTAGGCTCAATTACATGGCACCGAAGGCTAAGATGTTCTAGAAATGGTGGGGCTACTTCATCAATAGTTTTATTTGATAGTTTAGAGAGTTTTTATGGTAGTGAAGGTGGGTTAGCATGATCTTTTAGATTTTATTGATCTAGATCCATTATTATGGGTGGGGTTGGGGGTGGTAGAACTTTCCCTGAACATAGGTGAAACTCACTTATATTCATCATATATTTCAGGTACTAGACAACTTCAATACTAAATGTTGGTTGTACCAGCTTATTTTCAAGATTCTACATAGGTTGGGTAGAAATCTGATTAGGCTTGGGTGTAGCTTTTGTATTGGGCATAAGAGCAGGAGGTTGCTATTTTTACTATGGAGGGAATCCACCCTAATGGTTTCCCTAGGGCTGATTGGGTCTTTAGGGCTTTTACCATTGGTTTGTGAAGGGTGGGCCTTAGGGTGGTTTCCAAGATTATATCCAAGGTGGGGATACATTTTGTGTAGGCTACCAGGAGGTGGTGGAGTAACTTTTTTGAGGTGGATGCTAGCTGGAATTAAGAAGTAGGACATTCATCCTTGGACTAGTCCAATTGAGAGTAGTATTTACAAATTGTGAATTAAAAGAGGTAGAATTTGTAAAAGGTGGATTTTGTCCCATACCTAGATAAGATGGTAATTGAACCCATGGATTTATTTGTGTAACATAGAAAACTTAGTCCACATCTCCTCCTATAGTGTATAGCTCTACTATTTTTGGTTCTTCAACTCTGATGTTAGCTACTTTAGCTCAAACCTCATGACACCTATAATCTATTTTTTATTCTTATAATCTAGATAATAGATGGTCAAATCTTGATCCAAGGTTTCGTACTTTTACCTTGAGTGCAGGCTATCTAGTTGGGTAGCTAAGTGACTAATGATATCTTGTTTCATATCTTATAACAGGTTTCTAACTTCATATTTTGATAGGCCACTTGTAGCTTCTAGTGAAATATTATTGCCCCTGACTTTATTTATGGAAGATGTAGAATAATTCTTACTCAACTCGATGTCTAAAAATGGTAGATGGAAAATATCTCCCCCAATCATTAGGTCTAAGGCTTCTATATAATCTTCTTGGATTCCTTTCAAGAAGATGAGTTTTAGAGGCTCTTCTTCTAGTGTACTTTTCTTGAATTTCTATACACTTAATATGAACCATTCAATATAATCTTCCAAAGATTTATCCCATTCTTGAGTCATCCTAAAGATGTCATTTCTTATATAATTTCTTTCTCATCTATATTCTTGATACTTAGCCAAAAATTTATTTTTCATGTCCTCCCAAGTGTGGACTGAATTACTACCCAGTCCCATGAACTAAGAAAGTGCTGAGTCTTTGAGGGTGGATGGAAAAAGTTTCAATTCCTATGCATCCTACTTATAGTTGTAACTTATACAAAGGATATAAAATTTGAACAAAAATGTGTTTGGGTCTTTTGAAAATGTACCTCTAAAATTGGGCAAGTTTGAAGGTAGGATATTTTTTATTTGTGTTACACTTATTGCATCTGGAATAGGAAATTCAAAAGTAATTATGTCTAGAGTCCTGTTGTCATCCACAAAGTCTCCTTATCCATTCATGATGGATTTTATTGTGATATTGATACCAAAGGTACTTAGAATCACATCTTCAAATTTTGTATCAGTCTCTTCATCAACAAGATAGTAAATGTTTATTTGCTTATCTGTAGTTTTTCTACCAGATGAGAAATCTGAAGATTATCTTAAGATTTCTTTGATTTGTTCAAGAAATACTTGTTAGAATGTTATTCTAATATTAATTTCTAGAGTTTTTAGTTCATGAATTTATTCTCCCTCATTTCTCTTTACTAAATCAAATAATGCTTTCTCTGCTTCTATTTCCTTTTTAAAAGCCAATAATACTTCTTTTGCAAGCTGCTTCCTTCAGTTTGTAGTGTTTCCTTATTCAAGATCCCTCTAGCTTATGGTATATTTTTTAATAGGATTTTTAGTTGTTGCACATATTTTTGGTTCTTTCTCAGTAGCAATTTGTGGCTTATTTGATAGGAATCTCCCTCAAAAATCTTTTTCTGTATGCACAAACATTGTGCCACACCTTTCAATTATCCTATGCCTTATTGCATAGGGTTAGTGTCTTTTTATTTTTCATGTGTTCTATGGGGTTATTTCAAAATAAGTAAAAATTAAAATAAAAGAGTGTGGAAATAAAAATTACTAGAATTGAAATTTTACTTATATAAAGTAGTAAAGTTATCTATTGAAATTGGAAAAATTACTCTAGAAAGTAGGAAATGAAAGCAAGAAAATTAAAAACACACTTTCAAAAAAGTAAATCACTCTTTTAGGAAAGTAAATTATAAAAAAAACCATGAACTAAGAAAATTACAATATTATAAAGAGGCATTCAAGGTTGTGCACCATCAACATCCAAAAACTTAGACATCTGGCATAAGACACCATAGTGCCCTCACTCGACTTGCTTGATTAGGTAGGATAGTGTATCAAAAATATTATGCACCATCAACATCTAGGAACTTAGACATTTGGCATAAGACACCGTAGTGTCCTCACTCAGCTTACCTAGTTGGGTAAGACAGTGCATTGATTAATCTTGAAAAGCAATATTTGATTCTAGAAAGTAATAATTAACACCCTCCCTGACAACTATGCCAAAATGTTATGCAAAATTATTACCCAATTAATACCAGATTTGAGTCTAATTTACATTAATTATCAACTTGGGGTACGTATATTTTTTAAGGATGTTAGCACTATTAATTCATAGATTAAATTGCTTTACTAGTTGTAGTATAATGAACTCATGCTAAATTTACTAGATATCTATAATTATAACAAAAATATAGAAATATTTCACACTTATGAATCACACATGAATCACAATTTATATAATCAAACTAATAATGAAATAAACTTAAAACACACTTAAACTAAGGAGGGTTAAGATCTGCACTGCAACTCCTTTCGAGGGGGGCCTTCCTCATTCAAAACTAAGTTCCAATCCTTCTCTGAGAGACTTAAAAAAGCTTCTTACAGAATCAACCTTCTCATTACTCAGATATGTAACAATTAAATATTAGTGTGGAAGATTATAATATTTAGATTGTAATGACTTCTATAATTCTACTATTTTATTATCATCTATCCAACTCCTAATCTGATCTAGGTTATGTCATTAAATATAAAAGGTAGTTTATTAGCTTAAACCAAAAACACTAAACTAGAGAAAGTAAAAATACTTTAAGAACTACCCCAATCAACCTTTAGGTGGTTAGTAACTGAAGTTACTTATTTTAGGCCAGACTAGGTTAAGGATAATGTATATTGTTTTGATATTTTACTTCTTTTTGTCTCCTTCCCATTATCCTTATCTTTCTCATCTTTGGTAGCACATCCAAGATTCTTTATATGTGGGGAGTCTATACAATAAATATGGTCCTATTCAATCATTCACTCATTTACTAAGATAGCTATATGTTTCCTTAAGATCTGATCACAACAATAGTTCTATTTTGTGTAGTGGCTATGGGTAACCTATAGGTAAAAGCTTATTGTTATTGTAGGCAATTTGTAGTGGATACAGGCAACCTATAGGTGGAAACTGGTAGTGGCTATGGGAAACCTATAGGTGGAAGCCAATAGTGGCTATGGGCAACCTATAGGTAGAACCAAAAGTTGTTTTTATCACCTTGCAAGTGAAAGCCAACAGTGGCTACAAATAACCTATAGGTAGAGTGAACAGTTGCTATGGGCACCTTGTAGGTGGAAGCCTACAATTGCTATGGTCAACCTTTAAGTGTTGTGCCAAAAAAATATTCTTGTAGCCTTATGTTACCCTTCAAATGTATATTAAATAAAGTCACACAATTATAATCTAATAAAAAAAAAGCATCATTAAATCATAACATAACATGTATTTATCAATGCACATACAAAATCATAAATTCATTCATTCATTTATATGAGTCATGGATGGTTATGGGGATTTACATATAAAAATAGATATACTAGTTATGGATGAGGCTATAAAATAGATAAATTAGTGGCCTCATCATTGACCATCGACGGTTGAAGGTTAAGTTTGGTCGAAAGGTGAATGGTTAAGTTTGGTTAAGGGGTGAATGGTCAAGTTTGGTCAAAGAGTGTTTTGACTTGAGTTTACGATCAAAAGGGTGTGAATGGTAGGTTGGGCATCCAAGGGTATTTCAACATCTAGAATCATTGTGTATGGTTTTCTAGTGTCTACATTTTACCTCTTGTTGTTATGCAGTTTGTATCAACAAATTGTAAAACAAAAATAAATTATGGGTCTAAATGGTTGGGGGAGAAGGTGACTCCCAAATAAGTTGGGTGGTGTCTAAATGGGTTTCCCCATTTTGGTATACCACTTGGTTTAGGTTGGGTTGATGGAGAAGGTATTCTCCAAAGGTTAGGGGAGAAGGTGACTCCCAAATAGGTTTGTGGAGAAGGGTAATCTCTAATGGTTGGGGGACAGAAGGTGACTCCCAAATAGGTTGGTGAAGGGTAATCTCTAATGGTTAGGGGAGAAGGTGACTCCCAAATGGGTTTGGTAGAGAAGGGTAATATCCAATGGTTTGGGGGGAGAATGTGACTCCTAAATAGGTTGGTGATTGTAAAAAATGTGAAAAAGATGGCCCAAAATGACCAAGGTTAAGGTAATTTGGTTGGTTGGGTAATGGAGAAGGGTAATATCTAATCATTTCATGGTTAAGGCAAGGTGGTTGGTTGGTGAGTTCTCAAGTATCCAAGGTAGGATGTGATCTTGAGAAAGCACAAATGATTGGTAAGGTGGAGAAGGATAATCTCCAAAGGTTAGGTGGGTTGGTGGAGAAGGTGACTCCTCTAGGTAGGGGAAGAAGGTGATTCTATAATAAGTGTGGTTAGGTGAAGGAGAAAAGTAATCTCTAACAGTTTAGGGTTAGTTGGTTGATATGTTGATGGCAAAAATGTCGAGGGTTAGTTTGGTTTATTGTTAAGGTATGGTTTGGGTTGATAGATGGTCAAAGCCTTATGGAGGAAAGGTTCCCCTTGTTTGCTCTTTCCATAGATGATTGAAGATGGGAAAATGATCCCAAGGTGAGGTGTTAGTTAATAAAAGGGTGAAGATGACTTCATGCATCTCTCAAAAAGGGATGTTATTTTTTAGTTTTTAGTGATTAGTAGGTCAAGTTTGTAAGTGGTGGTTTAGGTTGGATTTCTTCTATTATACCAAGGCTAGGAAAATGTTGTTGGATCTAATTTAGGTTGGTTAGGGTAGGGTTGGTAGGTTGATATTGGTTTGGGTTGTTAAAAAGATTGGTTATGGTTAAGTTAAAAGGTATGTTGATTATGGTTGATTGATTTGATGTAGAGGTCTCTTTGATTGGTTAAGGGAGGTAAGATAAATGGTTGAGTTGGTTTGTTGGTTAGGTTGGTTTGATTATTTGGGTAAGGTTGATAAGGTGGGTTGGTTTGATAGGTTAGGGAAGGTTGGTAAGTTGGTTTGATAGTTGTTTCTTGGATGGAAAAGAGGATAGACCAAATCTTGGTGTTAAGATAAAGAGGGTTTATTCAAAGTGGGTTGGGGTAGTTGATATGATGGTTGGGGTAGGTGACCCAATAGTTGTTGAGGTTGGATAGGTTGAAGTTAAGGTTGGTTATGATTATTTTCAAATAGGTGTTGATAGGTTATTGGTTGGTTGTATTTGAGATTTGATTGTTTGTAGGTGAAGGTTGATTGGTCATGGGTACCAAAAATAGATGATTATACTTTGATTATCTAGTCTATTAACATTGTAACCAGCTTAGGTAGTAGTTGACAATTTGTTAGTTGATTGTAGTTGAGGTTTAATAGGTGATAGGTAAGGTTTGATTGATTATGGTTGAGGTTAGGTTGGTTGTTGATGAGGTTAGGTTGGTTGTGGATAAGGTTAGGAGCATAAGTGGCTTGTGATGCAAGGTATCACTCTAAGGTAAGATGGTTATTCTCCAAGATCCTAGAAAAGTTAGGATCTCCAGGAGAGAATATAGGCTGGTTGCCCATTAAAAAATGTAGTGGAGGCAAGATGGTGGAAGGTAGGTTTCTCATAACTCAAAAAAAATAGTAGATAAGAAAAATTCAAAAAAGGTAAAACACACACTAAAGTACATTAAGCCCTAGGGTTCTTTTTAGTCTCTCTTGTGGCTTATGCCTTAAGTTAGAAAGAATGTTAGAAGACTTGGATTGTAGAGTGAGTACTGGAAGAGAAGTCTATAGTTGGTTTTAAGGTAGTTATGGCTGTCAAAATTTGTATCAAAATTTAGTACATGGCTTGATGTTTGGGCTTGCCCCCTCACTTCACACACCATAGTGATAAGGGTGTCGGGTGATTTGCCAGTATATGCTAATTTTTAGAGTTTAGACTCAACTAGAGAGCCAAGTTTTGGTTTCTCTTTTTGGTAGTGAAGTCTAAGTAAGATAGCCAAAGGGTGAAGGTTTACTTCTAGGTAATGAAATCCTATTTGACCCTTATGTCAGGTGTTACTATGTGTTAATTGATAAGTGGTTTGGTATGTTGTGTGATAAAGAGGTGAAAATATGATTGATTACTTTGATTTAACTTAACTAAGTGAGCTAAACATGCAAGCAATAAATGTATGTAATTAATTTTATATCTAAAATAAAATTTCAATTTCATTGTATGAGCATAGAATAAAGAAGAAAAGGGGACTAGATGTATCCAGGTCCCACTGGGCATGTTAGAATGTTTAACTTAAATTTTTCTTTTTCTATTTATAGAAGAAAGGTAAAAATGAAAGAGGGGTAGAGATTATTAAAACCTATAGATGGTGTGCACTCCATAATTCATATGATTGTAGATACTCTCTTTGGCTTGAGAAGATGACCTGTAATAAGATAAAACTAGAAAAGAGTTGGTTAGCTAAGTAGGTTGGGTAGATTGTCTAGCAAGCTAGATCTAATAAGCTTGAGCTATCTAGGAGGCTATCAATCCACCTTTTGATACATATTAATTTTGAAAGAAAAGGTTGCATAGCATAAAAGTACTAGATCTAAAAAAATAAATACTTTATAAATGAATGCTAGTGTTATAAAAAAATAACATTAAGGTAAATACTAAATGGTCAAATAATGGTTTAGGTAGGGTTAGGTTGCTATTTCTGGTCTATGCAATGAGAGAGGGTTTATAAAATAGGTTTTTGGTTAAGGTTGGTGGGTATTTAGTGATTATTGGTTTTGGTTAGGTTGGGTTCACATAGTGATCATCTATAGTCAAGGTGACTATTAGTGGTTAGGGTGACCATTGGTGGTTAGAGTAATCATTAATACTTGGGTGATTAACATTAGTTTGATAGCCAACCATCGACAATCAAGTTTAAGAATAGTAGTTTGATAATCAACCATTGATGGTTAGGGTGATCATCATCAGTTACTATTGAGAATTTTGGTACAAGTAAAGGTTGAATAGGTTTAGAGGTCAGAGGACAAATAGTAGATAGGTACATGTTGTTAGGGGTTAGTTAATTAGTTGAGAGGTAGCAAGTAGAAACAAGAACAAGGTAAATAAATACATGAACATAAATACTTAGCTCATGTTATAGAAGATTGTTGGTGAAACCTAGAGGAATTTTGGTAGAGTATTGGTTGGTTAATGTTGGTAAAGTCTGGAGTGATTTGGGTAAAATGATGGTACTTTACTTGAAGAAAAAAGAATAACTTTGGCACAAGTTTAGGTCCTTGTAGCTACTGGAAGAATGTAAACCTACGTGTTTGTGGATCTTCTTTTCATACCTTTTCACTTTCTACTCCCCTCCTTTTATAAGCAAATTAAGATGAAGGTAGAATGTTCCATAGGAGGTTAGGTTGATGATTTTGAGGCTTGTTATGTGTTAATAAATGGAAAAAATGGAGATATAGATAAGATTATCACCTATTAGCTTACACATAATTGGAATTGGTAAGTTTAGGTGCTGACCATCGGTGGTCAGAGTGCCAAACTTAAGTGTCAGAGTGACCATCAATAGTTATTATGTTAATCATCAGTGGTTAAAGGTTAAGTTTGGTTGAAAGGTGAATGGTTAAGTTTGGTCAAGGGGTGAATGGTCAATTTTGGTCAAATAGTGTTTTGACTTGGGTTTGTAGTTGAAAGGGTACAAATGGTAGGTTGGGCATTTGGGGGTATTTTGACATTTAGAACTATTGTGTGTGGTTTTCAAGTGTCTAAAATTATAAATTTAGCCACTGCTGATATGATATTACAACCACTATTATAGAAGTACAATGTATAAATATTATAATTTCTAGTAATACATAATAATATCTCAAATGATAAAACATTATAAAAAACTCCATAGAGCCGAGTCTCCATGACTCAAGTATCAATATATAATATCAAGTGTAATATCTAGTATAGTGATCTATTTAGGAGGGAGAATATCATTCAAGTGCTTTTCCACATCAAACATAGACCATAGATCCCCCACACTATCTCCTAAATAAGAGGATGACCCTCACTTCATATGGGTAGATAATGACAGTGCAGGAATCCAGAGTAACAAACTAGAACATGTGTGATGAAGATATCTAATACATAATGTGTACCATAAAGAAATATGTTCTAATTGATATCGCACAAATATAAAAACTATATCAGCATATGAAATGACAATGTTTAGTCAAAACATTACTTTCATCAATGTTTTTAATAATAAATGATTTTTAAGATTAGTCAATTTCATACACACCTTTCAATAGGATTATACCTCATCTTGCATTGATGGCACTAATTAAGCTAGTGGGATCCATCCACTACTTATTTAGGGTCATGAATGTGAGATTTGATAAAAATATATAATAATATAAAAACTAATATATTCATTAAAAATATTTTCCTTTAGCTAATAAAAATTATACTAAGTACAAAAATATCACATACATTCATTTAGTCCATTAAATGAAATGCAATGATTCCATATCATCTAGTTTATTACAAATAATAAACAAAATCCAAAAATAGTAATAAATATAACATACCATCTAGATAATGACTATATCTAAACAGTTAGTTACCCATTTCACAAGTAACTTATAATGTTATTTCATCTTGAAATATCATTATAACATAGGCCTATATAATTGTTCATATTTCACATATAAAACAAAGCTAGTCCAAAACATAACAATATGATCTGTATTTAAACTTTTAAATACTTTAATTTAATGCTTCTATACAAAAATTAAAATATATTATAGCATTTATTTACACACTGGATGATAATAATGTTTCAAGCACTATACTAGTGTGTGTGTGTGTGTGTGTGAGTAATATACATATATGTATAAATGGTAAAACTAATTTAAATTTATGACATAGTCTACAACTGTATACTTTACTATCTATCTATATAATATTTATAAATGTATATATGTATGTTGTTAGGAATAAAAAACACAGAAAAATATCAATAAATTAAAGATAGAAATAAAATATAGAAAACACAACACAATAGAGATAGATTTAACGTGGTTCACCCAATATGAGCTACGTTTACATAGAAATAGACAGTCCTTATTATTCAGTCTAACAAATGAAGGGATTTTTTTTTAATATAACCACTAAAATATCCTCTTCACTTACATATAATATGCCTCCATAATTACAATGCCCTCGTATCAAAAGGAGGGTTACATATAAGGCAAAAATACACAAACATAATTTCTACCATTAGATCTGCAACCTAATAGTGAATGGTCTAGATTTAATATTAAATTATAATATTTTACTATGCATTTTTAACTCTCATGTTGACCATAGTGGGGGGGGGGGGTGTTTCCCCCCACACCCCCTATTGGGAACTAGACATTATAATAAGATTAGGTTCCACCATCCAACAATCTCTCACTTGGAGACCGATTTCTACAACTCCTCTGCTACAACTCTTATACTTTTATTTGAACTTTGACCCTGACATGTTTCTCATCTTCCTTGTTATCCATGAATACCTATTGAAGCTGAATAAGTCTCTAGATTCTCCTTTGTGACTACTTTTGTTAGCATATCTATAGGATTCTAGCTTGTATGGATATTTTCTAGCTTTAGTTGACCATCCTCCAAAATTGAATGAATGAATTGATACTTGAGTTGTATATGTTTGGTTATTGAGAGGAATGATGAGTTATTTACTAAATGAATCACACTCCAGCTATCACTGTATAACCTATAATATTCTTATTTATGCCTCAACTCTTCCATGAATCAATGTATCCATATCATCTCCTTGCTAGCTTTTGTAGCTGCAACATACTTTGAATCTGTAGTTAACAAAGTAACTATCTTATACAATTTTGAAATCCAACTAACTACTATATCACCAACAATCAAAACAAAACTTGTGGTTTTCCTCCTATCATCTAAATCTCCAGCCATGTCTGCATTAATATATCTTTGTAAGGTAATATCTGCCCCTTCATAACACAACTTTCTATCAATGGTCCCTCTAAAGTACCTAAGAATCCACTTGAATACATCCTAGTACTCTTTTCTTGGATTATTCATAAACATGATGACAACTCCCATTGTATGTGTAGTGTTTGGTTTAGTGCATACCATAATATACATTAAACTTCTAAGTGCTAAAGTATAAGGCACTTTAGACATGTAATTTATTTTTTATTGCATTTTATGATACTATTCCTTGCTTAATTTAAAGTTCCCTCTCAAAGGTGTACTCACTGAGTTTACATCTTGTATATTGAACCTGACTAACACCTTCTTAATGTACTCTTCTTGAGACAATGTCAATTTTATATTTTTCCTGTCTCTTTTTATTCTCATACCAAGGATTTGCTTTGCAACACCCAAATCCTTAATTGCAAATGAATTTGCTAATTTTATTTTGAGAACATTTATATCTTACATGTTAAACCCTACAAAAATCATGCCATATACATATAATAATAAGATAATATATTTGCCATTATCTAATCTCTTAAAATAGACACAGTGGTCAAAATGACATCTACTATAACTTTGTTCTATCATAAACATGTCAAATTTCAAATACCACTACCTTGGAGCTTTATTTGGACCATATAAAATCTTTTTCAACCTGCACACCATTTTATCCTTACTTTTTAATTAATATCCCTGTGGATGCTCAATATATTTTTCCTCCACCAAATCACCATGAAGGAAAACAGTCTTAAAATCTAACTGTTCAAGGTGCAAATCTTCTATTGCTACCAAACTTAAAATAGTTCTTATGGAAGTCATTTTTAAAACTAGAGAAAATATTTTTTTAAAATCAATACCTTTCTTTTGTGCAAACCCCTTTACAGCAAGTCTAGCCTTATAGCTCTTTTTGCCTTTACCTTCTTCCTTCAACATATAAACCCATTTATTCTACAATGCTCTTTTACCTACAGGTGACTGAACCAAATACCATGTTTGGTTATGTACCAAGGAGTCCATTTCCTCTTTCATGTGTTTCTCCTACTTATTTCTATTTTCTACCTACATTGCTTCTTCATAGCTTTCTGTATTGCCACCATCAGTTAATAATAAATAATAAAGTGAAGGAGAGTATCATTCAAGGAGTTTACTTACTCTAGTAGATCTTCTAACTACACTTCCAAGATTTTGAGGTACTTGTTATTCTATTTGTTGTACATTTTGATTTTTATCACTTTTGGAATTTAATTTCCAGTGATTTCATCAAGAACTGCATATTCAATATTTGGCTTTTCTTATTTCTTTCCCTACAACTGATCTCTGTACATGACCTTCTCATTAAAGATCACATCTCTACTCCTAATTATTTTACATTTTTCAAAATCTCATAAATGGTAACCAAAATAATTAACTCCATATCCAATAATATTACATTTCTTGGATTTTGATTCAAGCTTGGTTCTATTTTTTTAGTCAATATGGACAAATTTTTCATAATCAAAAGTCTTTAAAAAGGAATAATCTACCTTTTTACCTATCCATACTTCTTCTGGAATACCACCATCCAAAGGACTTAAAAGCCCTCTATTTATTAAATAAATAATAGTATCCACAACATCTACCCAAAATTGTAAGGGTAACCCTGCATGTAATCTCATGCTCCTTACACACTCATTGATTGTCCTATTCATCCTTTCTGACACACCATTTTATTGTGTTCTTGGAACCATATTCTCTCTATGAATCCCATGAGATGAATAATAATTATCAAATTCCTTCCTACTATATTCACCTCCATTATTTCATCTAACACACTTCAAGTTATTTCCTATCTCATTTTCAACCAAAGCTTTCTATTGCCTAAAAGTATCAAAAACATCATATTTTTTTGTATGCAATAAAACTAAGTTTTTATAGTTGCATCATCAATAAAAGAAACATAATAATAAGCCTAGCCACTAAATGATGATACATGAGTTGATCCCCATACATATATATGCACAAGATCTAACTTTTCATCCTTCTTTGTCTTCCCAACTCTGATAAATCTGACTCTCTTCTATTTTTCATACACACAATGCTCACAAAAATCCAAATCCACCTTCTTAATTCTAGCAACAAATTCCTTGAGTGAAGAACTTGCATCCCATTCTCACTCATGTGCCCAAGTCTGTGCTGTCATAATTTTGTATCCACTTCTATAGAAGCTAAATAAATAAAAGAGTCAACATTTCCATTAGATAAATATAATGTATCTACCTTATCTCCTTTTTCTATTACCAGTGATCCTTTAGTGACCTTCCATGAATTTTTTGTAAATGTAACTGTACATCCCTCACTTCCCAGCTGCCCTGATGAAATTAGATTTATTCTCAACTTAGGAACATGCCTTACCTCTTTTATCAACCATTTGTTTCAATTTTGTAATTTTATCTATATCTTACCCTTTCTTACAATTTTACAGGGTTCACCATCACCCAAATAAACCTATTCAAAATCACCTTGAACATAGTCTTAAAAATATTTCTTATAGGATGTAGTATGAAATGAAACCCTTGAATCTAACACCCAAGAATCATTAATATTATGTAAAGAAAGGATTAAAGCATCTTGTAAATATCACCTGATACATTTACTTCCTAATTTTTATCTTGTTGTTCATCTCCTTGTTTTCTTTTTTGAAACCAAAAATCTTTCTTTAGGTGTCCTTTCTTCTTGCAAATCTGGCACACTAAAATTCCTCTATATTTGGATCTACCCTTCTTAGACTTATCATGATTCCTTGGGCCCTTTCCTCTATCCTTTTATCCTCCCCTATTCTCAATAGTTAAAGTATTACCTGATGTCTCAATTGTGCTTTTTCTTCACATTTTTTTGCTAAGAATAACACCAATAACATCATGAAATTTTAAAGTGTTTGAACCAGAGACAAAATTATTCACAACCATAACCAAGCCATTCCAAATTTCTTGCAATGAACATAAAATTAAAATATACCTAACCACATCATCAAAATTTACTCCTACAAAGCTTAACTAATTTGTGACCATGTTAAATTCATTTAAATGATTAACAACAGACCCACCTTCTAACATTTTTAGATTAAATAAACACTTCATAAGAAATAACTTATTAGAGGATGAGGGTTTTTCATATACTCTATCTAATGCCTTTATCACGTCCACTGTTATCTTTTATTTTGATATATTGAAGGCCACCAATACTGTTAGGCACAACCATATTATTCCTAGTGCCTTTTTGTTAATAGCCTCCAAATCTTCATCCTTCATAGTCATCAAATTCTTTTCTATTCTTCCCAATGGTAGGAAAAGATCATTTATATATATATAGTCCTCCATTTGTATCTTCCATAGCTAGTAGTTTTGGCCATTTAAATTCTCAACCTTAAAATTTATTTCTTCTGCCATTGCTCCCACTTAAACTAGGAATCCTCTTCTCCTATGAGTTTATTTGCCAAATAAATCTTTGGATCTAATACCATTTTTCAAGAATATAGAACATAGAAAAATATTAATGAATTAAACATGAAAATAAAATGCATAAAACACAAGACAATAGAGATATAGATTTAATGTGTTTCACCTAATATGGGCTATGTCCACATAGAAACAACTAGTCCTTATTATTATTCAATCCAACAAATGAAGGGAAAAACCTACAATACAACTATTGCAATATCCTCTTCACTCACATACAATGTGATACCATAATTATAATTTCCTCATATTAAAAGGAGGGTTACATATACAATTTTTACCGTTAGATCTGCAACCTAATAGTGAATGTTTGAGATTTACTATGAAATTACAATATTTTAAAATGCATTTTTAACCCCCATGGTGACCATAGTGGGGGGGGGGCATTACCCCTCGTACCCACCTATCAAGAATTGAACATTATATTAATATTAGGCTCCACCATCCAACACACACACACACACACACACACACACACACACACACACACACACACACACACACACACACACATCTTTGAATACCATACAATATAATATAAATATCATTTTGTAGATAGTATACTCAAAGAAGACATCCAATGTCAAAAATATTAGACTATTTTGTATACTTAATGTATATATATCCATCTAATAAAAATAGTCCCATAACCAATTTATTAAACTAGATGAATCCAAATACTCTTATTTCACTCACACACACACATTTGCTATAAATACACAGTTACTAATTTATACCAATATTTTTAATCAAAAATATTAATCCAATCGAATTAAGTTTAGATTTACATAAAATGCATATGATCAAAACATACACTCAACTGAACTAAGCCCAAAATAAGCCTTTTGATATAAAATCACAACCTTATTCATATAAACCTCTTTATGCACAATAACATAAAAATGTATACCTAGTCATACTAATAACTATGCAAAGCTCTTTTTTGAATTAGAACTAATTCTAAATATGCAATATCAATATACATTCAAGCTAATAATTGCATACTCACATCAAGTGAATATAATGAAATATTAACTATCATATTAACATCAGTATATGTATGTTTTAAGCATATATTTAAGTGCAAAAAGAAACCCTTCACTCATTAACTAACCCATACCCAGGCTTAAAGCTTAAGCCATATAGTTATCATATTCCCATATAAGTAAATATGTAGGTTACTATATTTTAAATAGAGTCCATAATGAATACTACGATCAGAGTATTTAAAATGAACATAATTCATATCAAAACTTGGAGTATCAAAATCCATTTGAAACCAATTATATATATATATATATATATATATATATATCCTACATTTGTCAAACATAAAATTACCCTTGAGAGCCCTAGGTTTCAAAATACAAGAGTATATATATTAATGTGTGTGTGTGTACACCTTAATAGTTCATCTATACATACATACATATATATATATATATATATATATATATATATATATATATATATATTTGTGTATATACTAAATAGTGTATTTTTGGGTATTAAAATATGGGTTCCTAATTATAAAATACACTATTTAGTATATACACAAATATATATATATATATATATATATTTGTGTATATACTAAATAGTGTATTTTATAATTAGGAACCCATATTTTAATACCCAAAAATCTAAATAGATTTACACAATCAAACCCACATATAGTCCAAGGTTTAAATCCATAAATCTAAATAATTTAATGAATATATAAAAAATTGGTTCAAATAAAATAGCTTGAGGCATATAATATATACACCCATCAAAATATAGTCTTCCATTATTAAACAGAGATATTCAAAATGAGAGAGGAGTTTAGGATAGAGTTTAATAATAGCCTAATGTTAGAGGTGCAATCATTGGGGGGGGTGAATAAGTGATACAATATAATCCAATTAAATTCCCAAATATTTAAACATTAAACATACATCAACTTGATGAAACAACATAAACATGAAAGTGCATACATCCAAAGAGTACATAAGAGCATACATCACATGAACACACCATATATGTGGGAAACCCTATTGGAGGATAAAACCCACTAAACCTTTCAAGATGGAAAAAAATATTATAATAAAAATATAAAACATTTATACCAACACCAACTGATATAGAAACACCCATCCCTTAGTTTAGTGAGACACCAATCCCACAAGGAACTACTTCGCCTATCTAGTTGAGCACCCACAACAACTAGAACTTTAACAAGCTTTACCTTCTAAGGAGGAAAAAACCCCATAAGAAACTAAGAAACCACTCAAATAAATAAACATATCATCTTGAACACATATTTATACTCTTCAACTGATGATGATCACCTTTGTTTGCACTCTTCTCTCTCAAACTGTTTCTAGGGCTAACTAGCTTAAATTGCCTCTTCTAGGCTCATTAGGTCCAATAACCTGTGTGTCCTCCTACATAAACTTGATAAAAAAATAATGAATGATCTTATTATATTTATGATGTTCCTCACTAACTTGTACCTTTTCTTTCAAAGGTTCTCTACTTCTCTTGAATCTTCACACACAACTAGCACAATTAGTCCAAATAGACCTTGTACTTATACCACTCACTTCTTTAACCCATCTTGTTAGTCCAAGATGAATTAAATATTTGTTATAAATTTGAAATAGGACCTCATATACATTACATTTAATAACCACACAATTCATAGGTTTGTGATTACCTCATTATCCCCAAACCACCATTAGGTCTTGGTGAGACCTAAAACAATTAGGCCTTCATACTCACACATTACATGTCATACTAGTTGGACCACATTCATCATTTAAAAATGATTAAAACATATTAAAAATATTTCCAATAGACCCTTTCTTACTCTCATATGGGTCCATGCCACTTGGAACACCAAATTTGCACTTGAACCTACTAATTAGGTCTCCTTGCTCTTTAGGCCTTCATACATAGAAAACATAGTCTCAAACTTATGAAGTAAAAACTCAAGTATTTCATATAGAGATATATATTATATCACATGGGTGGACCTTTTATCACCTATAATTCACCTCTATATTCTTTAGACAATTAAACACAATATATAAGCGCAAAAATCAACTCTCTCAGAATGACCACTCAGACTGGTCATATATAGTCAAAATATAGTCAAGCTATTTTGACTCTCCATATTTGATTAGGGGCATATAATGAAAAAAATTACATTTTTATAATAATTTTATACTTATAAAACATTTACATACTCATTTTATTCTTTAATTTTTCTTAGATCACCTTCAATTCACTCCTACAACATGTTTACTCAATCTGCCTGTGTATTCAACAAACACAATCAACTTCTAAGCAATTATTCACACTAAAGATGGATTGATCAAACCTAAAGAATACATAGATATAGTATTTATGGAGTGTAAAAAATTATAAAATAGTTAGATAGTCTTAAAACATCAAATTACTATCAAGAACAACTCAATTATCCTTCTAGGGTCACTTGTAGAACATGATCAAACACACAATCAACTTTAAAGATCCATAACTTTTTCTGTACAAGCATTCAGACTTTATATCTAGATTATATAGATGTTACTTGGAGTTATTTACAATTTTTAGTTTTAATACATCAAGAAATTCATCTTGGATCAAAAGATATAGCTCAAAAACTAAGCACTAGTTTTCCCTCGTTAATTTATATTTTTGAATTCCAACAGTCACTGTTCAAACACTAAACATCAAACACCTTAACCTCATATCATCCTTCTTAGAAACTATGGAAAAATACAAACTATCAATTTCCTCTAATTAGCTTGATCTTTATCTTGAAATGCTTACTGTTGATATTAGATCAGAGCTGCCATGATTGTGCTACTTGGAAACTCTGCATGCCTTCTGCACATTTGACTCTCTGACTCGATCCACACTATTGATCTCTATCTATATGAACCCGTATGAACCATTGATCTTATGTCAACTCAATGAGATAGTGAAACTTGTCACTAGCATGTGCAATCTTAGAATCTTTGACATTTTGACTAAATATACACCATTGGATCAAGATAGCGATGATGAATGCTCACCGTTAGATTAATTAACTAGTGAGCTCAAATTTCAACATAGTTAAACTTGATGATATTTGGCCCATCATAGTGTATAAGAGAAAATTTGAAATTTTATAACTTGAGATAGAAAAAACTTAAAGAGTCCAAATTTTTAGTGTACTTTCTTGGCATTATAGATAACATCTCCATAAAATCCTTTAACCTCAGTTAACTTTTTGAGTAGTAGAAATAAATGCTCAAACTTGCTAGTTCATTCATATCTGTATGACATGAAATGATGGTCTAGCTTCTTTTAAGCTATAAAATGTATATTTCTCATTCTAAATGATCAAGTTACATACTATAACTTCACCAAGACATATTATGGATGCCTCACAACTTCTTATTTATCTTTATAGACCTACAAATGTGCCATATCTCTCTAAACCATCAATCTGATCACTTTGTCATTAATGCATTAGTATCTCATGATCTCTTTGACATCAATGACAACCTAACATCAATGACAATGCTCAACAATATCCCCCTTTGTTATTGATGATCAAATAACCTCATAATGAATTCATACTCATTTGAACTTCTTCATTCTGATCTTTCTCCCCCTTTGACATCAATGACAAAGGGTCTCTTTGTTATGCCCTTAACCATTGGTGTGTCTAGGGATATGTTTGGCCAACTTGTGGCTTACATACCTCTTTTATTTACTTGTTACATTTCTCTATGTTCTTAGATAGGTCAGCATATGGAATAACCTTGGCTAAGTATACTATATATAGGAGGTAGTGGTTAGTCTTTAATCATCATGTTAAGCATCTTGCTATTAGTGCATTATTGTGGAGGTTGCCCCCTCAAAGTGGCTTTCCTATATTATCTAATATTCTATTTTGCTATCAATTATCACTGTGTAATCTCTCATATTTTCTTATTTTGTGTAATATAAAATCATTCTATGTGAATATCTAAGTAATTTCATTACAAGTGGTATCAGAGCTTTGATTTAGGAAAGTTTCCTATGGCATTTTTTTCTGTATCTAGTGAGGCATGGCTTTTAGGATTAGTCAAATAAAAAAAACATAACTTGTAATCTGAGAAGAATTAATTTTTTCCATCAGCACAATATTGCTTGAAATGCTTTTTTGAAAAAAAATATTTAAAAAAAAAGACTAAAAAAGTCTGATTTTTTCCCCTTACACACTTTTAGTCATTGGATTCATCTCGGTGAGATGATCAAAATGGTATATTTTATCAGTACACTTTTTTGGTACCAAAAATTTAACTCTACTGCACAGGTAATCATTGAATTTGTCTTGACAAGGTGATCAAAATGGTAACATTTCTTGGTACACTTTTTTTGGGGTTAAAACCCTCCTAGGGTTTGTTTATGATAGGTCCTTCAACTCAGGGAAGAAAAGGGGCACCAAAAACTCATAAGACTCCTTTTGTTGATGACATGGAATTTGGAACTTTAGATATAGTGATTTCTTAGCTTCAAGAGGACATAAAAAACTTGGTGAGGCATGATGATTTTGTTGCAATCCAAGCTGATGTTTCAGGGATACACATAGAGATTAATGGGGTTCACAGTGAATTGTAGCATATCACTAAGTAATTGGCTACCCTCACATCTTAATTTTAGCCTAACAATCCTCACTTCAGCATTCAAATCCTCCTCTCAACAATTCCCATGTTGGTATGAAACTGATGTTTAGAAAAGTGGACATGCGTAAGTTTGATGTTAAGGATCCTCTCACTTATATTAACCAAATTGATAATTTATTTGAGCTACATCAAACCCCTAGTTCTCAGAAGGTGATGGTGGCATCCCTGTATATGGAACTTGAGTAATTCATTTGGTATCACTGGTTATGTGCTCAAAAGAAAAAGAATGGTGCTCCTGTTATATGGACTATTTTTATTGAGGATTTGACATCTCATTCTTAGAATAATGTATTTAAGAACTATTTTAGCCAATTAGCAAAGCTATGTTAAACAAGAACTGTGAAGGAGTATATTCATCAATTTTAGAATCTCTCTTTACGAGTGGAAAATATCACTGAGAGAAATTGATGAATCTATTTTTGGGTGGCCTCAAAGATAGCATCCAATATGACATTTGAATGTTTAACCAAACATTTGTATTAGAAGCTATCCCTAAGGCACACATGATAGAAGAAAAAGAGATGGTCAAAAGGAAAACTTTCACTACTAGACATGATTGCAACTTTACAGCACCATCATTTTCGTAGCCCACTAGATTAACATAATGACAAATTAAGAAGTGAGCCAAAGGGTTGTGTTATGGTTGTGACAAAAAATGGAGCAAAGAGCATCATTATGTAAAAAGAAGCTATTTTACATTGAAGGTGCCAATAATGATGAAGATGATGTAGAAGTCTATGATGTAGATGTAGAATTTCCTGAGGAGGAATTTGAAGACTCTCAGCTTACTATTTCATGTCATTCCCTATTAGGTATTAGTACTCCCCAAAATCTTAAGGTGATGGGTTTCCTTAAGAAATAGAAGGTCACTGTCTTGATTAATTCTAGGAGCATACACAACTTCATCCATAGTAAGTTGGCTACTCATTTGAACTATATCACTTATCCATCTCTAAAATTTTATGTTATGATTGCAGATGGTGATACTGTCAACTATTCAAGAAAATGTCATAGTATTAAGTTGGTCATGTGAGACTACTTATTAGATTCTCCTATGTTTGCTATATAGATGGGTGGAGTTGATATTATTATAGGATTCCAGTGGCTTACCACTTTGGGCACTATTGAGATGATTTTTTAAGAATTATTTATGCATTTTCATTATGAAGAAATGACATTTGAGCTAAGAGGATTAAAGGCTAAATCTCCCCAACTTGTTAGCTCTCATCAAATGACAAAGATTCTCTATAAGGGTGCTAAGGGATTTGTATATTACTTGTTTTCTATGGAAGTTTAACCAACTTAGCCATCTCCACCTCGTGATCTGCAACAAATAATTGATGCTCATTTAGTTGTTTTTGGAGACATACCAAAAGGAATTCCACCTAGCCACACACATGATAATGCTATGACACTTATTCTTGGTAGTACACCACCCAACATCAGGCCATATAGGTATCCCTATGTCCAAAAAAGTGAAATTGAAAAGATGGTACAAGAGACATTGGATGCAGGAATCATTCACCATAGCTAAAGTGAATACTCTTCACATGTTGTCATGGTTAGAAAGAAAGATGACACTTGGAGGATGTGTTTTGACTATAGAGAACTCAACAAGTACACTATCAAAGATAAGTTTCCAATTCCTATCATTGATGATTTACTAGTTGAATTGAATGGTGCTCTTTATTTTACCAAGTTAGATTTGTGTTCTAGGTAGCATCAAATTAGGATCCGTGATGAAGACATACCTAAAACTACTTTCAGGACTCATGAGGGCCATTATGAGTTTTTGGTTATGCCTTTTGGCCTAACAAATGCACCATCTACTTTTCAAAATTTGATGAATACTATTTTTAAGCCATTTTTGAAGAAATTTATTTTGGTATTCTTTGATGATATCCTCATTTATAGTAAAAATTGGGCAGACCATTTGCAACATGTGAAATAGGTACTCTCCATTTTGGAGCAAAATAAATTATATTCTAAACCTTCCAAATGTACTTTTGGGTTTGGTGAGGTTAAATATTTGGGTCATTTGGTGTCTTATGAAAGAGTGAAAGTGGATCCTAAAAAAATCCAAGCAATGGTGGACTGTCCAATTCGTAAGACACTCAAGCAACTTTGGGGACTTTTGGGGCTTACTGGTCACTATCACAAATTTGTCAAAAATTATGGTAGTATTTATAGAGTTAAATTTTTTACTCTATGTTGCATTTTGATTCTCAGTCGTGCACTATAGTTTTGTTCCCACATACCTTGGTCATGGTGGTAGAAGTTTTGAAACAAAGCGTGAGTTTGTTTCTTTTGATTCATTTTCCATCTAAGTGTCGAAGGGCAGTAGAAGCTACCAAGTGGCATAGTTTGAACACAAGTTGTGGCCAAGTAAAGTCATCTGAGGCACCTTTCCTAACTTTTAAGAGAGCCATGAAACATGCGATGTATCCAATAGCAACTTAGTGGGACACATCACATGTCGACATCCACATCTCATATCTACACCCACATTTTATTCTATTTTTTGACAAAGGTTTTCAACAAGCTAAGTAGCAGGAAGAAGTGGAAAGCACCAGGTGGCAGTCGCAGAAGGCCCTAGACTACTTTTTTAGAGGAAAGCAGAAGTCACCACGTGTTGGCATCAGAGAGATAGTTAGTTCAACACCTGGGTTCAATGCCTAGGTTCAACGATTTGGTTCAATACTTTGGTTAATGTGTAAATGGTGCGTAGTTTTGAACCGTTGAACCATTGAACCATTTTGGTTCATTGAGTAGTTCAAGGGAGTGTCCCAATAACCAAAGGGGTCAAGTACCTTTTTAAAAGGTAGAAAGGCATCATTTCATTTTGTTTAAGTGTCAAAGAGCAGCAGAGGCCACCAAGTGTCACTTTTTGAGCCCCTTTCTACTCCATTCCCGAAAGAAGAGGAAGATGCCATATACCCCTAGTAGGAAAAATGGAAGATGCCACGTATCTTCCCAAGAACAGTGGAGGCCACCATGTGTCAATTCCTAAGAGATCATCTTCAAACTTCATTGTCAAATAAATATTGTGGTGGGTCTTGGGTGTTATTTCAAAGGTTTATGGAATCTGCCAAGTGTCAGCATCTGTAGGAGCCTAATATGTGCCCTAGATAATTCTACGACATAGCTAAAGGAAAAGCAGGAAGAGTTGCGTGTCTTTGATAAATCAAGTGGAAAGTGCCAAGTGTCATTCTCTAGTGCCTTCTAAGTAATAAGAAGATTTTTAGGGAATTGACTAAGTGTCATCTTTTGTTTCAACAGGATAGAGTGTTCTATGTATCTGTTTCAGCAAGTGAGCTAGGGGGAACTCAATGGCAGTTATTTTTGGTAGGTGAAGCAGTTCACTAGGTAGATTTTTTGGGGCTTGCAAACATTAAAAGGGGCCATTTGTTTGTCCCTTGTAAGTAGAAGAGAATGGATAGTTGCACGGCTAAGTAGGTGATGGAATGAAGAAATTCAGGCATGGAAGGAAGTACTAGACATGAATCGACACGCCGTAGTCAGGGTAGCCACCCCGCCCCAGCATGGCCCTTCTTGATAAGACCAAGATACATCTAATGCATTGAATGTACTGAATGTTGCACTATTTTATCTATAAAATTTGAGGCTATAAAAGAGGAGGGGACAAGATATAAAAAAAGGATGGTAAAAAAGTTTAGACTTGCTAGAGTTTGTGACTAAGTAATATCATTGTTAGGTTATGGAGCTAAAAGCTTCACCAGGATGCAAACAGGAGAAGTTACGAAGAATGCAAAGTTGCGGGGAGTTGCAGAGAAACCGACGTCAGTTTGATCAATCAACGTCAGTCAGATAGCAAAGAGGAAGCAACAGGCATCGGTCACCAGTCAGCCAACATCAGTCATAGAGGAGTCGATGTCAACAGCCTATGCGAGAACAGGCAGTTTGCATGTTGATCTCGGAGAGTCTATTTTTGGACTGTTTGTTTGCATATCAAAGGCTAGTCTTAGTCTTGAGTTGCCCATCTAATTATTGTAATTAGGTTAGTCTAATTATTGTAAGCATGAGATCTATATATGGACTCATGGGCTGTATTGTAAAACTTGTAGCTAGTGAGAAAGAGAGCAATAAGCTCCTTCAGAGAGAAGAGAGCAATGGTGCATTCCTCCTAGTGCCATAATACCAAGGTGGGTACTGGTTTGGAGAATCAGCAAGGTTCTTCGTGTGTGTATGATCTTGGTCAGCATGTGAGCATGAATTTCTATAAGAGATCTACAATGGTAAGGTCTAGTGATTTACAGGTAGTAGTAGAGAGCAGGAGATCTACTTGGAGTATGATTGTGTACTTGGTGAACTGGCAGTGTGTTACTGACTGGTTGGAGAGGTGAACATCAATTCTATATTGGAGTTGATTGTTGTGACCAAGAGAGAGAGGGAAGAAGGTCTTGAGGTGTGGCGAGCCTTTGAGGTGGAAGAAGAAGTGGCATCTTCTTTATTGTATATTCTTCTGAGTGATTATTAATATAATTGTGTATTGTCTCTCAATTCCTGTGTTGTTTCATATTTCTAGTTACTTATTGATTCTGGTTAAATTCCGTGTTTAGTTGCTAATACAAAAAGTAATCATATGTGCTCTAATTGGTGGAGCAAGATCCTAACACAGTGGGATCAGAGCATGTTTATTGTTCTAGGTTCCCTGACAATCATTTGCTTTTGTCTCATTTTTTTGAGTTGTAAAGTTGATGTAACTATTCATGTTTCTGGGCCTTTTATGTGGCTGAAAGAATTAAGAAGATTGAACTCTATGCCTTTGTTGATATTATCTACGTCATTTGCAAAATTAGTCTATACTGTAGATTTTTTAGAGTTGTGATTAGGAATGTCATTTGCTTTTGTCTCATTTTCTTGAGTCAGAAGTTCTACATAACTGTACGTGTTTCTATGCCTCTTATGTGATTGGAAGATTCTTATAAGAAGATTGAACCCTATGCCTTTATTGACATTTTCTGTATCTCAGCAAAAGAAATCTCTATTTTGAGCTTTTGTTTCTATTATTTCAATCTTTTACATTGATCATGCACTTGTTTGCTCTTAAATGTAAATGAATCCTACATATAGTCTCACTGTGCTCAAGATTAGGATCAAAATTACACTCAAGCGCATTGCCATAGTTAGGTTTCATTTCCTACATTTGCATTTTTGTTTAATTTTCTATCCTTTTTCCCCACACTTGATACAAAAAAGAGACCAACTTCTCTAAAATTTGGAGGTTGTTTCAAGCCGAAATATCCCACAGCTTGAAACTTCCCATTATTGTTGATTAGAATCAAGCACAATTTTAAGCATCAACAGTTTTTAGCACGCCCGATGGGACCAGTCTTGAAGTTTCTTTCAAGACCA
The DNA here is from genome assembly GCA_037957365.1 of Torreya grandis. Classification (NCBI taxonomy): domain Eukaryota; kingdom Viridiplantae; phylum Streptophyta; class Pinopsida; order Cupressales; family Taxaceae; genus Torreya; species Torreya grandis. Next base: position 1,842,964 of record JARHVA010002768.1, read on the forward strand.
TATGAACCAGAGAGCTATGAGGAGTTGGAGCTATGGACCAATCATCAGATCATAGTCTGCTACAAATCCAAGTATTCTTTTGCCACCTTTGGTAACAAGTCCAAGAAGAAGAGCTAACCAGTTTGTACCGATACCAAATATGGGAGCCCCTATACCCCCAAGAAATTATGCAAACTAGAACACTGGTAGCCCCTTAATCCTCACAACACCACCAGCCATTTGGGATCCTATCCCAGTAAATGCCCTAAAAGCTCTACCTAAATTTAGTGGGCAAGACTCTAAAACACCTGTGAAACATCTTCAAGATGTATCAGATGTCTGTGTTATACATGTTGTCACACAAAAAAATGTGGTCATAAGGTTATTAGCAACTTATTTTAAGGGGAAGGCTTTAGAATGGTATCAGTATTTGACTCCAAATACCATATCTACATGGGATCAACTTGGAGATCTGTTCTTTGAAAGATTTGCAGAAAAGGGTGAAAAGTCTTCTTTGTTACAGCAGTTAATCACCATTCAAAGGGGACCAAGACATGACTGACTTCAATACCAGATTTCAAAAAACTTGGGACAGAATCCCTGCTATAGCTAGGCCACCACCTGATATGGCCATAGTGTTTTATCTCAAGGCTTTAAATTCAGATATATCTATTATGATTCAGTCACTGGGAGGACACACTTTGCCAAAGGCTTATGAATATGCGGTCAGAGCTGAGAATCATTTAATAGATGTTGGAAAGTTACCTCTAAGGCCTCCCATGCCTATGTTCCTAGAAATTTCTGTACCCTTACCTCAAGAAGTTCCTAAAGTGGCAAGCCCACCTGTGTCTATGTACACTTACCCTCAATCATCTGTGAAAGAACCTATCCCTGCTCAGCCATCTGAGATGGATGATATCAAGAATATCCTAAGGACATTTTCCAATGAGCTAATCAATATAAAGAGACATAAAAATACTTTTCCTAAGTCTCCTTATCAAGGCTATCAAGGAAATATATTTTCATCCCAACCAAACCAATATCAGGGTCCTTCAAAACAAACTAACCATCAGCTAACAAATCAATTAGTTGCAGTTCCCACACCCTCACAGACCATTCCTCCTAACTCAAATAGGGAGATGGTTCCAGGGCAAAATAATTATGTGGATGATACTAATTCATGGTTTTTTCCTTGAAATAATGCTCATACACCTAGAGATTGTCCTAGGGGTAATCTGCAACAAAGGGTGGAAGAGCAAAGAAGAATGGATGGTCAGTTTGCTAGTACCAGTGACAATCAAGCCTACCAGTCTCTTACTATGTAGAATTAAGTCCTAACCGCCTAGATACAAGGAATGTCCTTGCAACAAGAGGAGGAAATAGCCCTAGAACATGCTTTGTTCTCATGGGTTGAAGATGAAGAATCAATTTTCTTGAACGAAGCATCTACCTCCCAAAGACTAGTGGTGCAATCTTATTACTACACTAGATCAAAGAGGAGAATAGTGGAATAGCCTAAGATTGTAAGTGGTCAAGCCAAGAATAATCCTCCATCTCAAGGGCAAAGAAATGCTACTATTAGACAAGAAGTGCCTCAGCTATTGCAAGATCAAGGAATTCTTGCCCAAACTCAGGAAATGAGATATCCTTATGTATAAAAAACTCAGTCTTTGGGACCGATAAATGTAGTGGATCAGTTGAAGAAGACTCTAGCACAAGTATCGATATGGGATATATTGGCTATTCCAAAATAGAAGACACTGCTACAAGAAGCTCTACAAGGCCAAGTAGTGCCCAAAGGTACTGTCACTAAGGAAGGACCTACTGGAAAAGAAAAGCTCAAAGATACAGTCCCTTCGAATACAACAACCTTTATGAATGATGCAATGCAAGTAAGGAAATCCAAACTAGAGCCCTTCTATTTAACTCTGATAGTTGGAAGGAAAATCTTGCATAATGCATTGATAGATTCATGAGCTAGTACTACAGTGATGCCCAAGCAAATAGCTGATGCTTTGAAAATAAAATATGAACCCCTTGCAAAAGGAGTTATGCAACTAGATGGCAAAATGATACAAACTATAGGGAGAATCAAACAACTCCCATTGCAATTATACACATGTCCCAACATAATTGTCAACCAAGATGTAGTAGTCATAGATATACCTCCTATTTTTGGTTTATGTTTATCCAGAGACTTTACAACAAAAATAAGAGGATATATGTCTCTTGACTGGTCTCATCTCATTCTGAGAACCAGATACGGTTCAAAGATGAAAATTCTATTTGAACCATTGTCAAAAGACCATATCACCAATGAACTGACAACAAGATTAGAGGTAGATCATGCTATGTTAAATAAGGATGAAAGGATTTTTGTTGAAGAGCTAGGCGACTGGACTAAACATGATCAAGAAGAATGAAAATAACCAGTTGTTGGCTATGATGCATAGCGACCCATATGGGAACTATGACTCTATTGGTTTGGGCACATACGTCATTTTTGATGAGGAGTAGGCAATCCCAAATGTTATAAGGGAAGAGGCACCTACTACTCAAGATTCAAAAATTTGGACCTTGAATTTTGATGGGGCTAGAACTAAACATGGTGCTGGAGTAGGAATTTGTCTCACTGCTCGAAATGGTGATAAAATTTTAAGGGCTATCCGATTCCAATTTTCTTGTACTAATAATGATGCTGAGTATGAATCTTTAGTACATGGGCTCTTGTTAGCCAAGAAAAAGGGAATAAAGAATCTAAAAGTAAAAGGAGATTTAGAATTAGTAGTAAAGCAAATTAGAGAAAAGGCAGTAGCCAAAAATGTGAGAATGAGATCCTATAGACATAGGATTTAGAATTTGTTAGAAGATTTTGAAGCTTTCAATATTGAGATAGTCCCTAGGAGTCAAAATTCTAAAGCTGATTAGATGGCCCAGATTGGCTCATAGTTTAACCCAACAATTGGCCTATTTATTAACTATGAGTCAGTAAAAGTTATAATGAGGCTGACTATTCCAGACAATGATGAGAACTGGCAAGTATTTGAAAATGATGCTCAGGTAGTCTCTTTCTTACAACAATCAAATGAGTTAGCTAATCAGTTGCAAACCAAAATTGAAGATGCATATGGTGATTAGATCATACAATTGAGGACTAATAAGCTCCCCAAGGGCTTGATCACCTTAGAAAACTTGTTTGACCCAAAGGATGTAAGCCTGGAAAAGAAAAGGTTTTAGGTAGACAAAGCAGACTATTCTGAAATAGAGGTGAGTGACGGGAAAAGGCTAAAAGTTGGGAATTCTACAACTCAAGAAGAGAAGAAAAGACTAATCGAATTGTGCCAGAGATATGATAGAGTCATAGCTTGGAGCTATGAAGACCTTCATGGATACAATAGAGACATTATTCAGCACACAATAGAACTGACTGAAGGGTCTAAGCCCATCAGACAAAAATATAGGCCAGTAAATCTAAGGATTGAGCCTCTAATGGTAGATGAGTTGTAGAAACTTTTAGATTCCAAAATAATATTTCCAATCAAGCACTCAACCTGGGTATCAAATCTAGTACCAGTTAGGAAAAAAAATGGAGATTTAAGACTATGTGTAGATTTCAGAGATTTAAATAGAGCATCTCTAAAAGACCACTATCCCTTGCCCTCCAAAGAATAAATTCTACAACCTGTGGCTGGATCAAAGAGGTTTTCTTTACTAGATGGTTTCTCTAGATACAATCAGATTTGGTTGGCTGATGAAGATCTGTACAAAACTACTTTTACTACCAAATGGGGAACATTTGCATATGCTAAGATGCCTTTTGGTCTATCAAATGCAGGAGCCACCTTTCAAAGAGTTATGGATATAGCCTTTGGGGAACTTATAAATAAGATTATCTTGGTCTATCTAGATGACCTCACTATATTTTCAAAAAATGCTAATGATCATTTTGATCATTTAGAATCTGTCTTCAAGAAATGTCAGGATTTTGGGATATCATTGAATCCCAAGAAATGCATCTTTGTTGTACCTCAGGGAAAATTGTTGGGACATATAGTATCTAAAGAATGAGTTTCTATACATCCCAAGAGAATCATAGCTATAATGAACCTACCTCTTCTAGTAAATAAAAAGGCAGTTTAATCCTTTTTAGGGAAGATCAATTTTGTCAGTAGATTCATATCTGATTTTACAGGCTTGGTAAGGCTAGTGACACTCTTGCTAAAGAAAGACCTGGTCTTCAAATGGACTACAAAAGGAAGGCAAGCCTTTGAAGAGGTCAAGAAGGCTATCTCAATAGCCCCAGTGCTTAAAAACCCAAATTTTTTCAAGCCCTTCGTAATGTATGTCTATGGAGGAGAGTCAAGTATTGCTGCTATCTTGACTCAAAAGAATGATAGGTTGGAGGGGGAACACCCAATAGCCTTTTTCTCAAGAACTCTCAGGGATTATGAGACCAGGTACAATTTTTTGGAAAGATAAGCCTATGCCATGGTAAAATCCCTTAAGAAATTCAGGCATATGATATCAGGGAACAAAATTTTGATACTTTTAGCTCACCCAAGTGTCATGGAATACATCATGGAGGGGGAAATTATTGAGAAAAGAGCCAATTAGATCACTAAGATACTTGAATATGATGTAGAGGTTAGACCCACCAAGCTAGTTAAAGGTAGGGGTCTGTGCCAATATATAGCCCAAGAGCTTGAAAGGATGTTACCTGAGGAAGCAGATTCAAAAGGAGAGACGAGGATGGTGCTAAAAATGCAACAGGTCGATCAGGAATCCTGGGTCACAAGCAGGATTAATTTTATAAAAAATGGGATTTATCTGAGAGAACTCCCTCAAAATAAGAGGAGATATTATATGATACAAGGAGTTCATTTTATTTTAATTGAACAAGTCCTTTTTAGAAGAAATTTTGATGGAAAATTGTTAAGATGTGTAGAACAGGCTGAAGCTAAGAGAATACTACATGAAATGCATCATGTAATATCAGGGGGCATTTTTTTGCAAAGACCACAGCCATAAAGATAAGTGAGGTAGGATATTTTTGGCCTACTTTATTTGCAAATTGTTATCAACTAGTTAAAAAATGTCAATCTTGCCAATATTATATGGGGATGAGGAGGAATGCAACCATGCCCCTTAGTCTTATAATTGTGGATGAACCTTTTGCTCAATGTGGTCTTGACTTCATTGGAATGATAAATCCAGTGTCTAGTATGGGTCACAAATGGATATTAACTACCACAGACTATTCCACCAAATGGATCGAGGTAGTCCCACATAAGGAAGCAACAGAGAATGTGATCTTAGATTTTCTAGGGAGTATCACTACTCACTTTGGGGCTCCTTGCACCATAATTTTAGATAATGATAAAGCATTCTTGGGATCTAATGTATCTGAATTTGCCTTGAAACATGGAATATATATAAAAAATTCATCTAACTATTACCCTCAAGGTAATGGTCTGGCAGAATCAACCAACAAGAACTTGATAAGACTCATCAAAAGAGTAGGGGCTGATCATCACAAAGAGTGGCATATGGTGCTTAATCTAGCACTATGGGCTGATAGAATCATGCCTAAGTAGGTGATCAAAAATGCCCCCATATGAATTGGTATATGGAAAGTTTGCTGTGATTCCCCTAAGCTTGGAAATCCCCACTCTCTAGCTAATCAAACAAATTGAAATTGAAGAAAATGGCCCCATGCAGGTCAAACTCGCAAAACTTTTGGAAGTTCAAAAAAAGAGGGATATAGCCCATGATTCATTGATTAAGCATCAGGGAATGGTTAAGAACTATTTTGATAAAAGGACTTCAAATCTTAATTTTGAAGTAGGCTCGATTGTTTTGAAATGGGATGTAAGAGCCGCCAAGCCAGGTCAACATACCAAATTTGAAGCATTATGGACTGGCCCGTATAAAATTTATGCGTGCAAGTGAAAGAATTCATTTGAGCTGGAATCAATGGAAGGAGAACCTGAAGAGATTCTTGTAAACAAAATTTATTTGAATCATTTCAATTAACTTGGGTCTCTAATGTATTGTTGTTAAAAAATTTCTCTTTCTTGCATTATTTGTTTTATTGTTTTCCCACTTTTCTTTTTAAATAAGTGTTTTAAACACATGTTGACGGCTCTTTTGAAGCTGTAAATTTTGCAATTTTGATCTAGCTAAAGGTGGAGTTTTCTTTTTGAGTAGGCTCAAATGTCCTGAGGGTCGCCAGTAACTATAGAGTAAAAATTTTTACTCTACGTTGCATTTTGACTCTCACTCGCACACTGCAGTTTTGTTCTCGCATACCTTGGTCATGGCGATAGAAGTTTTGAAATAGAGCATGGGTTTGTTTCTTTTGATTCATTTTTTGTCTAAGTGTCAAAGGGTTGTAGAAGCTACCAAGTGGTGTAGTCCAAACACAGGTTCTGGCTAAGTAAAGTCATCTGAGGCACCTTTCCTAAATTTCAAGAGAGCTGCAGAACATGCCACGTATCCAATAGCAACTCAGTGGGACACATCACGTGTCAGCATCCACATCTCATATTTACACCCACATTTCATTCTATTTTTTGACAAAGGTTTTCAACAAGCTAAGTAGCAGGAGAAGCAAAAAGTGCCAGGTGGCAGTCGCAGAAGGCCTTGAACTACTTTTTTAGAGGAAAGTGGAAGTCACCACGTGTTGACATTCGAGAGACAATTAGTTAAACACTTGGGTTCAATGCCTTGGTTTAATGATTTGGTTCAATACCTTGATTAACATGTAAATGACACATATTTTTGAACCATTAAACCATTTTGGTTCATTGGGCAGTTCAAGGGAGTGTCCCAAAAACCAAAGGGGTCAAGTACCTTTTTAGAAGCCAAAAAGGCATCATTTCATTTTGTTTAAGTGCCAAAGAGCAGTGGAGGCCACCAAGTGTCACTTTTTGAGCCCCTTTCTACTCCATTCTCAAAATAAGTGGAAGACACCACATACCCCTAGTAGGAGAAGCAGAAGATGCCACATATCTTCCCAAGAACAACGGAGGCCGCCACGTGTCAATTCTCGAGAGATCATCTTCAAGCTTCATTACCGAATAAAGATTGTGGTGGGTCTTGGGTGTTATTTCAAAGGTCTATAGAAGCTACCAAGTGTCACCATTTGTGTAGGAGCCTAATATGTGCCCCGAATAATTCTACAACATAGATAAAGGGAAAGTGGAAAGAGCCATGTGTCTTCGATAAATCAGGCAGAAAGTGCCAAGTGTCATTCTCTGATGCCTTCTAAGTAATAATAAGATTTTCAAGGAATTGACTAAGTGTCCTCTTTTATTTCAACAAGACAGAGTGTTATGTGTATCTATTTCAGCAAACGAGCTAGGGGGAACTCAGTGAGAGTTATATCTGGTAGGTGGAGCAGTTCATCGGGTAGATTTTTTGAGGCTTGCAAATATTAAAAGGGGTCATCTATTTGTCCCCTGTAAGTGGAAGAGAATGGATAGTTGCACGGATAAACAAGTGATGGAATGAGGAAATTTAGGCACAAAATGAAGTACTAGACATGAATCGACACGCCGTAGTTAGGGCAGTCACCCTGCCCCAGCATGGCCCTTCTTGATAAGACCAAGATACATCTAAGACATTGAATGCACCAAATGCCACACTATTTTATCTATAAAATCTAAGGCTATAAAAGAGGAGGGGACAAGATATAAAAAAAGAATGGTAAAAAAGTTTAGACTTGTTAGAGTTTGTGACTAAGTAATATCATTTGCTTTTGTCTCATTTTCTTGAGTTGTAAAGTTGATGTAATTGTGCATGTTTATGTGCCTTTTATGTGGCTGAAAGAATTAAGAAGATTGAACTCTATGCCTTTTTTGATATTATCTGTGTCATTTGCAAAAGTAGTCTATACTATAGATTTTCTAGAGTTGTGATTAGGAATATCATTTGCTTTTGTCTCATTTTCTTGAGTCGGAAGTTCTACATAACTGTACGTGTTTCTGCACCTCTTATGTGATTGGAAGATTCTTATAAGAAGATTGAACCCTATGCCTTTGTTGACATTTTCTATATCTTAGTAAGAAAAGTCTCTGTTGTGAGCCTCTCTTTCTATTATTTCAATCTTTTACATTGATCATGCACTTGTTTGCTCTTAAATGTAAATGAATCCTACATATAGTCTCACTGTGCTCAAGATTAGGATCAAAATTACACTCAGGTGAATCACCATAGTTAGGTTTCATTTCCTACATTTGCATTTCTATTTAATTTTCTATCCTTTTTCCCCACACTTGATACAAAAGAAGAGACCAGCTTCTCTAAAATCTGGAGGTTGTTTCAAGCCGCAATATCCCACAGCCTGAAACTTCCCATTATTGTTGATTAGAATCAAGCACAATTTTGAGCATCAACAATATTATAGTCCCACTTACCTCTTTGTTAAATAAAGACTCCTTTTAGTTGACTGATGTAGCTACCTGAGCATTTGAACAATTGAAATTGGCTATGTGCACTACTCCAGTATTGGCCACTCCTAATTTTTCTAAGACTTTTGTGGTTGAATGTGATGCATCTATGTATGGTATGGGTGCTATAATCATGCAATAAGGAAGACCACTATCATTTGGAAGTCATGAAATCAAGGGTAAAAATTAACACAAGCCCATTTATGATAAAGAAATGATGGCTATTTTGCATGCAGTCAAACAATGGAGACCTTATTTTGATGGGTCATCTCTTTTAGGTAAAGACTGATCATGATAGTCTTAAATATTTTTTAGAATAATAGTTGTCATTTGAAGAACAACATAAATGGGTAACTAAGATGTTAGGCTATGATTTTGAAATAGTCTACAAAAAAGGCAAGGACAATGTGGTGGCAGATGCACTATTTAGAAAAGATGAATCAATTGAGGCATTGTTATGTGCCATAACCATTTTATAGGCAAATTGGCTAGAGGAAGCATGATCAGAATGGGAACATGATAATACTGCTCATGATTTGATTCAAAATCTTTAGCAAGGTTTAGGTGGATTTGAAAAATTCACATGGAAAGGTAATTAATTATGGTATAAAGATAGATTGTACCTATGTAAAAATTCTCTTCTTAAACAAAAAATATTTCAAGAACTTCATGCAAATCCAATTGGGGGTCATTCAATTTTTTTGAAAACCTATCACAGAATCAAGCAAGATTTTTTTTGGGAAAATCTCAAGGGGGATGTCTAGAAATATGTGGTTGAATGTATGATCTGTTAATAAAACAAAGGTGAAATAATCAAAACTATAGATCTTTTACAGGCTTTATCTATCCCTACCCAACATTAGGAAGAGGTATCTATGGATTTCATTACAGGGTTACCAAGATATGATGGTCAAAATGTTATCATGGTTGTTGTAGATTGTCTCAGTAAGTATGCTCATTTTTGTTCATTATCCCAGCCATTTGTTTCTAGTACAGTAGCTTATGCTTTTCTTAATACATTTCAAAAAATGCATGGGACCCCTAAAATCATTGTCAGTGATAGAGATCCCATTTTTACTAATAATTTTTGGACTAAGTTATTTACATGTTTAGGCACCTAATTAGCTCATATTTCATCCTATCATCCTTAATCTGTTGGATAAACTGAGGCAGTCAACAAATGTTTGGAAGGATATCTCCATTGTTTTGATTTTGATAAATAGGATAAATGGGTTCATTGACTGCCACTTTATAAATGGTGGTATAATACTTCTATACATAGTTCTTCCAAAATGTCTCCTTTTGTGACACTATATGGATACCACCCTCCATCCATCACTTCAACCTTGAAGGTCCATCCTAAGGTTCATGCAATTGAAGAACATATTCACCATCAATAGAGGTCTTTGCAAGTTTGCATGAAAATTTAGCTATGGTCCAGAATTGCATGAAGCAACAAGCAGATCAACACAGAAGTGAGAGGCATTTTGACATTGGTGAATGGGTATTTATTCATTTATATCCATACAAATATATTCCATTAAAGCAATAAAAAAAGGATAACAAGCTGTACCCTAAGTATTATGGGCCTTATCAGATCTTGTAAAAAATTGGCTGTGTGGCCTACAAGTTAGATTTTCCTTCATCCACTCACATACATATAGTATTTAATGTATCATTCTTGAAGAAAGTCATTAGACATAGAGTTACCATTCAAAAAAAATTACCAAAAGTGGATGAGGAAGGTAGAATTGTTGTTGATCTTGAGGTGATCCTTCAAAGGTGTACCAAACAACTACATTTTAAAGCAATTATAGAATACTTGATCAAATAGAAGAATCTTCCATGTGAATATGCCCCATGGGAGGATGAAGAATGTGCATAGTAGCATCCAGAGTTACCACAACATTGAGGACAATGTTGTTTTGAAGGGGAAGGGATTGTTATTTTCTTAACCATTAGTGTGTCTAGGGATATGTGTGGCCAACTTGTGGTTTACATACTTCTTCTATTTACTTGTTACATTTCTCTATATTCTTAGATAGGTTAACCTATGGAATAAACTTGGCTAGGTAGACTATATATATGAGGTAGTGGTTAGTCTTTAATCATCATGTTAATTATTCTGCTATTAGTACATTATTATGGAGGTTTCCGCCTTGAAGTGGCTTTGCTATATTATCTAGTATTCTATTTTGTTGTCAATTATCACTATGTAATCTCTCATATTTTCTTATTCTGCACAATATAAAATCATTCTATGAGAATATCTAAGTAATTTCATTACACTCTTCCTCAACATGCCAATAATCATTCCTTAACATTATGTATGCATTCAAATACTATTTAAGATGCTATAGATACATACTTTCAAGTATATGAATCAATTACTTCCCTTTTGACATGCACCAATATGAACTTAGATTTATTTGATTCTTGGACCTGACAGATTGCTCACAAAGCTTAGACAACTCCCCCTAACATCAAGCTCCATCTCATGTCATCTATTATTTGATATACACTAATCTAAACTTGAGATTTTTTGATCCTATGACCTCTCTACCTATAAAACTCACAAGATCTCTTTACTTATGCATGAAGATTTGATATTTTGTCAAAATATATGACTTGGTTTGATCAAGTCATCTTAATCTTCTTGAATTCTCAACTATCATAGACATTTCACACTTCTATCATGACTAAAGAATCTTCACATATGCTCCACCTTACATCATGCACATCTTATTCAAGCCACATGTAGAGTAAAAAATACTCTTCATGTCATTCTGATTATCAGCAACGCATGATCCAAATTTTGTTCCCACATACTTTGGTCTGAGATGGTGAAGTTTTGAAATAGAACATGGGCTCTAATTTTTTTTTGATTCATTTTTGTCTAAGTGTCGAAGTCAAGTGGAAGCTGCCAAGTGTCATCGGCTGAGGCACCTTTCATAATTTCTATAAGTTGGTCAAGACATGCCACGTATCTCATAGCAACTCAATGGAATGTGACAAGTGTTGGCATCCACATTTCATATCGGCACCCACGTTTCATATCGGCACCCACATTTCATATCTCTTTTCAGCAAAAAGTTTCAACAAGCTAAGTATTAGGATCAGGCAGAAAGTGCCAAGTGGTAATCGTGAAAGGTTTCAATTTACTTTTCTAAAAGTGATGAAAGATGCCACGTATCTCAGCTAAAGAGAGTGAAAGCCACCACATGTCAAGATTTAAATTATCTTCATTTTGTTTCATAGATATAGAAAAGACTGTGGTGGGTCTCAGGTTTTCTTTCTAAAGTAAGCAGAAGCTGCCAAGTGTCGCTGTCTGTGTAAATATGAAATGAGGCCTAATTTTTTCTATAATATAAACAAAGTGATGTAGAGACCATCACGTGCCACCTTCTACAGGTTTCTCAAAAGGTGGCTAAAAGTAGTGGAGATTTCCATATATCCCTAGTTAAGTAAAGTAGAGATCACCACATGTCCTTCGTTGAGGCAAACAGAGATTGCCACCTGTCCCTATGCACCTTTTTAAAGTTGCTTAGACAAGAAATGCTATGGGTCTTATTTTTGTTAAGTTGTTAAAGTCTCATAGAAGCGGATTACAATAGGTGTCAAAGGCAGAATGTTTCTAAGCAAAGATATAGTAAGAATATAAGATAAAGTGGAGAGTGCTGTGTGTCCTCAGAAGGTTGCAGAACTTGCCAAGTGTCATTCTTCGGTGTCTCCTAAATAAAGAGAAGGTTTTCAAGGAATTGGCCAAGTGTCCTCTTCTATTTAATAGAAGGGAGTGTCCTATGATCTATTTCAACCAATGAACTACCAAAAGATAGAACATTTTAGAATCGAATAAATATCTTCTGTTAGACACTTCTAGTTTGGTTAGATTTTAGTTGGGCCATTAGATTGGGAACACACAGACAATCCAGAGTGAATCCAAGGCTATACATAAGGGTGCAGAGATCACCAAATATAATTAGAAGATAATTAGAGAGAATTTTTTGAGAGAATTATTGTCAAGAGTTTAGACTTTCTAGAGCTATGATTAGGAATATCATTTGCCTTTGTTCTATTTTCTTAAGTTGGAAAGTATATGTAAATGTGCATGTTTCTATGCCTCTTATGTGTCTAGAGAATTAATAAGAAGATTGAATCCTGTGCCTTTGTTGTTATTTTTTTGTGTCATTGCAAAAGTAGTCTAGGCTGTGTTGTCAAGAGTTTTAGACTTTCTAGAGCTTTGATTAGGAATATCATTTGCCTTTGTTCCATTTTCTTGAGTTGGAAGGTTTATGTAACTGTGCATGTTTCTGTGCCTCTTATGTGACTGGAAAATTAATAAGAAGATTGAATCTTGTGCTTTTGTTGATATTTTATGTGTCACTACAAAAGTAGTCTAAGCCGTGAGCCTCTATTTCTATTGTTTTCATCTTTTACATTAATCATCGCTTGTTTGCTCTTAAATGTAATTGAATCTTACATATAGTCTCACAATGCTTAGGATTAAGTTTGAATTACATTCAGGTGCATCGCTATAGTTAGATTTTATTTCTTGCATTTGTGTTTCTGTTAAAATTCCTATCCCTTTTCCTAGTATACACTTGATATAAAGAAGAGACCAACTTCTTAAAAATTTGGAGGTTGTTTCAAGTTGCAAGTCCCACATCTTGAAACTTCTCATTGTTGGTGTTAGAAACAAGCACAATTTTAACCATCAATAGTTTTTTGCATGCCTGATGGGACAAATCTTGAAGTTTCTTTCAAGATCATATGAACTAGAGAGCTGCGAGGAGTCAGATCTATGGACCAATAACCAAATCTTAGTCTACTATAAATCCAGGTATTCTTTTGCCACCTTTGGTAACTAGTCTTAGAAGAAGAGTCAACCAGTTTAGAACAATACCAAGAACAAATATGGGAGCCCCTATAGCCCCAAGAAATTATGCAAGTTGGAACACTGGTATTCCATTGACTCTCCCAATACCACTAGCCACTTGGTACCTTATCCCAGTGAATGCCTTGAAAGCTCTACCCAAATTCAGTGGGCAAGATTTTAAAACACCTGAAGAACATCTGCAGGATGTATCAGATGTCTGTGCTATACATGTTGTCACACAACAAAATGTGGCCATAAGATTATCAGTAGCTTCTTTTAAAGGGAAACTCTAGAATGGTACTGGTCCTTGACCATAAATACCATCTCTACATGGGATCAGCTTGGAGATATTTTCTTTAAAAGATTTGAGGAGAAGGGTGATAAGTCTTCTTTATTATAGCAATTGATTACCATCCAAAGGGCACCACAAGAAGCAATGACTAACTTCAATTATAGATTTCAAAAGACTTGGGAAAGAATCCCTGCTACAGTGAGACTATTACTAGGTATGGATATAGTATTCTATCTTAAGGCTTTAAATTTAGATATATTGTTATGATTCAGTCACTTGGAGGTCAGACTCTGCCAGAGGCTTATGACTATGCAGTCAACGCTAAAAATAATTTGATAGATGCTAGAAAGTTGTCTCTAAGGCTTCTCATGCCCATGTTTCTAGATATTTCCTTATATTTACCTCAAGGAGCCCCTAAATCCATAGCCCCACCTGTTCTATGTACACATATCCTCAACCACTTGCTAAAGAAATTATCCCCACTCAGTCATATGAGCTGGATGATATCAAGAATATCTTGAGGACATTTTCTAAGGAGCTGATTAATATAAAAAGATAGTATAATACTTATACTAAACCCCAATACTAGGGTTATCAATGAAATATATTCTCATCACAACCAAACCAATACCAAGGTCCTCAAAGGCAAAATACCCCTAAGCCAGCAAATCAATTAGTTGCAATCCCTACACCCTAACAAACTGTTCCCCCCAATTCGAATAGGGAGATTATTCTAGGGAAAAATAATTATGTAGATAACACCAATGCCTGGTGTTTCCCTTGCGATAATGCCCATACGCCTAGAGATTATCCCATGGATAATCTATACTAAAAGGTGGTAGAGCAAAGAAGAATGGATGGATAGTTTGCAAGTTCCAGTGATAATCAAGCCTACCAGTCTTCTGATATGCAAAATTTAGTCTTAATGGCTCAGATGCAAGGGATGTATTTGAAATAAGAAGAAGAAATAGCCCTAGAATATGCTTTATTCTCATGAGTTGAAGATGAAGAATTAGTATTCTTGAATGAAGCCTCTGCTTCTAAGAAACCAATGGTGTAATCAGACTAATATACTAGATCAAAGAAAAGAATGCTGGAACAGCCTAAAGTTATAAACAATGAAGTTATGGAGAATACTCTATTTCAAGGTCATCAAAACACAATAGTTAGACAAGAAGTGCTTCAACTAGTGTAGAATCAAGTAGTTCTTTGACAAATTTAAGAAAAGGCAAGGTATTATTATTTTTTAAGAATTCAAACTTTAGGACCAATGAATGTGGTGGATCAACTGAAGATGACTCCAACACAAGTATCAATTTGGGACATATTCTATTCCTAAACAAAGGACACTATTACAAGAAGCTCTTCAAAGCCAAGCAATGCCCAAGTGCACTGAAGGACCTGCTGATAAAAGAAAGCTCAAAGACACAGTTCATTTGCAGACAATAGCCCTAGTGAACAATGCACTAGAGGTAAGCAAATCCAAATCGGATCCCTTCTATTTAATTGTGATAGTTGGCAAGAAACTGCTACATAATGCAATGATAAATTTAGAGGCCAGTACTACAATAATGCCAAAGCAAATAGCAAATGCTTTAAGGATAAAGTATGAGCCACTCGCTAAAGGGGTTATGCATCTGGATGGCAAATTAGTGAAAATAATAGGGAGAATTAAACAATTCCCATTACAATTATATACTTGTCCAAATATAACTATAAATCAAGATATAGTAGTTATAGATATAGCTCCTATATTTAGCCTATGTTTATCAAGAGATTTTACAGCCAAGATAGGAGGAGATATGTCTCTTAACTAGTCTCATTTAATTCTAAGAACTAAATATGGTTCAAAGATGAAAATTCTATCTGAACCACTATCAAAGGATCACATCACCAATAAATCAACATCAAAATTATAGGTAGATCATGCTATGATAAATAAGGAAGAAAGGGTTTTTGTTGAAAAGTTAGGTGACTGGACTAAGCATGATCAATAAAAGGAAAATAACCAGTTGTTAGCTATGATGCAAAGTGACCCATATAGAAATTATGACTCTACTAGTCTGGGCACTTATGTTATTTTTGATGAAGACCATGAAATCCCAAATGTTTTAAGGGAAGTGACACCAACTATTCAAGAATCTAAAAAGGATTCAGAAATTTGGACTTTAAATTTTGATGGGGCTAGAAGTAAAAATGGTGTTGGAGCAGGAATTTGTCCTACTGCTCAAAATGGTGATTTTTTTTTAAGAGCTATCTATTTTCAATTTACTTGTACTAATAATGATTTTGAGTATGAATCTTTAGTACATGGGCTCCTGTTAGCCAAGAAAAAGGGAATAAAGAGTCTAATAGTAAAAAGAGATTCATAACTAGTAGTAAATCAAATTAGAGAAAAGGCAATAGCAAAGAATGTAAGGATTTAATCCTATAAGCATAGAATTTGGGACTTAATAAAATATTTTGAAGCTTTCAATATTGAAGTAGTCCCCAGGATTCAAAATTTTGAAGCTAATAGGATGGCACAGATTGGCTCATAGTTTGATCCAGTAACTAGCCTTTTAGTTAACAATGAGTTAGTAAAGGTTATAATAAGGCCAACTATCCCAGACAATGATGAGAATTAGTAAGTATTTGAGAATGATTTTTAGGTACTCTCATTCTTGCAACAATCAGGGGAATTTGCTGATCAATTGCAACCAAAGATTGAAGAGGCATATGGGGATCAAATTATACAATTAAAGAATAATAAGCTTCCCAAAGGTTTAATCACTTTAGAGAACCTTTTTGATCTAGAAGATGTAAGCCTGGAGAAGAAAGGGTTCCAAGCAAACAAAGCAGATTATTCTGAAATAGAGGTGAGTGAAGGAAAAAAAATAAAAGTTAGAAATTCTGCAACTCAAGTAGAAAAGGAAAGGCTAATTGAATTATGCAAAAAATATGATAGAGTCATAGCCTAGAGCTATGAAGACCTTCATGGATATGATAGAGATATTATTCAGTACACAATAGAACTAACTAAACTATCTAAGCCCATCAGATAGAAATAGAGACCAGTGAATCTAAGGATTGAGCCTCTAATGGTGGATGAGTTGCAAAAACTTTTAGATTCTAAAATAATATTTCCAATCAAACACTTAACTTGGGTATCAAATCTAGTACTAGTTAGAAAAAAGAATGGTGATATAAGACTTTGTGTATATTTTAGAGATCTAAACAAAGCATCTTTGAAGGATCACTATCCCTTGCCCTCCATAGAACAAATTCTATAAACTGTGGTTGGATTAGAGAGATTTTCTTTGCTAGATGGTTTCTTTGGATACAATTAGATTTGGTTGGCTAATGAAGACCAATACAAAACTGCTTTTACTACCAAATGGGAAACATTTGCATATGCTAAGATGTCATTTGGCCTATCAAATGCTGGAGCCACTATTTAGAGAGCTATGGATGTTGCATTTGGGGAAATGATAAATAAAATCATCCTAATTTATCTTGACGATCTTACTATTTTTCAAAAAATTCTGTTGATCGTTTTGATCATTTAGAAGCTGTGTTTAACAAATGTCAAGAATTTGGAATATCCTTGAATCCTAAGAAATGTATCTTTGATATCCCTCAAGGCAAATTATTGGGACATATAGTATCTAAGGAAGGAGTCTCCATAGACCTAGAAAGAGTGGTAGCTATAATGAACTTACCTCTTCCAGTAAATAAGAAAGTAATTCAATCTTTCTTGGGAAAGATTAATTTTGTCAGTCGGTTCATATCTGACTTTGCAGGCTTAGTAAGCCCAGTGACACTTGCTGAAAAAAGACCTAATTTTCAAGTGGACTACAAAAGGAAGGTAAGCCTTTGAAGAGGTCAAGAAAGCTATCTCAATAGCTCCAGTACTTAGAAACCCATACTTTTTAAAGCCTTTTGTAATGTATGTATATGGAGGAGAGCTCAGTATTTCTACTGTCCTAACACAAAAAGATGATAAATAGGAGGGAGAGCATCCAATAGCCCTTTTCTCAAGGAATTTTAGGGAATATGAAACCAAATATAACTTTGTGAAAAAACAAGCATATGCTATGGTAAAAGCCCTCAAAAATTTCAGGCATAGAGTATCAGGAAGTAAAATTCTGATACTTGTAGCCCATCCAAGTGTCAGAGAATACATCATGGAGAGTGAAATTATTGAAAAAAGAGCAAACTAGATAACTAAGATCCTTGAATATGACGTAGAAGTCAAACCCACTAAATTAATTAGATGTAAGGGTTTGTGCCAATATATGACTCAATAGATTGAAAAGATGATACTTGAAGAGATAAATTCAGGAACAAAAGAAGAAATTGTATTGAGAATACAAGAAGTTGATAGGAATCCTGGGTCACAAGCAAGATTCATTTTATGAAAAATAAGATTTACCCAAGAGAACTCCCTCAAAATAAGTGCAGATACTATAGGATGTAAGGAGTTCATTTTGTTTTAATTGAATAGTTCTTTTCAGAAGAAATTCTGATGGCAAATTGTTAAGATGTGTAGAAAAGGATGAGGCTAAGAAAATACTACATGAAATGCATCATGGAGTATCAAGTGGACATTTTTCTACAAAGACCACAGCTATAAAGATAAGTGAGGCAAGTTATTTCTGGCCTACTTTATTTATAGATTGTTATCAGCCAGTTAAAAAATGTCAATCTTGTCAATATTATGTGGGGATGAGAAGGAATGCAGCAATGCCTCTTAGTCCTATAATTATGGATGAACCTTTTGCTCAATGGGGTCTTGACTTCATTGGAATGATAAATCTAGTATTTAGTATGGGTCACAAATGGATCTTAATAGCCACAGATTATTTCACCAGATGGATTGAGGCAGTGCCACTCAAAGAAGCAATAGAAAATGTGATCCTATATTTTCTAGGGAGTATCACTACTCATTTTGGGGCTCCTCGTACCATAATTTTAGATAATGCCAAAGCATATATAGGGTCTAAAGTATCTAACTTTGCATTAAAGCATGGAATATATCTAAAAACTTCCTCTAATTATTACCCTCAAGGTAATGGTTTGGCAGAATCAACTAATAAGAACCTGATTAGACTCATCAAAAGAATATGGGCTAATCATCACAAGGAGTGGCATAAAGTGCTTAATTTAGCATTGTGGGCTGACAAAATTACACCTAAATAGGTGATCAAAATGTATCCATATGAATTGGTCTATGGAAAGCCTACTATAATACCCCTTAGCTTGGAAATTCATGCTCTCCAGTTGATCAAACATATTGAAATTGAGGAAAATGGTCCCATGCAAGTTAGACTCATAGAAATTCTAGAAGTTCAAGAAAAGAGGGTTGCAACACATGATTCATTGTTAAAGCATCAAAAAATAATTAAAGACTATTTTGATAAAAGGACTTCAAATCCCCATTTCAAAATAGGCTCAATTGTTTTGAAATGAGATGCAAGAGTCACCAAACCAAGTCAACACACTAATTTTGAAGCATTATGGACCGGCCCTTATAAAATTCATGCATGTAAACAACAAAATTCATTTGAGCTAGAAATGATGGAAGGTAAACCTAAAGAGATTCCTATGAATGGAATCTATTTGAAACATTTTAGTTAAACTGTGTTTTTTAGCAATTTTTGATCATGCGAGAGTTGTAGATTCTTTTTGAGTAGGCTCAAAAGTCCTTGGGGTTGCCAATAACTATAGAGTAAAAATGTTGTGGGTCTTATTTCTATTAAGTTGTTAAAGTCTCGTAGAAGTGGATTGCGACAGGTGTCAAATGGGGAACGTTCTTGAACAAAGATATAGTAAGAATATAAGATAAAGTAGAGAGCACCGTGTGTCCTCAGTAAGGTTGTGGAACCCACCAAGTGTCATTCTTTGGTGTCTCTTAAATAAAGAGAAGGTTTTCAAGGAATTGGCCAAGTGTCCTCTTCTATTTAATAGAAGGGAACGTTGTATGATCTGTTTCAACCAATGAACTGTTGAAAGATAGAGCATTTCAAAATCAAAGAAATATCTTTTGTTAGACACTTCTAGTTCAATTAGATTTTAGTTGGGCCATTAGATTGGGAACACAAAAAAAATCTGGAGTGAATCCAAGGCTATAAGTAAGGGTGCAAACATCACGAGATATAATTAGAAGATACTTAGAGAGAATTTTCTAAGAGAATTATTGTCAAGAGTTTAGACTTTCTAGAGCTGTGATTAGGAATATCATTTGCCTTTATTCTATTTTCTTAAGTTGGAAAGTTTATGTAACTGTGCATGTTTCTGTGCCTCTTATGTGACTGGAGAATTAATAAGAAGATTGAATCTTGTGCCTTTGTTGATATTTTTGTGTGTCATCGCAAAAGTAGTCTAGGCTGTGTTGTTAAGAGTTTTAGACTTTCTAGAGCTATGATTAGGAATATCATTTGCCTTTGTTCCATTTTCTTGAGTTGGAAGGTTTATATAATTGTGCATGTTTCTATGCCTCTTATGTGACTAGAGAAATAATAAGAAGATTGAATCCTGTGCCTTTGTTGATATTTTCTGTGTCACTACAAAAGTAGTCTAAGCTGTGAGCCTCTATTTCTATTATTTTCATGTTTTACATTGATCATGCCTTGTTTGCTCTTAAATGTAATTGAATCTTACATATAGTCTCACTGTGCTCAGGATTAAGGTCGAATTACATTTAGGTGCATTTCCATAGTTAGATTTTCTTCCTTGCATTTGTGTTTCTATTAAAATTCCTATCCCTTTTCCCAGTATACACTTGATATAAAGAAGATACCAACTTCTTAAAAATCTAGAGGTTGTTTCAAGTCGCAAGTCCCACATCTTGAAACTTCCCATTGTTGGTGTTATAAACAAGCACAATTTTAACCATCAACACCACACAAGCTAACTAAGTAAACTTCCCCTTAGCCAAACACATCTTCAAATGACATTCTTGTTCTATAATTACTTATCATTTTCTTGACTGATCAACATATTTGAATAAACATCTAAATAGATCTAACCTTCTCAAAGACTTTCATGTACAAGCTTATCTTTCACAATCTCTTGATTACCATTTTTCCTTTAAGATCTATACTAATTTTCACTTTGATCATTACTTAGAGTATATTTGAACAAGATTAACATACCTTTTTATGTAATAGAATAAATTGATAACTCACCATCCTTGATCAGACACTTGGAAAAATCCATTCTCTACTTACAGACCTTCAGAACCAACATCTTCATATGACATTTCTTGTCTTGAAACATCAACCAAAGCTCAACTAACATACACCATGCTTCCTTTTCCTATCAAGTGTCTCCTTGAAGCCTATATAGAGACATCCTAACCAACAATGTCCTATAATAATGTGAAACTGAGAGTTACCCACAACTCCTCATATTCCTTCTCCTCCTTAGTCATCTGATACTAATAGTTATTCTTATTATTATTAGTCTTAAGATAATCAACTTTCTCATCCACTAAAATATTCTCATTTTATTTTAAGAAAGAACTAACAATACATGGAGATAATAAATATTCATGACACACCTTTTACTTTGAAGAAAGAACCTCATCACTAGGTATTGGCAAGTGATGTACTTTGCATAAAACATGCTCAACAATAATAAGATGTTCACTTGTATCCATACACACCTCAAAAATAGTATCAACTATAACCTTGGTCTTCTCCTTGAGGTCTACTTGAACTAACTTTTGATTCTCCTTTTCTATCTAGATAGATGATACATTTTCTTGGCATTTCTGAACCTTCTTCATAACTGATTCCTCTTTTCCTTTAACAGGTAGTCTTCCTTGATATTTTAGCTCAAATAAATTAGTTTTCTTGGTCTTCACTTCTTTAGGATTCCATACCAAGTGTTGACCAGTTTTTTACTTACAGGCTAAAATTATTCACCTTCTTTCTTCACCATTCAAAGGTAGTTGTTCCAGGGTGCACAAGTTTATGCCAGTGTTTCTCAGTTTGGTTCGGCCTAGGTTTAACAAGTCCGGTTCAATATTGGTTCATCGGCTTTCTAAGGAAATCAGGCTGCTTCAAAAAACAATGCAAAAAAGCCCCAGTGGAATTCTCGTGGACTTTTGTCTGCGAGAAATTCTCGTGGACAATTTGTCCATAGAAATTCAAGTGGGAAGCCACAGTCAAGGTGCCAAAGGGAAAAATAGCGAAGGAAGATGCGCATGAAGAAATAAGGAAGTGCTCGGATGCCACATGGCATTGGACCCAGCTGAGTCAGCGATGGACCTGATGACATTTTGAAGAGCCTGATGACGTCTCGATGGATGTCAAATTTAGAAAAATGGTTTAGCCGTTGGATATCAAGCAATGACGCTCGAGAAGCTATCAATTTCAAGAGGATGGAATATCCATTGATTTTTAAAGCTTGACTGCTGAGTGAGCATCAAATTTAGCAGAATAGAATGGCCTTTGTTTCCAATTGAGAAAGCATTGCCAAGGAGCCCAGAATACAACAACTTGCTGAAAGTTTGCCCCTGGGGGCTGAATAAGCCAAATAGAGACAAATTTGATAAAAGACAAGAGGATGCACATGAAACAAGCAAATATTTAAGTCCAAGCGGCACCAATTAAAAGAGGTGACTCCAGTAGGTGAAATAGTTCCTTCAGATTGATCATGAGAAGATGCAACAGCTAAAGAATGTAACTGGTTTCTTCATTTTACATTTAATTGGTGGACAAATCATGTTTTGACATTAAAAATGTGGACTTCAAGTAGAACAAAGCACATGGCTCATTAATATTTTGAGGGGCTTGTTTCTTTTCATGAACAGGTGAAATAGTCCACTTGTAACAAAAGAGTGCCAAATGAGCCTCTTAAACTTTCATATATATTCGATACTTGTCATTTTTGTAAGGATCTTTTTCACAATTTTTGTAAGGCACAACCCTACTAAAATTTCTACCTAAATTTATAAAGATGGTTTTACCTCTTCTTGGATAGATATTCTGTGTATGATTCTGAGTGTTTGAGTTGTGTCTAGTCATTGTCTTTTGATGCTCTCACAGGTTTAGCACCAACACACCAGTTATCCACAAGGCACCATTGTCCACAGCTGATAGGAGAAGAGTTTCATTTGGAGATACAGAATAGAGGAAGTCATTTATAGTATGTATTTCACAACATCTTGGTGAGTCCCTATTTTTATGTTTTCATAAGAACCTCCCCACCATTTTCTTGCAGCCTGGTCTTCTTGCCAAGTCTGAGTGTATCTTTGTTGTCTTTGGCTGATTCTGAGAGTAGATGTGAGAAGGTCATCTTGTTTTGGTGTATCACCTCCTTAGATTAGTTTGTTTTCCTATATCTTTCTTCCCTTTTCATCCCCCCATTTTATATAGCCTATATATATACTTGTATGTATTAGCACTTGATGAAACAAACATGATACATCAAAGGGAGCTAGCCCTTATCTAGAGACTCTCCTCTCCTACTTCACCATTCCACAGGTGAGAGAGGAGTTTCCATGTTGCGAGGAAAGGGTAGGAACTTGTTTTTCTACCATTTGGTGCACTTTCCTATGTCAATAACTTTGGCACACCCAATGGGACACACAGTTTGATAATGCAATAAGATATTAGGATTGATGCTGGTCCTATTACAACAAATTTCATGTTTTCCAACATCTGGTGACTCCACTGGTAAGAGCTTCAGTTTTCATATTAAGACCAGTCTAACTTTTGATGCCTAAAGTCACCACAGGATCCACTAATAAGGGTGTCCCTTTTTGAATTTATTGAATTACCTCTCAACTCAGCAAAGCGACTGAGGTTCAAAGGGACTCATTCTTATTTAGCGAGTCTTCTTCCTAGTCTATTTACAGGTGCTTCCTTCATAGGAAAAGTACCCCATTTGAATCCCCTTATAGCTATGACATTACCCTTTGTGAGCTTTCATGGTTAGAGTCCTTATTTGGCGACTCCACTGGTAAGAGCTTTAGTTTTCATATTAAGACCAGTCTGACTTTTGATGCCTAAAGTCACCATAGGATCCACTAATAAGGGTGTCCCTTTTTGAATTTACTGAATTACCTCTCAACTCAGCAGAGCGACTGAGGTTCAAAGGGACTCATCCTTATTTAGCGAGTCTTCTTCCTAGTCTAGTTACAGTGCTTCCTTCATAGGAGAAGTACCCCATTTGAATCCCCTTATAGCTATGACATTACCCTTTGTGAGCTTTCGTGGTTAGAGTCCCTTGAACCTCCTGTGTTATGACCCAATTCTAGGAGCAGTCCTTAAAAGTGTGCCTCCCTTTAATGAAGAGGGACCCATTACAGCCATTGAGCACATCAGGAATGTTTCTAATCTCGTCAACATTCATAATGTCACAGAGGAAAATGTCACAGTCAGATTGCTGGCTTTGTCTCTTAAGGGCAAGGCTCTTAATTGGTATGAGACTTTGCCTACAAATTCAATCCATTCCTAGAATGAATTGGGTATTCAGCTAATAGATCATTTTGGGGAAAAGAGTGATGCCCTCTTGCTTGCTGAGCAACTGACAACCATAAAGAGAGCTCTACACGAGTATATGTAAAACTTCAACATGTGGTTTCAAAAGACTTGGGAAAGAATTTCCATCTTGGTAAGGCCGACTCCCAGCTACACTTTCTTATACTATTTAAAAGCATTAAATAGTGACATTGCAGTGATGATATAATCTATACGAGGGCATATATTGCCTACTGCTTATGACATTGCCATAGCAGTTAAAAATTGCTTAGTTCAGGCTAGGAAAATTGCCCCTAGGCCTCACATGCCACTTTTCCCAAAAATGCCACCCCCAATTCAAACCATTGCTCCAGTAATTGCTCCCCTACCTACCATCGAAAAACTAGCTACTGTCCCATCAAATGAGCTTCAGGAAGTTAGGAGGCTATTGCAGAGTATGTCAAGTGAACTCATTGCCATCAAAAGGTAGCAAGCTCAAGGCAATAGACCGAATTAGGGATACCAGCATTATGGTCAAGCTCCTAGACCCCGTTTTCAAAATTATAGTCAAGGATAGGGTCAGCTTACTCAGACCACACCTTTCCAAGGCTACAACCTAGGTGCCCCTCCACCATCTAAAGCTATGGTGCCCATTCAGAACAATCTAGTGTAGGAACCACCAAGTTGTTTAACCATAGGATATGGTCAGGAGCAAGCTGTTTATACAAATGAGATGATGGGTTGTTACCCAAATGTGTTAGACAATCAAGCAACCACTCATTCCCAGGTCTTTGAGGCTCCAATGCAACCCAACACAGGCAACAATTAGAGTCAGCCTGACTCTAATCTTATGAACCACTTAGAAGGTGTGTTCTATGTGATCAATTATGTGGGTGTTGTAGACAATCAGGCTAATTGTGTTGTAGCCAATACAAGATCTAAAGGGAGAGCTATGGAAGAAACTCAAGCAACTATTCAAATGGCCACACCATCTCTTCCACCACAGGCAATCCAAAAATTCCCAAATTTTAGGCTACCAGTCATACATTTAGCTCCCCGACATACGTGTCAGAAGGCTGCAAGTGACCCCAAAGAAAATATGGAAGGGAGTGATCTTCAGATCAACATGGCAAACTAGATGAAGGAGCTACACACAAATATTTCCTTGTGGGATCCATTATCGATACTAGATGTGTCAGATGAAAGAGACGCTAGAAGCTTTCCCTTTGATCCAGGAGGGAATCAAAAATACCTGGTTAACTATATATAGTAGGTTTCTTTTAGTTTTCTTTCCCTATTTCCCCTAAGTGCTGTTGCACAGGTAATATTTTTTGTAGTCTTGCATGTGTTTTCATTTCATGGAGGTAGATCTGCATGGTTGGTTCTAAGTTTTGACAGAGCTATTACTAGTTCTCAAAGTTACTATCTGACTCCATGCCCAATGTATTTTCAAGGCAGCTAGATTCAAAGCATGGTAGGCATGCTTCCCCTATGAGTCACCATCTGTTGACCAATTTTTTACTCACAGACCAAAATTGTTCACCTTCTTTCTTCACCATTCGAAGGTAGTTGTTCCAGGGTGCACAAGTTTATGCCAGTGTTTCTCAGTTTGGTTTGGCCTAAGTTCAACAAGTCTGATTCAATATTGGTTCATCGACTTTCTAAGGGTTTTGGGTCACTTCAAAATACAATGCAAAAAAGCCCCGATGGAATTCTCATAGACTTTTGTCTACGGGAAATTCCCATGAATAATTTGTTTGCAAAAATTTAAGCGGGAAGCCACAGTCAAGTTGCTGAAGGGAAAAATAGCGAAGGAAGATGCGCACAAAGAAATAAGGAAGTGCTTGAATGCCACGTGGTGTTGGACCTAGTTGAGTCAGCGATAGACTCGATGACATTTTGAAGAGCCTAATGACATCTCGGTAGACATCAAATTTAATAGAATGGTTTAGCCATTGGATCTCAAGTGATGATGCTCGAGAAGTAGGTGAGTGTCAAATTTAGAAAAATAGAATGGCCTTTGTTTCCACTTGAGAAAGCATTGCCAAGGAGCACATAATGCAGTAACTTGCTGAAAGTTTGCCCCTGGGGGCCAAACAAGCTAGATAGAGACAAATTCAATAAAAGACAAGAGGATGCACATGGAATGAGCAAACAATTAAGTCCAAGCAGCACCAATTTGAAGAGGTGACTCCAGTAGGTGAAATAGTTCCTTCAAATTGATCATGAGAAGATGCAATAGCTAAATAATGTAACCGGTTTCTTCATTTTACATTTAATTGGTGGATAAACCACATTTTGACATTAAAAATGTGGAGTTAGAGTAGAACAAAGCACACAACT
Source organism: Torreya grandis (assembly GCA_037957365.1). Lineage (NCBI taxonomy): Eukaryota > Viridiplantae > Streptophyta > Pinopsida > Cupressales > Taxaceae > Torreya > Torreya grandis. Next base: position 1,869,355 of record JARHVA010002768.1, read on the forward strand.
CATTAATATTTTGAGTGGCTTGTTTCTTTTCATGAATAGGAGAAATAGGCCACTTATAACAAAAGAGCGCCAAATGAACCTCTTGAACTTTCATATATATTAGATACTTGTCATTTTTGTAAGGATCTTTTTCACAATTTTTGTAAGGCACAACCCTGCTAAAATTTCTACCTGAATTTATAAAGATGGTTTTACCTCTTCTTGGATGGATATTCTGTGTATGATTCTGAGTGTTTGAGTTGTGTCTAGTCATTGTCTTTTGATGCTCTCACAGGTTCAACACCAACACACCAGTTATCCACAAGGTGCCATTGTCCACAGCTGAAAAGAGAAGAGTTTCATTTGGAGATACAGAATAGAGGAAGTCATTTACAATATGTATTTCATAGCATATTGGTGAGTCCCTATTTCTATGTTTTCATAAGAACTTCCCTGCCTTTTTCTTACAGCCTGGTCTTCTTGCCAAGTCTGAGTGTATCTTTGTTGTCTTTGTCCAATTCTGAGAGTAGGTGTGAGAAGGTCATCTTGTTTTGGTGTATCACCTCCTTAGAGTAGTTTGTTTTCTTGTATCTTTCTTCCCTTTTCATCCCCCCAATTTATATAGCCTATATATATACCTATATGTATTTGCACTTGCTGAAACAAACATGATACATCAAAGGGAGCTAGCCCTTATCTAGAGACTCTCCTCTCCTACTTCATCGTCCCATAGGTGAGAGAGGAGTTTCCATATTGTGAGGAAAGGGTAGGAACTTGTTTTCCTACCATTGGGTGCACTTTCCTGTGTCAACACCAAGGATTGACCTTTTTTGAGCATACTAGGATGTCCATGGACCTTCTTATTTTTACAATATCTTGTAATATGATCGACTTGATGACAATTGAAATAAGTAACATCATTCATACCTTCATCTTATCTCTTAGGTTCATTATAGTCAAGCTTAACTATCTTAGGTTTCCATACTTGGGTTAGTCTTTTACCATGCATTCTACAACATAATATAGCAATATGTCCCATGTCATGACAATTATAGTAGATTACATTATCCATACCTCTAGTTGACCAACTACTCTTCCTTCTATAGTTTCTTACTTGTGACAAGAAAAACAATTATCATTAAAAGATCTTTCATACCTCATGGCACTTGGATGCTTGATGGATCTTTTCTTATTACACTTGGTGCTTAAATCCTTATTGTCTTGAGTTTAACTCTCTTAATCCTTCTCAGTCTTGTTTACCTTGACAAAAAATTACTCATGCTCATCCTTTAATGAATCTAACTTGGTCTTCAATTGAATGTTCTCATCCTCTTTAGCTATCATACTTGAAATTACAGCCTCTAACTAAATTTTGAGAACTTGGTTAGTCTCCTTATCCATCTTAGCTTATTTATCCATGTCATCCTTTATTCTACATGTTTTCTCCTCAATAATCTTTATATAACGAATATTGGACTTCAACTTATCATGGTCACCTTGCTTTGAACTCATCTAGGAGTTTGTCTCTTGTAACAAAGTTTTGAGATGTCTGCATTCTTCCTCTTTTGCACTTAGATTAGTATTTGTAACCCTTAATTGATCCTCAAGATCCTTCATGGTCATCTTGTCTTCTTTGACTATTTCACTTAATCTCTCAACCTTGGTTTGAAGATGACTAATCTTTTCACTATGTTTCATGAATTATTCATTAAGATCCTCATGCCTCATCTCATGTTCATCATCCTTGGAATTAGAATTACTCTTCCCAATCTCAATATGACTAATATATTCTTCAAAAATTTTGACCATTGATCTCAACTCATGATTTTATTTCCTTGATTGCTTATCCATTTTTGTACCTTGGATCACCTTCAATTGGTTAAACTTGTATAAAAGGTCCTTCTATGATACCAATTGTTATAGATACAATCACTAAGAGAGGGAATGAATCAATGATACAAGATAATCCAATTCAATTTCCAAATCTTTAAACATTAGCATACATCAACTTGATCAAGCAACATAAAATTGAAAGCACATACATCCAAAGCATACATCACATGAACACATCATATATGTGGGAAACCCTCTTAGCAGATAAAACCCATTGAACCATGAAAGATGGATAAAAGTCTTATAATAACAAGATCCAACATTTAGACCATCACAAACTGATCAAGGAACGCCCATTTTTTATTTTAGTTAGACACCAATCCCACAAGGATATACTGCCCCTATCTAGCTGAGCACCCACAATAACCAGACCTTTAGCAAGATTTACCTTGCAAGGAGGAACTAACCCCCTAGGAAAATAAGAACCCACTTAAATACCTAAATAGATCATCTTGAATATTTTTTTCTACTCTTTAATTGATGATGATCAACTTTCTTTTCACTCTTCTCTCTAAAACTACCTCTAGGGCTAACTTGTTCAAACTTCCTCTTCTAGGCCCATTAGATCTAATGACTCGTGTGTCCTCCTACTATAGAGACTATAAAATTACACACTTATAGTTTATGATGACTAAATTCCTTGAGATATACTAAATATTCTTAAATCTTCCCAAAAACTCCCTTAACCCAACCAAATCATTATTCTCCTAGTCACATAATATCATTCCAAATCACTATTTGAAAGTACTATTCAAAAATACTATTCACCATCACTATTCACTATGGGACCCACTATCACTATTCATGATGACATGGAATATGACATTGCATATGCCATGGAAAGTGCTATGGCAAGTGACATGGCTTAGGAGTGATGTGGCTTGATATGGGACACCATACCCCACTTGGGACCCTTTCCCAAAGTGCTTAATGACCTCATTTCAACATCACAAAATTCCCCCCTTGAAATGTAGTGAATTTCCCCTTAAGGGGTCATCATTCAACATATATTTTGTCTTCCCACATGAAATTAGACTTTAAAATAGATACCTACCTCTTTAAGACTTTGGAAAAGATAAAGGGCACCCATTTTTGACTTCTCAGCCCAAATTAGAGACTCTCCAATCCAAATGGGAATCTTCTACAACCTCACCTTAGACTTTTCATCCCCCATATGGAAAATGGTGCCAAATTTGGTGTGAAACCCCTTTAATTGATTATGTGAAAGCAATAAAATATGGGTAGAAGTATTTAAGCGTCATTCAAACCCATGTGCATAATTATCCATTCAAATTTTGACTTATGGGCAAAGAGGAAGACTGCTCAACCCAAATGGGAATCTTTCACAACCTCACCTTGTAATTTTCATCCCCCACATAGAAAATGGTGCCACATTTGGTGTACCACCCCTTTAAGTTCTTGTATGAAATCAAGATAAGATGGGGAGATGTCTTTGGTCTCATTTAAACCCATGTGCATGATTCTTATTCAAAATTAGATTCATGTGCAAGGTGGGAGACACCCCAACCCAAATGGGGGACTTATGATCAAGGTGATAATAAAAAAACCTAATCCTTGACATATTTATGAGCCTCACTTATAAAAATTTGAATTGCTTCACTATTACACTCTTTTGGCATGTTTCCCAATATCAAATGCTATAAATACCCCTTTTACTCATCGGCCCCGTCCCGCCCCCCACCCCTCCTTCATCAAAGGTTAAGTTGGAATTTAGTCTTTAGTTATCAATATTTTATTGTAGGTTTGTGAAGAAGGTTATCATATTGGAGGTCATCATAATCTTAGAAGATGAAAAATTGAAAGCATTGAAGTTCTACCGAATTTCTACCAAAATTACTTCAACAACATCAACACCAACATCTTCATCAACATTCTTCTTAAAGCTTGGAAGGTAACCTTGGTTTTATTTGTCACAATTTAATTTATTATCCCTCATGACCTATTATTTTTTAACTTCTAAACCCACCATTTTGCCTTCTTCTTCTTCTCTTGGCCTCCATATCTTTTCTCCTTAGCCTCTTCATTTTCCTTCCCCCTTTATCCATTTACCTCTTCTCCCATTTCCCTCTTTACCATCTTCACTCTTTTTATCCCCTTACCCTTTTGCCACATCAGTTATTTATTGCCTTATCTTTTTCAACCTTCACCCCTTAAACCTTTACCATATCAACCATTTTACAACCCCAACCACATAACTCTTTTTACCCTTGCCATTTCACCAAACCAAGAACCAAAACCTTGATTTTAACTAATTTTTAGCAATTTTAATTATTTAGAGTATTTACTTTAGTTTAATAATCTTAGCAAAGCATTTAGTTTCAATTAATTAAATTTTAGTTAGTTTTTGTATTTAATTTAAGTTTTATATTTTAAATACATGTCTCCTTCATTTTTATCTATCAAACTTAAGTGTTAAAAGTAGGTGGATTGATAGCCTTCTAAAAAGCTTTCACTTCTAAGATCTAGCTCATGCTATACAATCCACCCATCTACTTGTCTAAAAATAAAGTTTATTTTAGTGTTTTCTTATTTAAAAATCATCCTCCCAAGACAAATAGTATTTCTCCACAATAATCTAGACTCAATGCGTGGACATTCAACAAGTTTTTCTACACACCTATTCCTAATTTCTTTCTTTTCAAAAAAATTAAGATTTTTTTTTGAGAAAAACACCTACATAAAATTAATCAAAAAAGCATGAATTATCCTCTTCACTCTCTGATGGTCTTCATTGACATTTACCTTCTATTTCAAAGGTTATCTACTTCACTTTAATCTTCACACACACAACTAGCACAATTAGTCAAAATAGACCTTGTACTTATACCACTCTCTTCCTTTAACCCATCTTGGTCAGGTAAGATGATTTAAATATTTTTTATAACTTTTAAATATGTCCTCATACATGTTACATGTAGGAAACACACACTTCATATGTTGGTCATTACCTCATTATCCCTAAACCACCATTAGGTCTTGGTGAGACCTAAGACAATTAGGCCTTCATACTCACACATTATAAGTGAGACTAATTAGACCACTTTTCATCCTTTACCAATGCTTAAAATACATCAAAAATATTTAAAATAGACTCTTTATTAATCCCATATATGTACATGCTACTTAAAGCACCAAATTTTCACATAAACATACCAATTCGGTCTCCTTGCTGTTTAGGCCTTCATACAAAGAAAACATAGTCTCAGATTTTTGAAGCAAACACTCAAGTATTTCACATAACCATATGATTAAATCACTTGTGTGAACCCTTAAAAACATATGATACACATCTATGTTATTTAGACACTTCAACATAACCTATACACACTAAAATCAACTCTCTTAGAATGACCACTCAGACTGGTCATATATAATCAAAATACAATCAAGCTATTTTGACTCTACATATCTGATCAAGGTCATATCATGAAAAAAATTACCTTATAATAATCCTTTTAGACTTATAAAACATATCCATACTCATTTTATTATTTAATTATGCTCATAACACTTTCAATTCACTCTTGCAACATGGTTACTCAATTTGTGAGTGTATTCAACAAACACAGTCAACTTCTAAGCAATTATTCACACTGAAGATGGATTGATAAAACCTCAAAAATCCATAAAGATAGTATTAATGGAGTATAAAACACTCTCCAATATCTATATCATCTGAAAACATGAAAATACTATCAAGAACAACTCAATTATCCTTCTTGGGTCACTTGTAGAACATGATCAAACACACAGTCAACTTTAAAGCTGCATAACTTTGTTTGTAAAAATATTCAAAATTTATAGATAGATTATATGGATGTTCCTTCAAGTCCTTTACATATTTTATTTCTAATACATCAATAAATTCATCTTGAATCAAAATATATAGCTAAAAATCTAAGTACTAGTTTTCCCTCATTGATTTGAATATTTGAATTCTAATGATCACTTTTCAGACACTAAACATCAAACACCTTAACCTCATCTCATGCTTCCTAGAAATTATGGAGAAATATGCACTATATATCTCCTATAAGTAGCTTGATCTTTGTATTTCAATGCTCATCATTGATCTTAGATCAAATCTCCCATGATTGTGCCACTTGGCAGCTCTATGTACCTTTTACACATTTGACTCTTTGACTCAAAGCACACGATTGATCTCTATTTATATGAACACTGATGAACCATTGATCTTCTATCAACTCAATGAGATAGTGACACTTTTCACCAGTGATTTAAATCTTAGACTCTTTGAAATTTTGACTAAATATTCACCATTAGATCAAGATCTGAATGATGAATGCTCACTATTAGATCAACTGATTAGTGACCTTAGACTTCAATGTAGTTAAACTTGATGATTTCTAGCCCATCATAGTCTACTAGAGGAACTTTGAAGGTTTATAAATTGAGATAGAAAACACTTCAAGAGTCCAAATTTTTAGGGTACCTTTTTGGTACTATAGACAACATCTCCATGAAATCCATTGACCTCGGTTGACATCTTGAGTACTAAAAATAAATGCACAAAGATTCTAGTTCATTCATATTTACATGATATGCAGTGGTGGTCTATATTATCTTAAGCTAGAATATTCATGTTTTTCATTGTAAATGATCAAGTGACATACCATAACTGCACCAAGACATATTATGGATGCTTCATAACTTATTTTTTGTCCTTATAGACTTGCAAATGTGCAATATCTGTCCAAACCATCAATATGATCACTTTATCATTAATGCATTAGTATTTCATGATCTCTTTGACATCAATGACAATCTAAGATCAATGACCATGCTCAACACCTAATACATCCATGGAAAATTCCATGGCTCTACCCATTCTTCTTGTGCTACCTTGGGTTAGATGTAGGGTTTTTTGGAGGGCTAGCCTTCCACAAGGCCTTGCATGTAACCCTTCAAAAATTTCTATATATTTCAAGTAATTGAAAAAAATCTAGTAACCATAATAATTCAAAAACCTATTCAATATTTTACACATAAGAATTTAATTATAAAACCCACCTGTAAATTTATGAATGCCAAGGAAGCCATATAGAATCCTTCTTCCTTCCTTCAAACTATCACCTTCTTTTCTTTATGTATATTCACCTTTATATGTTGTGTGTTGTGTCGTATCCCCACAACCCTCTCTATTATTTTTATTCTTTTTCATTAACTTACTCTCCACCACCTTCTCCTCCACTACCAACTAATTAAATTGATTGAATAAATACATGCTCAAATAGCTCAACAAAATTCCTTATTTGTTGTAGTTCACCACTATGTAGATGTAGTAAACTTCATGATTTTCACAAAATAATGTTTATCCAAAGTTAGCAAGTGGTTAGTAACCCTAATCATCTCAAAAATTCTTTTAAACTAGTTAAAATAATCATAGAATAATCATTTTATATCCTTCATAAAATATGCATAACATTGACTTAACATTATTTCCTCGTCGACTTCCCAAAGTGAAAAAACAATAAAATAAACCACAAGTCATATCTTCAAGTTATACCATGCAATGAATATCAACTTTATTGATATTAACTTTCCATGCAAAGCTGACCACTCGAATAATATTAAATATATAGTATGGCAATTTTAATATGTATTAAAGACTATAGTTCAATGGTACAATGTGATCCACAAAACATACTTTGCGAACATAATGATTTCCTTATACCATTTAACAATATAGTCAATATATTTCATAATCTAACATATATTATGAATACCGGCCCTTGATTAATCATTTAATTGAATACAAAATATTGTAAAACAATGCTATTTATATATTTCAACATTTGAATTAAACATATATATTATAATAATAATATTTAATTATTATTATCTAAATCTTAAAGATCAAATAACAATTATGGAATCCATCATAACATCATAGTGTTATACTATATGACCATACCTGATAAGGCAGTAAGGTAAGTATACACATCTAGTATTCACTCATTTAGTCAAATAATTACATAATAAAAGATAAGCTACATAAGATTATAAAAAATTATGAAATCACTCCAGACAAATCAACATGATCATTAAAATCAATTAGACTAGAGAAAACATAAAAGATCACAATAGTAATTCAAATGGAAAATAAGCATACTAAAACTATCTATCAAATAATTTAATCACACAATCATGAAATATAAATGTGGTGTGTGCAAGGGTTTATAGATTTGTTCTCTTTCATTCCCCAATGTCTCCATTTAAACCACCCTCTTTGATGATTTTCTCCCTCCATCACACTCTAAGGGAATAATATGTCCTACATCTACCTCACAATAATGAAGGTAGTTAGCCTAAAACATCATTATATCCATAAAATAATGTGGTATAATTAACAAAAATGATCACAATATAAAAAATGTGAAAGTATTGCTAATTCATAGAAAACTAATCATGTAAATTAAGCAACACATAATTGTCCCATAATCAACATATGTCATAAAGCCTAATAAAATTTTAGTTTTTCAACTAATTAACCATAATAATCCATAGATAAAATAGGTTATTCAACTTAGAGAGAAATTGGGATGTGACCTTTTTGTCAATTAGCCTACATCTCTTAATATGACCAGTCTTATGTTGATGACCCAGGCCTTCTATCTTGCCCAAAATGCTTAAAATATACTTATCTTCCACCTCTAAAAGTTCTGAGCCTGTATCTACTTTCCTGCTTCTTGCACACTAACATTTGGAATAGACACTATTCTTGACATTAGTGTCCTAAACCAATACAAGTGTCCAGTGCCCTTAAGTCATCTATTTTATAAATGAAATGTATCCTAATGGTTAACCTAATTGGTTTAATGAAAGTTACTTCTCCAAAGGGATTAATATAAATACAAGATCAAACCTCATTCATTTGTCACCTATAAATAACCAAAAAAAACGTGGAAACTTATCAAAAGCACTCTATCAATCATTCAATTGAATAAAGCTTCCTGATTTCCATACTAGTCAAAGGTACAACACATCTATAGGTTTAAAGTATTAATGGAGTAGGCTAAGATTTTGATTTGAAAATTTAAAAGTTAGGTCACTATTGTACTTGCTTTGCACATATTATATGATTCACACACAATCTAACATGTAGGGGAGAAATACATCAGTATGAGGCCCTCTTCAGAGTATTGGATTTGTAGGTAATTCTCACTAACAAATGGGTATTTAGGGTCAGCTTGATAACATATGCCCACTAACTTATTTTCCCCTAAGGTTACCATGAAGATGAAGAACTAGGGATTTACAAATTCTTGAGGAGTGATAGTCTATAACCCAAATTTGAATGCACCAAAGTAAAGGTAAATGCAAACCCATAGGAATCCAAGTGGTCACATCCTTTTCTAGTAGGCATTCCATACATGGCACTAGTGTTGAACATAGACATTAGCATTGATATAACCATCTTGAGCTGACATTTGTTAGGTTGTGGAGCTAAAAGCTTCACTAGGATGTAAATAGGAGAAGTTACGAAGGATGCAGAGTTACAGAGAGTTGCAGAATGTGTTGCAGGGAAACTGATGTCAGTCTGATCAACTGACGTTGGTCAGACATCAGTGAAGAAGTAACCAACGTCGATCACCAGTCGGCCAACATTGGTCATGGAGGAGCCGACGTCAGCAGCCTATACATGAACATGTAGTTTGCATGTTGATTTTAGAGAGTCTATTTTTGGACTGTTAATTTGCATGTTAAAGGCCAGTCATAGTCTTGAGTTGTGCATCTAATTAATGTAATTAAGATAGTCTAATTATTATAAGCATGAGATCTATATATGGACTCATGGGCTGTATTGTAAAACTTGTAGCTAGAGAGTAAGAGAGAAATTAAGCTCCTTCTGACAGAGGAGAGCAACGGTGTGTTCCTCCTAGTGCCACAGTACCAAGGTGGGTACTGGTTTGGAGAATCAGAAGGGTTCTTCGTATTTATATGATCTTGGTCAGTAGGTTAGCATGGCTTCTTTTGGAGATCTACAATGGTGAGTAAGGTCTAGTGATTTACAGGTAGCAACAGAGAGCAGGAGATCTACTTGGAGTATGGTTGTGTACTTGACGTACTGGCAGCATGTTACTGACTGGTTGGAGAGGTGAACATCAATTCTGTATTAGAGTTGATTGTTGAGACCGAGAGAGAGAGGGAAGAAGGTCTTGAGGTGTGGCGAGCCTTTGAGGTGGAGGAAGAAGTGGCATCTTCCTTATTGTATATTCTTCTGAGTGATTATTAATACAATTGTGTATTGTCTCTCAATTCTTATGTTATTTCATATTTCTAGTTACTTATTGATTTTGGTTAAATTCCATGTTTAGTTGATAATACAAGAAGTAATCATATATGTGCTCTATTAGTGGAGCAAGATCCTGACAAGTGGTATCAGAGCATATTTATTGTTCTAGGTTCCTGACAACATTAGTGTCCAGATATTTGAAAACATTAGATCTAAAATTTGATAACTATTACAATATCTCCTTCTAGTGTGCTTTCTATAAATTCTAGATCCAATATTATGTTAGCATTAGAACTAACTAAGTATATCACTCCTTTGTCATTTCCATCTATAGAATTTTTTTATTTTTTATATTTAGCCTATTCTCAAATAACAAATTCAATGTATATTTATATCTAAATTTAGCATCCACTTAGCCTGTTATAGATATGATTATCACCCTTGTGTATTATCATGTCTATATTATTAACCCTATTAACACCAAGTTAAAGATTTGTACATCTAGTTTAGGGTTAAACATTTGGTGAACCCGATTCATATGAATGCAAAAAAATTATGATCTAGGGCTTCTAAGCCTCCTAAGGTTTTAGCTTGTGATGTAATTTTAGATCTGAAGTTTTACCCTAAGGTTTTACCTCCTTTGGTCACAAGGGCTTCATGTGCATATACTTGCAAGTGGATTCTTCCTTGATTGGCACATTTTAGCCTCCAATCAGGCTCATTTTTAAATTCCTTAGAGGTTTTTCATTATTATGTTGATAATAAAAAAACCTCTTTTTATTTTCCTAAATATTGGATGGATTTGTCAAATTTAGAAATTTACTATTTTTAGTAAATTTAGATCTATATGCCATAATGCATTTTTATTTCCCTATTTTTCTAGGTTAATCTAATTTCCTTTTTTTTATAGAAAAACCTATCTCATATTTTCAAAAAACTTATCTAATAGTCTGATATTGATATATCATTATTGTATCATGGTTGATTACTCCTTAACATTTGTAATCCTTTCTTATTATATTCTCATATCAATTTTATAAATGCTTCAAATGGATACAAAGAATATCCTTTCCCCTCATAATCCTAGGGAGGGTGATAGCTCTCATCCCTCTAACTAGTTTCAGGCTATCACGTATCCAAGGGGTAAGGTAGCCAACCCTATAGTTTCAAATGAATATATTCAATCTAAAATACCTAGGGTTTGTGCTGTTGAAACCTTAAAGGAACAAATTATTATTATGATCAAGATAATGCATGAGTTACAAAACCAAAATCAGGTTCTAAATTCAAATATATCTTTATTTCAAAATCAGATTTCATATACAAATAATCTACATGATGCTACTATGATCCATGCATTTATATCTTCACATACTAATTATGTGCCTAATAAGAATCAATATTGGAATCCAAAACTAAAGTCACCTAATGATAATGATTCTACAAGTCAACAAAAACAAACCAAGAGGTCAAGTGAGATTACAAGAAAGATGCTTATAAATAATGTGATCAATTTACCTTCTATGCAACCTATACAAAAATCCAAATATTACTATGCATATCATGGAATGCGTGGTCACCATAACAATTATTATTTTGCATTGAAAAGAAAGATACAACAGATAAATTCTCCTAAATTAAAGGTGTGAAATGAAAAAAAATGGGTACCAAATAATCTTCCAAAATAAAAGGAGAAACATTTACTAAATCCACCTTGAGATTCAAATGATAATCATTAAAGGTGGATGAACCTTCACATGATGTGCAAATTTCAAATATTCAAAATTCTCCAAAATATATACCAAATATTCCAAATAAAGAAATTTTTAAAGAATAATCCTAAATGGTAATATTAAAAAATGACCAAAACACATATTTTTATAATGAGAAAGAGAAGATGTGAAATGTTTATCTAGTTAATATCCCATAGGTTACCAATGATGAAAACAAACAAGAAAAATCCAATTCTAAGGAAGAATCTCCAACCTATGGTGTGGTTATTTTTTCATATACAAATACTCAAAGTGTCAAACCATTTATTTAAAAGCCATTAATTCAAAACAAACTCCCACCCATCTTGAAGTTATCCTTTAATATTGGTTACATATATGAGACTAATGATGGTACAACTTGGCATGACCCTTCTAGGTCTTGATGGGATCACAATGTTCTATGTGTTTCAATTTTATATCTACCTACACATGTTCCTTGTATATTCTACATGGTTCCATTTACAAATTATATAGTTATGTTATCCTTTTGAGGTGAGGTAACTAACATTCCTATCTTTCCCTCACCTCAAAGGAGGGGAATATTAGTGGGGGCATGCCATAGAGGCATGTTATTCACATTTGGCACAATTTTAAATTTAGTGTGGGCATGCTTCCAACATTAGGTTATAAGTATCATTGGGTTGCATGATAAAGCTAATCTCAACTACTAGTTGGCAACTCAATTTTATTCCAAGGTTAGGGGCATATGCCTTCCAATATCTCTTCCTCTCTCTCTCTCTCATATATATATATATATATATATATCTCCTTAAATATATGTCCTTTTTATATTTATCTATACTTATCTTAATCTTAGTTTTAGAGCCTTATAATGATACATCTTTTTCAAATCAACTTATAAATAGGTAAGGCAATTACATCGACACATAGGTATACTCCTAAAAATTTCTCTTTCAATTTAAATCTATTTCAAGTACTTTCAATCCCATTTTATATAATTGATTATATACTATAACATGCTCTTGGTTATAGGTCAGTCACTAACAATACACTCAAATTTGATACACATAAAGTTAAGGTGTGTTATACACACCGAGGTACATAGTCATTTCCTTTAAGCTAGTAATTTCATTACTAGATTAAAGGGGAGAAGATGTAGATAATATTTATAGATTATATAACACCTTGGTCTTTTACACTTAGTAAACTCATATGGTGGTTATTCCTTTTAGTTTTAGACCTTTCCCACTTCTATAAATCTTTCATTTGCTCTATCTTGTGCCCCTTAGCTGACATCTCTTAGTCTGACCAATCTTATGTTGATTACCAAGGCCTTATATCTTGTCCAAAATGCTTAAAATGTACTTATATTTCACATATACATTTTATAAACCTATACCTACTTTCTTACTCCCTTGAAACTAACATCTGAGATAGACACTAGCATCGACATTAGTGTCTTGACTCGACACAAGTGTCTAGTACCCTAAAGTCATCTATTTTGATAATGAAATGTATCTTAATGGTTGGTCTATGTGTTTTAATGTGAGTTACTTCTCTAAAGGGATTGATATAGTTACAAAATCAACCCTCATTCATTCTTCACCTACAAAAATACCAAAGAGACCAACACAATTTATCAAATGCACTTTATCAAGCGTCTAATTGAATAAAGCGTCCCTATTTTTATACCAATCATGGCTAAAACACATCTAAAAGTTTGAAGTATTAAAGGAGCAGCCCAAGAGCCTAATTTTCCAAGTTACAAGCTAGGTCACTATTGTATTTACTTTTCACATATTATATGATTCACACACAAGTCAAAACTTAGGGGAGAACTAAATTAGTCTGAGACCATCTTCAAAGTATTGTCTATGTAAGAAATGCTCATTTAAAATGGGGTATTTGAGTTTAGATTGACATCATGTGCCCACTAACCCATTTTTCCCAAGGTCACCATGAAGATGTAGGGATTTTAAAATTCATTAGGATTGATAGTCCTTGACTCAGATCTGAATGCACTAGAGCAAAGGCAAAGGCAAACCTAGAAGCATCTATGTGGTAGCATCATTTTTTAGTAGGTATTATATATAGGACACTTGAATCAAACACAAAAAATAATGTTGACATAACTATACTAGGCTAACATTAGTGCCTAGATATCTAGAAGCATCTGATCTAAAATCTAATGATTATTCCAAAATCTCTATCTAGCTTACTTTCTACCCATTCTAGATCCATCATTGTGTTAACATTAAACCAAATAAATATATCACTTATTTGTCATTTCCATGCATAGCTTAGTTTAATTTCTATAGTTAGCCTATTATTAGCATAATAAATTTAGTGTATGTTTATATCTGAGTTTATCATCTAATTGGCCTATTGTAGATTTGATTATCACCCTTATGTATTGTCATGTCTATATTCTCAACCATATTAACACCAAGTTAAGGATCCCTACATCCAATTTAGGGTTAAAAAGTATTAATTTTTAGGGTAATAAAATTAAATTTGCATTTATCTCACACTACCTAAAGAAAACCTTTATTTTTATAAATCTATATACAAAATTTGATGGACCCATTGCCTAAAGAAAATGTTGAATAAATATGTGATCAAAACCTTCAACATTTCAACTTCATAGAAGAAGAAGATAAATTATATGAATAATAAAATTCAAAATGACAATAATTTCAAATTTTTATAAATGGTTTGTGTCACTCTTCAAGTCATAGTGCATGAAATTCTCATACCAGTACATTGGAGGTCATTTTTAATGAAGTGAAAAATGTCACCTCCCAACTTGATGAAATATTGCATGATAAAGAGTTGTTAAAATAATATTAATATGAAAAATTGTCATATGAGGATGTTAAAAAAAAAGATAAAAAAATAAGAATTATGTGGTTTTTATTAAAGCCCAGCACCAACCAACCACCACCAACAAATTTCAAACACATTATCATTGATTGGTGTGTTGATTCAAAGATAAAACCAACTTTTGGGATAGGTGGTGGATGGTGATTGATGAGCCTACATCCAATAATAATGATCTTCAATTATATTTTTTGAGAATAATTTATTGTGAGTTTTTTCTAAAATAAATTCCAAATTATTTTGACATGAAGGCCTCCCAAGGTAGGGGAGGTGGGTCCTCATTTGATAGCCCTAGTGCCAGGTGGAAACAAAACCACCATAATCAAGTTTAGATAAATATAAGGACAATAACACATAATTTTATCCCTAAATTATGAAACTATAGTAGAAAAATGGACACCCTTGAGGTATTTATTGTTGGAGGTATCTTGTCATTAATGTCAAAGGTTTGATGTCATGTGTGCATTGATGTCAAGGGTAATGACAAAGTGGTGATGTCATGAGTTTAAGCATGAAGTTGTATGAGGTAGGTTTGAAAGCATATGAGATAAGGTAAGCATTTTTTGGGACTTGTCATGTTGTATCTATCATATTGATATTATTTAAGGTTAGGAGAGAGAAGACAAGTATGTGAAAATTATGTTGGCATAAGGCTTGGTGGCCATGTATGGTGGCATAGGCCTAGTAGCCTAATATGATGAGCATGTTGAGGCTAGGGAGAAGAATGTTGGAATATATGGAGTTTGGAATGAGTAAATATGACATGTAGATGTTCATCTGAGTTCAATACAAGAAGGATCCAAGTGATTTCTATAACAAAGTTTTGACTTGAAGTTTTAGACCTATTAAGCATACTAACGTAATGAGGTCTAAATGAAGGGTCAAGGTGAGATTATAAGATAGTATAGATATTGTAATCATGGAATAAGATATGAAAATGTTGGTCAAATGTGTTTACCAATTTTCACATATCGAGGATGAAGAGAAATCAAGATATAATGTTAGAAGGGCACCTATGCATGCAGAATGAAAGATTCCTAGCTCGAGAAGAAAATTCTTATGCTCATCGACATGTGTAGATTTTTCATGGTCACCTGATTCATTTGGAGTAATTGAGGAAGGGTCCTAATAAAATTCCAAAATTAGTTTTTAGATAAAATAATCCCTTCGATTTATGAATGAATGTTAAGAAGATAAGTAGTTTTTTGTGCTTGCAAACCCTTATAGAGACCTGATTAGAAATAAATTGATATAAATGACCCATAATGTATTATTTGACCAATTTTGACTATTGGAACATATATATTACTCATCTAGGCACCTCTATGTGGTTTTTTTGTTGAGATAGTAAGCAGAAGGTATATAATGAAGCTTATTTCTAGATAAATTAATGTTATAGGTAGGGTTGATAGAGTCAATGCAGGAGAGTCATTAGAGATTGAAGGTAAAGAATTTATATTGAGGTATATAAAGTTGGATTGTTAATATATTCTATTTATATAAATATTTTTGATGTTTTAATATGGCTAGTTGTTAAATCTGTAAACAGTGAAAACAATGAATAATATTTAGGCAGAGTGAATATGTGTCTAGGGAAGTGTTCCAGGTGAGTAACGATGAATAAAATTAATTGGGGTATTTTTTAAAGATCTATTACATATGTTACATTTTTTGTAAATTAGTGATGTTTCTCAAACATAGGTGAAGTAGTGATTTCAAAGTGGCTTATCTGAGTAGTGAATATTGTGAGTTAGTGACCTAAGGAATTGATCTATTAGACCAATGAAAGATGTTTAAACAAGAGAAATATATAATTGAGAGTGATATAGAGATCAAATGAAATATATAAATTTGTATTAGAGGTTGTGAATGTGTTCTTGTAAGTGCTATAAAATAACATTTGCATGACTGTATTATTGGAAGCTATAGGCAGTCCGAGTGATCATTTTGAAGGAGTAAGATTGATGTTGTTTAAGTAGCATTGGAGAATCCAATGAGTTTGGTTTTATTATATAAGTCCCAAATACTAATTAAAAGGTATTTGATGACATGGTATGTCCTTGATTAGATATGAAGAATCAAAATACTTGATTGTAATTTGACTATGTTTTATCAGATTTAAGTGAGTTTGTTTATGACAAAGGTGTGCTTGGATTCTTGGAGCCTGAGTAATGAAACCAAATGGATTTTTTTTAATTTATTTAGTCATAGAGAACCCATCCATGTTATTTTTTTAGGTGTTTTTTAGAAAAAAACCTGTATGCCTTAGTTCTTTATGACGGTATTTTGTGTTTTTAGGCCTATTGGTGAGTAAGCTAAAATGGTTGGTTTATAAGGTGAGTTGGTGATCAAGGTGGCATGGAAATTTGTGGGAGTGATAAATTATATTAGAGGAATGTTTAATGTGTTTTAAGTGTTGGTTGAGGCTAAAGGTGGACCAAGGGTTCATGAGTGTAACATGTGGTTTATGAAGGACTAATTGCTATAGGTCTCACTTAAGGGCTAATGAAGGCTTGTGACTTGGATGACCAAAGAGATAGTGTAGTACATGGATGGAATGTGTTATAAGGGTAAATTTAAGGAAAATTAAAGTATGATATGGGTCATATCCAACATTTATGTGTATGAACATGATTCTTGTGTTTAAGCAAGGTCTTATAGACCTATTTGTCTAGATTTGAAAGAGCTAGTGTATGAAGGTGTGAAGAGAATAGAAGAAGGATTTGTAAAGGGGTATGAACCAATGGATAATACCATAATATATTTTTGAAAATATGTAACCAATATTGTTTCATGTGGTGAGATATTAGAGTTCTTCTTACATGGCTAAATAGGCTTAATTATCTATTTTGAGTGATGTAGAAGAGGAAGAGGCTTGTATGAGGTTGAGAGGTAGGTTTAAAGGTGTTAGAGAAAGAAAAGGTCATCATAAGGTATAGAAGACATCAAATTATTGGTGTAAATCAGATATGAGGTGGTTGAGTGGGTGTTTAATCACTTAGGGGGTTATAGCCTCCTTGGTAGTTAGAGCTAGCTAAAGGTCTAGTAGGTGCTGGACTAAATTGAGGGGTGGGTGCTCCTTGATATGTTGGTTTTGGTATAAATTCTCATGTTTATGATATATTTATAATAATTTAGTCCATTGGTTTTTATCATTAAGAGTGGTTTTTCTCACTCTAGAGAGTTTCACACATAAATGATGTGTTGTGATGTGCTTCTCATGTTCTTGCTTTGTATGCGATCTCTTGGTCTTGATGCTTATCTAAATGCTTATATTTTGTGATGATGAATCATGAATGATAAGTAAAATAAAATAGAAATTAGATAACTAATTCACACCCACTCTCAATCATCTTGTACATCTAATAATTGGTATTAGAGTAGGTCCTTTGGAGGAAGCCTAACAACTTGAAGGAAATCCTAAGTAGCATACGATATCTAAGCAATTAAAGAAAGAGAATCAAGAGTTGAAGGCCATGATCAAGGCACTTAAAGAATAGGTGTGCACCTTAACATAAGATGATAAATTTATAAAAGATCAATTAATAATTGCAAGTGAAATTTCAAGTTCAAGAGAAGAAGAACGTTCTTTGTTAAAATATTAATTGGAGTCCTTGAATAATGAGCATAAGCAAGTTGGAAAAGATGGAAAATAATTATGAAAAACTTGAGAAAGTCAAGGAAAATGCATACCTAGAGATAAATTTAATAAGTTCAATTAGACAACCAAACACTACAAGGTATGCTAGATCTTTTCAAGGTCATTGTTATGCTTGTCATTTATTTGGACGTAAGGCAAGGGAATATAAAAGGAAGTCATCAATGAATGAATATTCATGGAGTCTTGAATGAACAAGTTTTTGGAAAAATAAGGACCTCATATCTGATGAGTTAAAATGTATGAATAATGTTGTGTGTTTCAGATGTCATTGTATAGTAAATATTGTAAGATCATGTAAGAGAAAGTTGAAGAAGTCAAGTTTTGACAAAAAGAAAGATATTAATAAAATGATAAAAAAGGGTCAAACCTTAAAATGGATACCTAAGGATGTGAAGTATAACAAGACTGATTTGGATAGGTTGAAAGGTCATGATGGACTTTTTGCCATGGTGGAAGAGGTTTCAGATAAATAAGAGTTTCATGTTTGTCAAGAGTTCTTGTTATCTGCTGTCATAGAAGAGAAGAAGGTGGATGAGCCAATAAATCTTATGAAAAGGTCAAGGGAGATATTTTAGTATAGTGAGATAATGGATATCTAGTAATCTCTTGATTTCATGACATTTTAGAGTCATGAGAGAGAAGGGTGTCTTTATTGTGCTTCATGAAAACACTTCTCAATCGTTGGAAGCATGTGAGGTTGTAGACGTATTATTTGAAATATATTTTTATTTGTTAGATAATTTTGTGTTGTAGAGGTCATATGAGTTCTTAAGAGTTCTTAGGGAACTTGATCTAGGTTTAACTTGTCACCTTGATAGATCTTCCTGAGCAAGTAGATTGTTGATATTAACATTCACATGTGTGCAAGAGTCATAAGAAAATGGTCATATGGATTTTAGTTTTGTGCCTAGTTCATATTTTAAAAAATTTAGGTCCTAATATGAAGTATATAAAAATTTATGGTGGTTCAAATTTGGATTTCTAAGCATATTTCTCTATTTTCCATACTTAGCCAATTTGTATAAAAATATGACCGTTGGATTTTGAAAATTCAAATTTGTGAAAAAACCAATTTGAAAAGTTTGGCTTGTATAAGTAATAGATGGTATCATATCATGCTGAGGTAAGAAGTAAAATTTTAAAGGAACATATGTATAATATCCTCCAAGTGGTGGTTTGGTTCAGTTGTCTATATAGGTGCAATAAATGTGGACCAAAGTTGACTGTTGTAATCTATGTTTGAAATGGTGAACCCAATTTGAGCAAAAAGAGGATTAGAACATGTCTAATGATATTATTTTGATGTTATAAATATTGGATGATGTTACTATATACATGAAGAGAATTTACATGATTTTTATCTAATTTGAATGTGTGTTCTTTTACAAGAAAGTCGACTTGAAGATTGACTGGGCTTGAAGGTTCTTGTCTTTGGTAGACTTGTGTGAAAAGGTAAGTTGTTTGGTGCTCTTAGAAGATCAAGGTAATTGGTCAAGATGTCTAAAGATGTTATTGATGTTTTATATGAGATTTATATTATCTCTATATGAATATTTTATTACTAAAAGGAAGATCCAACTCAAAATATGAAAGGTAGTGAATTGAGGGTTTGGTGTCTATAAACCCTAAGGGTATGAAAGTTAAAGATTGGTTCTTTAAAAACCAATGATATTATGATAGAGAGAAGTTGTTCATACATTCTAAAGGCTAGATGTGATATAAAAATATTTTTATCATGTTTTTAAGTTCTATTTTCATATATGAAGATGTCAAAGTGTATCAGAGGTTCCTCAAAGTGAATAAGGTCTCTCAGACCTAGTATTGACTTCTTATTGACCGTAAGGGTATTTGATAAGTGTTTTGGATCTTGATGGATTGTAAAGCATAAAAATAAGTGGTTAATGTTGTGATTACCTTATGGACTTTATTTAAATATGTGTAAGATGGTCCTATTATCTCAAAAATGAGTCTAAACTACTTGTTTTAGAACAATGGAATGGATGAGTTTGATCCATGAAACAATTAACAATCTTCTTAGAGAAGTTTTGTCCTTAAGTTATAAGGAATATAGATGTTACATTGAATAATTATAGAGATCATAAAAGATCATCAATATTATTGGAGGTTACAATGTTTTAGATGCATGAAGATGACCCTAACGTCATAGATGGTCAAAAGGCCTGTTATATATGTCTTGAACAAGTTGTTCAGCAACCTGAGCATGACAACTGTCCAAAGTTTTCTTATCAAAATGTTGTTGGTTTATCTATAAAGTTTGAGGAATATTGAAAAACTAAGTTGACATGTTGTATACCCTGAAGATGACATTAAGGAACTTAGAGTATTCTATAGATGATGTTTTCTTGTAGCATATCTAGATGCTAGTGACCTGAATGAGGAAGATTGTAATAGTGCCTTTGAAAGTTGTTTTGAGAAGATGTCATGTTTCCTTGATATCAAAATAAACTCATAAGTTATTGAAGGAACATATTAGCATGTTGTACTTGATTTGAAATGGTTTAATAGTCTAGGAATGACAAGATTTGAGTCATCATAAGTAGGGTTCTAAGTTTATATATCAAAGGTTGGAGATTGTGTCATGTAGAGTTGCCTTGTTGCTCTTAGTCTTGAGATTGATTTGCTCCATAAAAATAATAAGATATAATAAGATTATTGATATGTTTGAAAACATGTTTTCATGCTTACAAAATTATTTTCATAGGTTTATCATAGTATATGATGTCTCTCAGACTTAGCCTAATTGTGTGCTGGCCGAGAAGATGTCTTGCAATGGTTTGAGCCTTAATGGATTATGGTGTTTGATTGATTATTATTTATACTATAAGGATTTAATTTTATATATTATTCCATGCCTGCTTCAAATATTCTTATTATTTTAATAAAATAAATTATTTGAAAGCGTTGTTTTGTAAATCTAAAGGAGACCTGTTGAAAATGTCTTGATCCAGGCAAAGCATAGAGTAAGGGGGAGTTGTGTATGAGGATTTTCAATGGCAATAATTTGAGGGGGATCTTTTTTGCTCTATAAATAAATAGGTCCAAGTATCTGGTAAGCAAGAGTGAGTAAGAGATCAGGTTTGGTTTAAAAATAAAGCATGATCTTAGGGGGAGCTATGTAAGCTCTATGGCATGAAGTTATCTTCTTCAGTTGGTATGAACTGAGTTTCAAGAGGTGTTCCTTATTAGTCTTGTCAAGGAAGCTATGTGTTTTTTTTTCTATGGTTATTTTAAGAATACATACGTGATGTTAATGAGTGCTTGGTGGCTATTTAGTCCACTTTGTCATTTATGGCAAAGGGGGAGAAGGAAAAGAAGAGGTTGCCATCAATGAAAAAGGGGGATATTATTAGAGGTATGTTGTCATTGATGTCAAAGGCTTGATGTCATGTGTGCACTGATGTTAAAGGTAATGATAAAATGGTGATGTCATGAGTTTAATCATAAAGCTATGCAAGGTAGGTTTGGATGCATATGAGCTAAGGTAAACATTATTTAGGACTTCTCATGTTATATCTAGACTATTTATGTTGTTTAAGGTCAAGAGAGAGAAGAAAAGTATGTGAAAAATGTCTTGACATAAGGATTGGTGGCCTTATATGGTGGTATAGGCCTAGTAGCCTAGTATGATGAGCATGTTAAGGCTAGGGCGAAGAAGGTTGGAAGATGTGGAGTTTGGAATTAGTGTATATGACATGTTGATTTTCATTTGATTTTAATACAATAAGGATCAAAGTGATTTTTATATCCAAGTTTTGACTTGAATTTCTAGACCTATTGTGCATAGTAATCTAATGAGGTCCAAATGAAGGGTCAATGTGAGATTCTAAGATGGCAGATCTATTTTAATCATGGAATGAGGTATGATAAGGTTGGTCAAAGGTGTTAACCAATTTTTAGGTATTGAGGATCAAGAAAAATCAAGATACAATGTTGGAAGGGCACCTATGCATGTAGAATGAAAGATTCCTAGCTTGAGAAGAAAGTTTTTATGCTCATGGGCACTTGTAGAGTTTGCATGGTCACCTAAGCCTTTTGGATTAGTTGAGCAAGGGTCATAATAATCTTATAGAATAAATTTTTATAGAAAAAAATCTGTTAACTTTATGAATGAATGTTAAGAACTTAAGTAGTTTTTTGTGCTTGCAAACCCTTATAGAGACCTAATTGGAAATAAATTACTAAAATGACTTGGAATGGATTAGTTGACCAAGTTTGACTATTAGATCATATAGAGGACTCATATTTTCACCTCTATGTGGTTTTTTTGTTAGGATAGTAATAAAAATGTACAGAATGAAGCTTATTTGTAGAGAAATTGATGTTACAGGTGGGGTTGACTGAGTCAATGCATGAGAGTCATTGGATCTTGAAGATCAAGAATTGATATGGGGGTTTAAGGAGTTGGTTTGTAAATATATTCTCTCTATGTCATTATTTTTGATGTTCTAAGATGTATAGTCAATAAATCTATAAACAGTGAAAATAGTGAAAAATATTCAGGTAGAGTGAATATGTGTTTAGGGAAGTGTTATAGGTGAGTAGAGATGAATAAAATTACTTGGGGTATTTTTATAATACCTATTACTTATGTTAAATTTTTTGGAAAGTAGTGATGTTTCTCAAACATAGGTGAAGTAGTGTTTTCAAAGTGGCTTATCTGAGCAGTGAATATTGTGAGTTAGTGACCTAAGGAATTGGTTTGTCAGACCAATGAAAGATGTTTAAACAAGAGAAATATATTATTGAGAGTGATTTATATATAAAATTAATATATAAATATGGATTAGATTTTGTTAATGTGTTCTTTAAAGTGATATAAAAGAACATCTGCATGACTGTGCTGTTAGAAGCTACAAGTAGTTTGAGTGACCATTTTGAAGGAGTAAGTTTGATGTTTCTTAAGTAGTGTTGGAGCATAAAATGAGTTTGGTTTTATTATATAATTCTAAAATAATTATTAAAAGGTATTGGATGACATGTTATTTCCATGATCAGAAATGGAGAGTCAAAATATAACTGACTATTTTTTACCAAATTTAAGTGAGGTCATCTATGACATAGGTGTTTTTGGATGCTTGGAGCCTGAGTAATGAAACAAAATGGATTTGGTGTTGTTTATAGAGTCATAGAGAAACTATCCATGTGATTTTATTAGGTTTTTTTTTGATAAAAACACTTGTATGCCTTAGTTCTTTATGACTATATTTTTTATGTTTCTAGGCCTATTGGCAAGTAGGCTAGAATGGCTTGGTTCATACGGTAAGTTGGTGTTCTAGGTGGTATGAAACTTTGTGGGAGTGATAAATTTATATTATAGGAATTTTTAATGTGTTTTACATGTTGGTTGAGGGTAAAGGTGAACCAAAGGTTCATGAGTATAACATGTGGTTTATGAAGGACTAATTGCTATAGGTCTCACCTAAGGGCTAATGAAGGATTGTGACTTGGATGACCAAAGAGATAGTGGTACATGGATGGAATGTGTGATAAGGGTAAATTTAAGGCCAAGGAAGGTATTTTATGGGTCATAGCCAACATGTATGTGTATGAGCATGATTCTTGTATTTAAGCAAGGTCATATAGACCTATTTGTCTAGTTTTGAAAGAGCTAGTGTATGAAGGTGTGAAATGAATAGAAGAAGGATTTGTAGAGGGGTGTGAACCCATGGATAATATAATAATATCTTTTTAAAAATATGTAACTAGTGGTGTTTTAGGTGTTGAGCTATTAGAGTGTTTGTTACATGGCTAAATAGGCTTAATTATCTATTTTGAGTGATGTAGAAGAGGAAGAGGCTTGTATGAGGTTGAAAGGTAGGTTTGAAGGTGTTAGAGAAAGAAAAGGTAATCATAAGGTATACAAGACATCAGATTAGTTGTGGACATCAGATATGATGTGTTTGAGTGGGTTTTTAATCACCTAGGGCGTTGTAGCCTCCTTGCTAGTTGGAACTAGTTAAAGGTTTAGTAGGTGGTAGTCCAAATTGAGGGGTGCATGCTCCTTGATCAGTTGGTGCTAGTATAAAGTCTCATGTTTATAATATATTTAGAATACTATATTATACTAGTTTTTAGGCTTAAGAGTGGTTTTTCTCACCCTAGAGGGTTTTCCACATAAATGGTGTGTTATGATGTGCTTCTCATGTTTTTGCTTTGTATGTGATCTCTTGGTCTTGATGTTTATCTATATGTTGATGCTTTGTGATGATGAGTCATGAATGATCAGTGAAATAAAATAAAAATTGGATAAATAATTCAACCCCAACCCCCACCCCCTCAATCATCTTGTACCTCCAATAATTGGTATTAGAGTAGGTCCTTTGGAGGAAGCCTTATAGCTTGAAAGAAATCCTAAGTAACATAAGATAGCTAAGCAATTGAAGAAAGAGAATCAAGAGTTGAGGGATATGATCAAGGAACTTAAAGAGTATGTGTGCACTTAAAAATAATATGAGAAATTTATCAAAGATCAATTAAGGGTTGTAAGTGAAATCTTGAGTTCAAAAGAAGAAGAATGTTCTTTCTTAAAATCTGAGATGGAGTCCTTGAAGAATGAGCATAAGCAAGTTGTAAACAAGTTGGACAAGATGGAAAAGAACCATGAAAATCATGAGTAAGTCAAGGAGAATTCATACCTAGAGATAAATGTAATAAGGTCAATTAGACAATCAAATACTACAAGCTATGTTAGTTCTTTTCAAGGTCATTGTTATGCTTATCATCTATTTGGCCATAAGTCAAGGGATTGTAAAATGAAGTCATCAAGGAATGAGCCTTCATAGAGTCTTGAATGAAGAACATTTTGGAAAAAGAAGGACCTCATATATGATCAGTCAAAAGGTATGAATGATGTTGTGTGTTTCATATGTCATTGTATATGACATATTGTAAGATCATGTAAGAGCAAGTTAAAGAAGTGAAGTCTTGACAAAAAGCAAGATATTCCTAAAATTCTCAAAAAGGGTCAAAAATTTGCATGGATACCTAAGGATGTGAAGTATAATAAGACTAATTCAGCTAATTTGAAAGGTCATGATGGACTTTTTTCCATGGTGGAAGAGGTTTTAGATAAAGAGGAGCTTCATGTTTGCCAAGAGTTTTTGTTATCTACAGTCATAGAAGAGAAGAAGGTGGATGAGCTAATCAAGATTATGAGAAGGCCTATGGAGAGATTGTTTTCTAGTGAGATAATGGATATCTAGAAATATCTTGAGTTCATGAAATTTTAGAGTCATGAGAGAGAAGGATGTCTTTATTATTCTTCATGAAGACACTTCTCAGTTGTTAGAAGCATGTGAGGTTGCACAGGTATTATTTGAAAAATATTTTGATTTGTTAGAGAATGTTGTGTTGTAGAGATCATATGAGGTGTTAAGAGTGATTAGGGAACGTGTGGAAGTCAAAGGATTTCATTATAGTAGTTTGATGAAGATCTAGGTTTAACTTGTCACCCTGATAGATCTTCCTAAGCAAGCAGATTGTTGACATCAACATTTGCATGTGTGGAGTCATAATAAAATGGTCATATGGATTTGATTAGATTTGTGCCTAGTTCATATGTTTCAAATTTCAGGCCCTGATATCAAGTATATCAAAATTTATGGTGGTTCAAATTTGTATTTTTAGGCATATTTCTTTGTTTTCCATACTTAGCCAATTTAGTATAAAAATATGACCATTGGATTTTGAAAATTCAAATTTGTGAAGAAACCAGTTTGAAATGTTTGGCTTGTATAAGTCATAGATGATATCATATCAAGGTGAGGTAAGAATAAAAGTTCTAAAAGACTCTATGTAGAATATCCTACAAGTGGTGGTTTGGTTTAGGTGTTCGTACATGTGCAATTAATGTGGACCAAAGTAGACTGTCACAATCTATGTTTGAAATGGTGAACCCAATTTGAGCAAGAGAGGATTAAAACATGTCTAATGATATTATTTGGATGTTATATCTATTGGATGATGTTAATATATCCATGAAGATAATTTAAATGATTTTTAGCTAATATGAATGTGTATTCTTGTGTAATAAAGTCAACTTGAAGATTGACTAGGCTTGAAGGTTCTTGTCTTTGGTAGACTTATGTGAAAAGGTAGGTTGTTTGGTACTCTTAGAAGATCAAGGTAATTGGTCAAGATGTATGAAGATGTTCTTGATGTTTTATATCACATGTAGATTCTATCTATATGATTAGTTTATTACCTAAAATGAAGATCTATCTGAAAAGATGAAAGGCAGTGAATTGAGGGTTTGGTGTCTATAAACCCTAAGGGTATGAAAGATGAAGATTGGTTCTTTAAAAACCAATGATATTATGATAAAGAGAAGTTGTTAATATGTTCTAAGGACTAGATGTGATATGAAAATGGTGTTATCATGTTATTAATCTTCTATTTACATATCTAAAGATGTCAAAGTGTATTAGAGGCTCCTCAAAGTGAATAAGATCTCTCAGACCTAGTATTGACTTCTTATTGGCCGTAAGGGTATTTGATAAGTGTTTTGAATCTTGATGGCTTGTAAAGAATAAAGGTAAGTAGTTAATGTTTTGAGGGAATTTTGGAAGTTATTAAGGTATGTGAAATATGGCCTTATTAGCTCAAAAAGGAGTCTAAAGTGCTTATTTTAGAACAGTGGAATGGATGAGTTTGATCCATGAGACCATTGGCAATCTTCTTGGTAAAGTTTTATCCTTAAGTTATAAGGATTCTAGATGTTACATTGAATAATTATATAGATCATAACATATCATCATTATTCTTGGAGGTTACAATGTTTTAGATGCATGAAGATAACCTTAAGGTTATAGATGGTCAAAAGGCCTATTATATATGTCTTGAATATGTTGTTTAGTAACCTGAGCATGATAAATGTCCTAAGTTTTCTTGTTAAAATGTTGTTGGTTCATTTGTAGAGTTTGAGGAAAATTTATAAATTAATTTAACATGTTGTATAACCTAAAGATGACATGAAGGAACTCAAATTATTTTGTAGATGATGTTTTCCTATAGCATATCTAGATGCTAGTGATCCGAATGAGGAAGATTACAATAGTGCCTTTAAAAGTTATTTTGAGAAGATGTCATGTTTCCTTGATATCAAAATAAACTCATAAGGTCTTGAAGGAACATATTATCATGTTGTAATTAATTTGAAATGGTTTAATAGTCTGGGGAAGACAAGCTTTGAGTCATCATAAGTAGGGTTCTAAGTCTAAATATCAAAGGTTGAAGATTGTGGCATGTAGAGTTGCCTTGTTGCTCTTAGTCATGAGATTGAGTTGCTCCATAAGAAGAAGATGATCAAGTAAGATTCTTGCTATGTTTGGAAACATGTTGTCATTCTTACAAAATTATTTTCATAGGTTTATCATAGTATATGAGGTCTTTTGGACCTAGCCTGATTGTGTGTTGGCCAAAAAGATGTCTTGTATTTTTTCAAGCCTTAATGGCTTCTGGTGTTTTATTGATGCTTGTTGATACTATGAGGAGTTAATTTTATAGATTGTTCCATGCCTGCTTCAAAAATTCTTATTGTTTTAAGAAGATAAAGTGTTTTAAAGAGTTGTTTTTTAGACCTAAAGGAGACCTATTGAAGATGTCTTGATTCAAGCAAATCATAGAGTAAGAGGGAGCTATGTATGAGGCTTATTAGTGGTAGTAATTTGACGGGGAGTTTGTTTGCTTTATAAATAAATATGTCTAAGGATCTGGTAAGCAAGAGTGAGTGAGAGATCAGGTTTGGTTTAAAAATAAAGTATGATCTTCAAGGGAGATATGTAAGCTCTATGGCATGAAGTTATTTTCTTTAGATGGTATGAATTGAGTTTCAATAGGTGTTCCTTATTAGTCTTGTGGAAGAAGTTATGTGTTCTTACTTATATGGTTCTTTGAAGAATACATACATGATGTTAAGGAGTGCTTGGTGGTTGTTTAATCTACTTTGTCATTTATGGCAATGGGGGAGAAGGAAAAAAAGAGGTTTCCATAAATGAAAAAGGGGGAGATTATTGGAGGCATGTTGTCATTGATGTCATGTTTAAATTGATGTCAAGGGTAATGACAAAGTGGTGATGTCATGAGTTTAAGCTTGAAGCTATGAAAGGTAGGTTTGGATGCATATGAGATAAGGTAAGCATTATTTGGTACTTATCATGTTTTATTTATAATATTTATGTTGTTTAAGGTCAAGAGAGAAAATACAAGTATGTGAATAATGTCTTGACATAAGGCTTGGAAATTATATGTTGGCATAGGACTAGTAGCCTAGTATGATGAACATGTTGAGGCTAAGGAGAAAAAGGTTGGTATATTTGGAGTTTTGCATGAGTGAATATGACATGTTGATGTTCATATAAGTTCAATACAATAAGGATCTAATTGCTTTTTATATCCAAGTTTTGACATACAGTTCTAGACCTATTATGCATAATAATCTAATGAGGTCCAAATGAAGGGTCAAAGTGAGATTCTAGGATGGTATAGCTCTTGTAATCATAAAATGAGGTATTATAAGGTTGGTTAAATGTGTTTCCCAATTTTTAGGTACTGAGGATGAAAATAAAGTAAGATACAACATTAGAAGGGCACTCATGGATGCAGAGTGAAGGATGCCTAGCTTGATAAGAAAGTTCTTATGATCATTGGCTTGTGTAGAGTTTACATGGTCACCTAAGAATTTTTGAGTAGTTGAGGAAGGGTCCTAAAAATATTTTAGAATCATTTTGTAGAGAATCCAAGACCTCAAATTTATGAATGAATGTTAAGAAGATAAGTAGGTTTTTGTGCTTGCAAACCCTTATAGAGACTTGATTGGAAAGAATTTACTATAAATGACCCATAATGGATTTTTTGACTAATTTTGACTATTGGATCATATATAAGTCTCCTCCAAGTACTTACAAGTTGTTTTGGTTTGTCAAGATAGTAAGTAAAAGGTATATAAAGAAGCTTGTTTCTAGAGAAATTGATGTTACAAGCAGGGTTGATTGAGTCAACACATGAGAGTCATTGGATATTGAAGGTCAAGAATTTATCTTGAGGTATATGGATTTGGTTTGTCAATATATTCTCTCTATTTCAATATTTTTGATGTTCCATGATGGATAGTTGCTAAATCTATAGACAATGAAAATAGTGAATAATATCTAGGCAGATTGAATATGTGTTTAGAAAAGTGTTCTAGGTGAGTAGGGATGTATAAAATGACTTGGATATTTGTTTAATAACTATTCACTATGTTTAATTGGTCAAAAATTAGTGATGTTTCTCAAACATAGGTGAAGTAGCACTTTTAAAGTGTCTTATTTGAGTAGTGAATACTATAAGTTAGTGACTTGAGGAATTGGTTTGTTAGACCAACGAAAGATGTTTGAACAAGATAAATATCTACCTGAGAGTGAAATATAGATCAAATAAAATATATAAATGTGGATTATATGTTGTGAATGTGTTCTTTAAAGTGATATAAAATAACATCTACATGACTATACTGTTGGAAGCTATAGGCAGTCTGAGTGATCATTTTGAAGGAGTAAGTTTGATGTTGTTTAAGTAGTGTTAGATCATCCAATGAGTTTGGTTTTATTATATAAGTCCAAAATACTAATGAAATTTTATTTGATGACATGGAATTTCCCTGATTAGATATGGAGAGTCAAAATACTTGACTATCTTTTACCAGATTTGAGTGAGCCTATGACAAGGTGTTTTTGGATACTTGGAGCTTGAGTAATGAAACCAAATGGATTTGGTGTGTTTTTTGGAGTCATGGAGAACCTATCATTATGATTTTTTTAGGTTTTTGTTTGATAAAAATACTTGTATGCCTTAGTTATTTATGATTGTATTTTATGTGTTTCTAGGCATATTGATGATTAGGCTAGAATGGCTTAGTTCATAAGGTGAGTTGGTGTTATAGGTGGGAGTGAGCAAGGGTATAATTGAGGCATGATAAATGTGTTTTAAGTTTTGGTTGAGGCTAAATTTGGACCAAGGGTTCATTGTGTAACATGTGGTTTATGACAAACTAATTACTATAGGTCTCACCTAAGGGCTAATGAAGGCTTGTGACTTGGATGACCAAAGAGATAGTGTAGTACATGGATGTAACATGTGAGAAGGGTAATGTGAAGGCCAATGAAGGTATGTTTTGGGTTATATCTGACTTGTATGTGTATGGGCATGATTCTTGTATTTAAGCAAGGTCTTGTAAACCTATTTGTCTAGATTTGAAAGATCTAATGTATGAAGGTGTGGAACAAATAGAAGAAGGATTTGTAGAGGGGTGTGAACCCATGGAGACTTTCATAATATATTTTTGAAAATATGTATCCAATGGTGTTATAGGTGGTGATCTATTTTAAAATAGGGTTAATTATCTATTTTGAGTGATGTAGAAGAGGAAGAGGCTTGCTTGAGGTTGAGAGGCAGGTTTGAACATGTTAGAGCAAGAGAAGGTCATCATCAGGTATATAGGAAATTAGAGAAATGGTGGAAATTAGATATGAGGTGGTTGAGTGGGTGATTAATCACCTATGGGGTTATAGCCTCCTTACTAGTTGGAGGTATCTAAAGGTCTAGTAGGTGCTAGACTAAATTGAGGGGTGGGTGTTGATTAGTTGGTGCTGGTCTAATGTCTCATATTTGTGATATATTTATACAAATTTAGTCCATTGGTTTTAATATTGAGAGTGGATTTTCTCCCCTAGACGGTTTACCACATAAATGATGTATTGTGATGTGCTTCTCATGTTCTTGTTTTGTATGTGATCTCTTGGTCTTGATGCTTTTCTAAATGCTTGTAGTTTGTGATGATGAATCATGAATGATAAGTGAAATAAAAAAAATGGATAATTGATTCAACCCTCCACCCTCTTAATCATCTTGTACCTCTAATAGTTATTAGTCTAACATAAGTTATGATTCACCATGGGATGCATACATTGAGGAATTTTACATAGGGTAAAAGTGGTGGCACATCTAGTAGTGTCCCTCCTACTATTGGTGTTAGTTTCCATCTTACTTTTAGTAGCATAAATATAAATCATCTTAAATACCCTATACATTATTTCACATCATGTGGGAGGAAGTGTATTGTACCTCCTATTCAAGATATGCATACATGGGTTACATATTTGGAGACTATATGTACATTTTTGCAACACACTAGCACCAAGTAGTCTATGACATTTATAGTTTCTTCAACATATCTAGATAACATTACAAAATAGTATATTCTATATAAAGTTTCTTTAACACATTTGGACACCAACACACCTGAGTATATGCCATATATAGTTGTTTCAAGACCTCAAGACACTAACATGATAGAGTATACATCATTTTTTATTATTTTAAAACCTCATGATACTAGCATGCCAAAGTATATGCCATATGTAATTTCTTCACCACCTCCCATCATCACATGACTAGTTATCCAGGGCTTATCTACTTCTCCATCTATATTTGACGCACATGTTTAATTTTAATTATAGGTTATTTATCTATGCAAAAGAATATTAAGTTTATATTTTAGTATATATTTACTTAATTTACTAATATTTTGCTTCTTTAATTTGTTTCTTTTATAGATGATCACTTATATCTTATGTACCTCAGCTAGCTGAGATCCTATGTTGAGATTGTAATTAACACTGCATTACCCTATGCTCAAGTTGGGAAAGTTAGAAATTACATAAAGTTGTTATATATTGTTTAAATATTTTGTATACACCATCGCTTTTTTACAAATTGAATAATTTTCTCTCTTTCTATCCCTATCTTGCTCTCTCTTTATATACAAAAGGAATAATATTAATTTTGATTTATCTTAAATTAGATTTAGTTTTATTTGATTCATAATCAATCTCTTTCTTTGTTGGTTTTATAGATGATGAGAGATGCTATGAGCACCCCACATGGATTAGAATAATGTTTGAAAGAAGTTACATTTTAATCCAAGGATCTACTATCTCCCTAGCAACACTTGATTCAAAAACAAAGACTGGTGAGAACACATCACAAAATTGTTTTTTAAATTCAAGTAACACTACTCTACATCAATTTTATATTTGTATGCACATATAAATATAACCATGTATGTATACTCTTTGATATTCTCCATCATAGATATATTTGTATTCACGTAGCCCAAGTTAGCCGTTTAGGTGGCATGTGGTGATTCTAGAGCCATTTTTTTGTATAAATTTGTTCTTAGCAACTCTATCATTTTACATATAAAATTTTAATGCATTAAAATTTATATTTCATATGTTGTGTAGTCAGAAAAATTTTATGAGGTTGTGGAAGAGACATTTGGTCCTTCACATGTTAAGAGGAGAGTTTCTCCCCATAATGAGTCATACAACACCCCTGGTTCCACATCTATGGCAAGGAAGCACAATGTATTTGGTGGTAATGAGGAGTAGGATTGCTGGTTGTTGTGCTATGGATAGTTGTAAGCACAATATATTCTATATGCCATTATGGACCACATTATATCCTTATATGAAACATTTTGTATATGTATATTATGGTCTAGATTTTATCTTGATATCTCCTATTTTTGATGTCATTATGACATAATTTGGATACATGTACATTGTATTTGACCTATCTAGATGTGAATCATACATTGTTAGATTTAGTGTATTCATATTTACTTCTTATATGTCATTCTTATTTGTTGAGCATGTTGTTACATGCATGTTATCCTTCTCAAAAGTATTCATAAATGAATAAATTTTCAAGCATAGTTATTTTAATGTTCACAGACAGTTTAAATGTTTAACTTTCATGAAATTGATGTACTAGTGTTATAATGAGTACAATGTTTAAATTATCTCACCAATAAGGCATGAATTATAATAATATGTCATATTAAATCCTCTAAAGCCTGAAACTATTAAACTGACCACATGAATCCAAAAAGTAATTTTCCATGCCAAAAGATTCATCTGATACAAAATGTGCCTATTGATTTACTTATTTCAAAAAATTATATTAGTCTACTCCATCTAAATCTCAAGACTAGGATCCTAGTTCATCTAATGTATTTGTGCATATAATTAGCCCAAATTACAAGAGTAAAGACTTACTACTGGGAATGCAAAAATATCAAAAGGTCCAATGGCCATAACAAATAAACACTCAAACCATTACCACACACCTGATAATCAATTGAAATTTATGTTAGGCATATGGTATGAAAAAAGTATGAAGATATCCATGAGAATAAATTAAATGAAAAGGGAACATTTAATATTAACACCACTTCATTGCTGCAAATAAATAAAGGGAAAAAATTTAATAAAGTTTGAAGACAAGTCAAAAACATTTTAGACATGGTACCTAGAGAATTATTTTAAACATGATGAGAAACAAGATGCATGCTTCAAAATTGATTTTTTAAAACATAAATAATGAATCAATAGCAATAGAACTTAGAAAACTAAACACCTTTTAGTAAAAAAAAATTTAAATGCTTTTATGGGTGCAAGGCAAACATAAGGATTTGGTTGTAACAAACATTACTCTTGGAAATGAGCAACATATTAGTATTTCCTTTGATGCCAGTCTCTGTGAATCTCTCATTTCTAGGAAATCATACAAAAATGAAATATAGATTTGAATGCCAAAGTGAAACAAAATTTAAAGATAATAAACATGAGCTTATTGTAACAACTTTGAAAAATATGCACTTGCACTAAAATGGTAGTGCTTAATTTTTCACCAAATGTCAGATATGTTTCAACTTTCATAGAGAGGTAAGGAGAACAAAACCAATGCAATTTATAAATGTATGGAAATACTTGTAGTATCATTTGGGAAACTGACTAAAATAATTTATTTTCAAATCAAATCAACAAACTCAACACAAGCACTTTGAAAAAAAACATGACTACCCATCAGAAATGTTGCAATATAGGTCCAACCTACTTACCCAAAATATAAAACGTTCAAAATTTAAAGGAAAGTATTCCTCTTGACTCAAAAACATGGTAGGGTTTGTCCACCCCAAAAGAAAATGAAAACTAAAAAAAAATTGTATATTACAAAATCAGCTTCTATCCATTTCCAAATGGTAAGGGAGAGCTACTAAAACTATGTCAATATAGGAAAATATACTAGTTGCACTGTAATTTCACCATCCTCCAAGTTTACCATAAAATTTAACAACTTAATGGTATTTTTTGTTAAGTTTTGAAATGTTCAATGCATTTTCAATGTTTTACCAACTTTGGCAACATGATAAATCATGTTAAGTGTTATAAAGTTTTAGTGAGAACTGGCTTTACCAATGTGCATTAAATATGAAACATTTGTCTATCAGTTCAAATTCATGCTAAGTTTTAAACACACTTTCAATTTATTAACTTTGTATGTATGTATCTCAAACACACAATTTTTTTTTTCATTGAAGCTCACCCCAAACCATGTGAGGTCATCAATAATATGGATTTTTTATCCAATCAATGCACAATTAGTAATAATAATATTATATTTAATTGGTTAAAGACCTTGCACCTTACCTTTACAAAAGCTTCACATATTTTTATGCACATAAAATTGAGTGATCTGATTGGCCAAAATAGAAGACAATAATAACAAGTTAAAGCAAACTACATCCTATATCTCCCTTTAAAACTAATAAGATGTTAATATATTAATTTTAATAAAAATTTAATACAAGAATTTGTTGCATCTCTCTCTCTCTCTCTCTCTCACACACACACACACACACACACACACACACACACACACACACACACACACACACACACACACACACACACACACACACACACACACACACACACACACACACACACACACACACACACACACACACATCATAAATCGGTGAAGGGTATTGTAATTTTTTTGGTTGCATATTACAATTTTTTATTAATTAAGCAATATTTAAGAGACTAAGTTTTGCATTAATTTAATAGTATAAATATCAAATCTTAAAAAAAAATTGTTTCATTGGATTTTGATGTGACCTTTTAATCTTTCATTATAGTAGGTTGTTGTTAAGGGCATTTTTTTTAATGTAATACTTTTGTATCAATAAATTAAAGAGGGTATTATTATGCTGAGAGATGTAACCTTCAGTGGTAGCAATGTAGAGAAGCCTCTAACCATACCAAAAATGTAACTAATTTTTACAATACCTCCTGTATATTATATTTCAAGTAGCAACTATACAAAGTGTATTTCAAATTTACAACTATATATACATTTTATCATTATCCCAACAATTATTTGTTGTCACCAACATGGATTTTGTAGGCAAAAATAATATTTGTGGTAATTCTAATTATAAGAATAGTGGAGACAAATATATCATTCTTGATTATTTTCATTGCCTAATTTCACATTCCAAACTAATATAATAATGGTTATGTGTCATAATATATGCCAAAGAAGTGAAACCACATTTATTCTCTAGAAAACATGGTGATCACTAAAACAATGCTAGAAGTAATCAAACTAATTGCAGATCTCTTAGTAAAAAAATTCTATAATTACTTGAGGTGAAAAAAATCTCGCCTAAATTTTTCATGTATTCTCAAGTTTTGGCCCAACATTAAGAGAAAGATGTATTTGTTGAAAAATACTGGGAAGAAATCCCTTTAGCTAATATATCTCTTGATATTTGCAAATGCATGATAAAATAGTATTACCCATTATGGTTTGTACTACCCATATATATATATAGTTTAAACTAACATACATGTATCTTGGATAAATCTATGTAAAAGACATTGAGAGATATGATTATCAAATATTTATGATAGAAGTAAAAATAAGCACATTGAGAATGACATATCATAATAGACCTTTTACATAGATTTATGTAAGATATTTATGTTAATAATATATTATATTCATAATTAGTAGATATAAATATAGACTTCAAAAAATTGATTAGTGATGTTGTGATCAACACATCACATGATGAACATGACACAATCAAATCAACACTGAGGATGTTCTCATCCACCCTTGAAAATATAAAATTAATAATCACATATGTTGACACCCTATAAGTTACAAACCCTTTTATAATTGTTGCATGTCATGTAAATCCACTAGATGCATTAAATTTGGGTCTAGTGTATGATATGGTCCCTCTAGTGTTCAATATCACATGAAATGGTTTGTCATTGGCCCTCACCATCACCACTCAACTCACCTTAAAATATTATTTTTTATGTATTTATCTTTCCCCACTACTTTTCCATTTCTCAACATTACTGTGAAATGAAATGTCTCCTCCCTGCATAATATATTGCCACATTTTATGAAGAAACACACAACCTCATCTTCCATCATTGCCTACACCATTAATACACTTGAGTATAGTTTCTTATCCCTTCATACACAAACAAGATGGGATAAATGATCATATAAATTCACACTCCCTCACTTTACAAACCCCTTTACAAAAACAAAATGTTACATCCCTTTTAGCGTAACTTGTACCTTTGGGGTAACTTATAGTTGTAAATATAAATAAAGATGTAAAGGTAATTTTATGGCAACTTCTAGTTATAAATAAAAATAAGAATCTATCCTAAAGTCTCTTCATTCAGATGATTTATGGACCATGGAATTTGATGGTAGTTGTGCTACTGTTGGTTCAGGAGCAAAAGTTGTGTTGATCTCACCCGAAGGTGAAACTTTTCCTTACTCTTTCAAGCTAGAATTTAAAAACACTAATAATACTGTAGAATATGAATCTTTATTACTTGGGTTAAATGAAGCTAAAGGAAAAGGTATAAAAATACTCAAGGCAAGAGGAGATGCTAAATTAATTATCAAACAAGTGAAAGGCATTTTTTTAGTTAAAAATGATAGATTAAGATATTACAAAAATAGAGTTTGGGATGAGATATAATGTTTTGATGCCT
Organism: Torreya grandis; assembly: GCA_037957365.1. Taxonomy (NCBI): domain Eukaryota; kingdom Viridiplantae; phylum Streptophyta; class Pinopsida; order Cupressales; family Taxaceae; genus Torreya; species Torreya grandis. Next base: position 1,906,720 of record JARHVA010002768.1, read on the forward strand.
TTTCTATTGAAGCAATTCCCAGAGACTAGAACACTTGGGCAGATTCTCTAGTAGTATCAAATTCTCTCCTTCTTCCACACCCCAATTTTGAAAGGGATTCATATAAAATAGAACTAGTCTATCATCCTAATGTCCCAGATAATGCTGAAAATTGGCAAGTTTTTGAGAGTAATAAATAGATCAATTTTTTTTAGAGAATGTCGATATGTTCCTAGGGACTTATTTTGAAGGTTCTAAAATATAATGTAAAGAATTCACTCTTGATCTAGGTATCAATCCTAAAGATGATGTAATTAACTTAAAAGGAAATAAAATCCCTAAAGGATTGGTCTCTCTAGAATGTTTGTTCACTAGACAAGATAAATATACTAAAGGCAAACTTGTCCAGAATCCTACCAAATTGGAGGATTATCAAAAAATCAATATTGGAAGTGAGACTGACCCCAAATGGATCTCCATTGGTAGGTGTTTTTCACTAGAGGAGAAAAATAAATAAATTAATCTATTGATTAAGTATAAGGATGTATTTTCCTAGTGTTATGATGACCTTAAATATTTTAGATGTGGATAGTTTTAGCATCATTTTCCTTTGAAAGCAAATGCAACTCCTTTAAAAAAAGCTGAGAAATTATAACCCAGAAGTTGCTGAAGCTATATTTAAGGAAATTGACAAGATGTTGAAGGCTAGGATTATTTATCCAATTCATCACTCCACCTGGGTGGCAAACATTATTCCAGTATGCAAAAAGAATGGAGAAAAAAGAATCTATGTTGACTTCAAGAATTTGAATCAAGCTATTTTAAAAGATAATTATCCCTTGGCTATGATGGATCACATCTTGAAAACTGTTGCTGGGTCAAAAATGATGTCCATGTTAGATGGGTTCTTAGGTTATAATCAAATAAGTGTAGTTACAACTGACCAACATAAAAATGCTTTCACTACAACGTGAGGAACTTTTGCTTATAATCGTATGCCCTTAAATTTGATTAATGCTAGTGGAACTTTTCAACGGGTGATGGATTCATCCTTTAATGAGTTAAAATATAGAGTTATTGTCATTTATCTTAATGATTTGACTATTTTCTCTAGAAAAAGAGAAGATCATCTGAAGGATCTGGAGACCATCTTACAAAGATGCCTGAGTCATGGGATATCTCTTAATCCTAAGAAGTCAATTTTCTATGTTACAGAAGGTAAATTATTAGGACACCTAGTTTCAAAGGGTGGAATCAAAATTGACCTAGAAAGAGTTAGAGCAATACAACAGCTAAGCCTTCCTTCTAATAGGACTGGAGTTAAGTCTTTCTTTGGTTAGATTAATTTTTTAGAAGGTTCATTCCTAATTTTACTGAGATTACAAAACATATTTTAGGAATGATGAGTGAAAAATAAGTATTCAGATGGAATGAAGTTGCTAAAAAAACATTTGAAGATATTAAAGAGGTGATTACACAAGCACCTACTTTGGTAAATCCCAATTTACAAAAAGATTTTGTTATTTACTATTATGCTTTGAAACATACCATGTCTAGTATCTTGTTACAATAAAATGAAGTAAATATAGAAGCCCCAATATCCTTTATGAGTGTTCCTCTCAAGAAGCATGAACTTAAATATTCTTTGGTTGAGAAACTAACTTTTACTATATTAAAGGTTGTTAAAAAATTCATATATTATATACTTCATTCTCATAGTTGTATTTGTTCCTAGTTCAACTGTGAAAAGCATTTTGACTCAGCAAGAGGTTGGGATGAACAATAAAGTAACATGGGTTTCTAAAATTCAAGAATATGACCTAGAGATTAAGCCAACCAAATTAGTCAGAGGTCAAGGTTTGTGCAAATTGATAGCCAAAAGTAAAGAAGAAGAAGAAAAAATTCCTATTGTTCTATTGGTGAGCTTACAAGATCCATGGTTCCTAAACATCACACACTATCTTACTTATGGAGACTATCTCAGTCATTTATCCCCAAAGGAGAAAAGGAATCTAAAGTTAAAATCAACAAAATATGTGATTTGGGGTGATGTCCTATATAAAAAGGGACTAGATGGAACCTTTTTGAGGTGTGTCGATAAGGAAAAACAATACAAATAGTTGGAATTTTTTCATAATGAAGTCTATGGTGGACATTTCTCTTCTTCAGTCATAGCATTCAAGATCCATAGAAATTGTTATTATTGGCTAGGTATGTTCAAAGATTCATATAAATGGGTAGCTAACTGTGAAAAATGCAAATTATTTTTAGGAAGACCACAACTTGTAGATTTACCTCTAAGACCTATCATTATTGAAGAACCTTTCAAACAATGGGGATTAGACTTCATTGGGCCTATTTCACCTCTATCAAGTGCTGGTCATACACACATTTTAACAATAACTGATTATTTTATAAAATGGGTTCAAATAGCCCCTGTGAAGAGAACCACTTCAGAAGTGGTATGTAATTTTATCAAAGAAATATATTGGTACATTTTGGTGTTCCTCAAAAAATTATGGCAAATAATGCTACCAATTTTTCTTCAATAGAACTGACTTCATTCTACTATAAACATAGTATCTCTCTTTCTCACTCATTAGATTATTACCCTCAAGGGAATGGACAAGTAGAGTCCAGTAATAAAAATTTGATATCCATCATGAAGAAATTGGTGAGTGATAACCCTAGAGATTGGCATAAGAAACTATACGAAGTACTTTGGGATGATAGGGTAACCCCAAAAAGAGCAATAGAAATGGCACCTTTTGAGTTGGTTTATGGGATAGGAGCACAATTATCATTACCTCTAGAATTATCTATAACTAAATTACAAAATGTTCTTAAATATCAGTACTTTCAAAATTCTTTAGAGAAAAGAGTCATGTAATTAACAAAGATTGAATAGGAGAGGAATGAACTAGTTGATCTTATTAATGCTCATCAAACTAGGGTTAAAAAGATTTTTGATCAAAAAATTAGACCTAAAAATTTCATGGAAGGAGATGAAGTATTGCTATGGGATAGAAGGAGAGAACATAAAGGAGCACATGGAAAATTTGATTCACTTTGGAAAGGGCCTTTCAAAATTCATCAGGTACTTGGTCCTAATTATTTTATATTGGAATATCTGGATGGAACTATTTTAGCCCTATCCTCTAATGGATAGGATCTTAAGTTGTATCGACTATGAAATAGGTGTCCCCTATTTTGTACATAGCCTTTCCTTTGTTGCCATTTTTGGTGTTTTCCTTTCCCATTTTTGGTTTATCTCTCTCCTTTTCTTCCATTGCTATGTTTCAGTCTACATAACTAGAGTTTCTGAGTTTTCTACATTTTGTCATAAACTACAGTCCCCAGTCAGAGCCAATGTTACCTTTTGAGTCACCCTTATTCATTTTTTTGTGATTTTTTCCATAAAATAAGTTCACCCACTTATATCTTTTTGTGTGTAATTTCTTAAAAGAATTGAACCTTTGAACTTGAACCTTTTTGAGAGTTTAATGGTTCAATAGGTTCAATGGTTCAATATTTCTCAAAGTGAACTATTTGTCCCTTTGTGTATTTCAATTTTGATTTTGAACCTTTCGGTTAAACTTGAAACCTTTTTTAGAGTTCAAAAGTTCAACGGTTCAAGAGTTTAATGGTTCAAAAATTCAATACTCAATGTTTTTTAAAGAGTCATGTTCACTCAGTTCCCTTGTATAAATTAATGTGTCGTTGAACTTATCATTTGAACTTACCATTTGAACCTAACATTTGAACCTACATAGCAGAGTTCAAAAGTTTAACAGTTCAATATTTCAAAGTTCAATGTTTTTGGAAAGATCATGTGACTATTGGTCAGTCTATGTAGTTCATCTCGTATCATTAAACCCTGAAGTTGAACCACATTTTAAAAATTTTAATGGTTCAATGACTATACTCTCATCTCACCCCGAGGCTTTCTCTAAGTTAAAATTAGCAGGAAATTTAGAGGAGAATATATATCCAAAACTCATTATAAAGTAGAAAATTTTGAATTTTCATGAGGTTACAGATAATCATTACTCATCAAAATCATGTGTAAGAAAATGCTTGCCATTAATGCATATGTTAGAATGCATGTCTTATCAAGCATATTTAGCACATATTGTTTCAATTTAATTATTTGATCTAGTTAATATCTGTATCAAAAGAGAAAAATTCAAATTTAGCAAACAAGCATACTGGGAAATATAAAGGAGAATAACATAGGTGATATAAGATATTTGATTGCTCAAATTCATAGTGGTTTTAGATAAATTTAAGGAGAGTTTTACTCTTACTGGAAGCTTCTTCCTTTACTTGGTTAGAAATAAGAATCCTTATGACTTTACAACATTATTTAAGAAGTTTAAAACATTTTATTTTCATTTTATCCTCCAACCTATGGCCATGAAATCTGCATGTATCAAATAAGAGCATGGTCCTAGTATCATATGTTCTCCTCCTAAAATTGGGGACACCTCTCTGGTCTAATATGATTTGGAAGATTTTAAGGAAAGGGCTAGAAATCCTATGTCAAATACGATGATGCAAAAGATAGTAGAAAGTGGTTTGGTTGAAGCTATAACCTTTCCCATGGCTTTCCAATGCCCTAAATTAATCCTTGAATACATGAATAGATATGAACCTCATAACAGGTGCATCAGGACTGCAGATGGCAATGTTTACTACATATCAATAGATAAACCCTAATGTTTGTAATGATAATTCCTCCCAAGGAACCATACTCTGACCTCAATATTACTTCTTCATATGGTTATTTTTCATTTAAGAAAGCAATTTACAAGAGTGTGATTGCTAGGAATTGGCTTTTGAAATTCAAAAAAGGGGGTTCAAGATTGCCAAGACCATTAACAAGAAATCATATGATTCTAGAAGTACAATATATTATAGTATTACTACATAGACTAAAAGGCAATGCTCATGCATATTATTGGGAAGACTAGATGTACTTCTTTATATAGGTGATCCTCTAAGGAGAGCAATATTTGGATTGGGCAGAAATTGCAGCTAAAAGTTTGCATTAGGGCTTAAGTAATTGTTTGGGAAATAAAGATTTTTATATGTATTCATACCTCTTCTATTGCTTGACATGTACAAGATAATGGGTAGGATTACAACATGCACCCTTGGATGAAGATAATAAAATTTATGAATATTACTCATAGTTGTAAATGCATAATTTCTATGAGGATTATAGGAGAGTTAATGATGTTTTTACTAAGAGGATGACTTTTAAATTGTTAAACAACATTAATAAAAGGTTGTCTAATGAAGCTATATAATTAATCAACATTTATGGTAGTTTCTTCATTCATTTTTCAAGGTTCACTTATATCAGAGTTGGGGGTTTTGATGGTGAACCTTTAAGGTTACTTAAGTATGTTTTTGACTTATTTGTGGTAATAGAAGTCTGTAGACAATTAGCACATGTAGATAAACAATTGCCAATGAAGAAGAAATATGGTATATATTTTCCTATTGAAATTGGATGTTATTCGTGCAAATCAACTTTTGATGCTTTGAATTTAGAATTAGATCTTTAAAAATTCAATTTTTAATACTTCATACCTAGATCATAATTTGACAACAAAGGTTTTTCTAGAGATAACTTGGATCATAGAATAGGGTTGTCACATATTCCTTAATTGGAGGATTATTGGGAGGATTGTTCAGATGAATTTGAAGTTAGAAAAAGACTATGGTCCAGGTTCTCTTTAGGGTAGATTATTACCCTCAATTTAAATATGGACATCTCTGGAATTTTTGACAATGATGAACAGGTGACTGATCCACAATTTGAAAAGATAGAACAATCACCTATTCCATAAATTGACTGAAAGAAAAAGGAAGAATATAGAATTGAGGTTAAGACCCTCCTAGTGATAAGAAGAACTGAGAAATGGTTGAGAGAGCAAAAACTTGGGGGAGATCAAAACATAGCTTCCCAGTAATGTACATCAATAATTAAATCCCCATTCCCAATAAGCTCCTCTAATAAGCTTATTTTTATTTGTGATGTAGGTACTTCTAGAGAAAAAAATAGAAGGGATCCTATCATCAAAGAATCTAAAAAGTCCCTTGTAACTACTTTGCCTCCTCATGCCACCACATCAAGGACTTAAAGCAAGAGAAAAAGTTAGATTTCTGAAAAGGTAATTATGGATTTGAATTCTGAATAAGATTCAAGAGAAGCCAAAGGTAATAAATAATCTAGTTCACCAATGATGTAAGAGGTTAGTGCAGATCAATAGATAGTGTTTCCTTCTGATTTTGCTAATTTGATGATTATTTCAACTGTGCCTTTTGATTAACCAAATCCTGATAAAGAAGCCTCATCCTCTGCACCTAAGTGGCTTGAAAGTTCAATCAAAAACAAAAGGAAAGTAGTACCATTGTCTTTACCCTTGGAGGATATGGTGAGTAAATGTTTAGGGAAAATTCCTAAATGTAAAAAGTTAAAAAAACATCTAGGGTAGACATCGACCCTAATATATGGAACTAGAATGTATAACTAGCTAGGCCAAAAACTAATGAAGAAGTTCAAGATCCTATAGTTTAGGATTTTATTATTTAAAAGGTGGATCTTGGGACGTCATCACGTGTCATAGATGTGCATCACCTTGAATCATGCACCAAAAGGATAGTCAACAAAACCTGGAAGGAGAAAAAAGATAAAAGGGAATTAAAATAGACTATGTGGTCAATGACATAGTACATTAATGCCATTCATAGCTCAGATCCATTACTGATCACCTAAATGCCCCTATATTTTGATCCAAAATCACCTATCAATCAAAGGATGCTGGATCAGATACACAGAGGCAAAATGGTTACCAGGGTATTTGATAATTGGTTGGATAACATCATTCAGAAAGGTACATACTACATTCATAAATTGAAAAATGTATATGATCTAACCACAATTACTGTTAAAGATTTGAAGACTCAAAATGCCTTGTGGATAAAAGCTGAAGGAAAATGGATGAGTGTGATGATCCAGATTTATGAAGTGCAAAAGTATGGAATAACAAAGTTTTTGTCAGAGAAGAACTTGACAAGTTTGGATGAAGATGTATTATATGTAAGAAAAATATTAAATGGAGAAATTTGGTATCTTGACAAGGATGAATGGAAATCACAAAAATGATCAAGGAAATAATTGAATTCATTCATTCATTACAACATGATCTATAGAGTATTGATATCAAATACATAATAGATGATGGAAAACTAAAAAAATATATCAATATTTTGATTCAATCCTTTAGGGAAAAGATCAACACCATTAAAGAAAGTGACAAGTTATCAACTAAAGATTTTTATTAGATTTCAAAGGTAGATTCACTTCTTTGTCACTGCATCAACACTTTCCCAGAGCACACATAAAAGATGGGGAAAATTTGGAGGGAAGAAAACATCTAGAAAGCAAGGATAAAACATGTTAACATTCCAAATCTTATGAAAATCAAGAGTTTGTTATGGCATTTCAGGAGTGGAAAGCTCAACGTGTCTACCCAATCGAACAAAGCAAATCTAGAGATCTTAATCCATCACTTCAACAATGATTTTACTTACATACTTTCTTTTATTTAGTTATTTAGTTGCTTTTCTATTCAAAACTTGATCTTTATTGAATTTTGAAAAACGAAATCCCATATGGGTCAGAGTTACTTTATCTATGGTTTAGTTTGATAGGTGGATTAGTTATGGCAACCGTATATATTTTTAATTGTAAAAGACATAGGATAAAGAAGGGAAAAGGGTTTAAGAAATTTTAGAACTGGACCACTGTTGTTAGCAATATATGTAATGTTTGTCTAATACATTTTCATCTATGAATGAAAAGGAGAATCAATTGCTACATACTTAGATATGTGTATTTGAGTCTTTGAAATTAGGTTTTCTATGTGAAATCTTCTTTCATATAGTAATTACTCTTCCATTAGACAATTCATTGTATGTGTTTTATCTTTACTAGTTCAACAATAATATGTTTATCTATTTGATTTTTATTGAAAATAGAATCTGTGTATTCTATTATCCATTAATATTATAAAATCTCACATTCATAACATGATGATGTATGGATGTTATTTTACCTTTAAAACACTTTCTGGTTAAAAGTGTATCTAAATATTTCAATTCATTGAAAATATTAAAGGGAGTTGTACCTTAATTCAGAGGGGAACTAGTCTTAATAGTTCACCCATTTGTTGTTTAACTTATTTGTTCTTGAAAGAAGAAGGGTATAGAGTCAAAATAGAACATTTTTAGATAAGGACAAATCTGTTAGCCAACACATTCTTAGAAGTTAGTTATAGTCACTAGGTGTGTTATTTTCAGTTTTCTTTTCCTCTCTTGTCCTTTCCTTGTATTGTGCATTCAAAAGTTAGTGGGCAAAATATTTTCCTCAATAACATAATTTTGGTTGAAATTTGAGAATCTAGTTTTCATTTGAAATATACAAAGCAATGGATGGTTGTGATTAGTTTAATTGTATAATAGTCATACATTAAATTAATCACAACCATCCAATGTTTTGATAAACATTATTATTTGAGATATCATATTAATAGGGGAAACCCTATGGGAATAAGGCAAAGGCCCATTTAGCCCACAAACATATTCAATGTATTTTTAGTAATAACTACAATGTAAGTGATCCATTAAGCATACAAGTACATGAAATGTATTTTCAGTAATAATCATAATATAAGTGACCCACTTAACACACAAACATTTTCAATGTATTTTTAATAATTAATAATCATAATACAAGGGACCTATTTATCACACAAATACCTTTAAATAATTGTTAATTATGTAGAGAATAATATTATGACATGTAAATTATAATTACTAACTCATTAACTTGTATTGATCCAGAGATATCCCTCACAAATTAAATTTGACAATAGTATAAATATATTTAAAATTTTTAAACATAAAACTCTCTTGATTTTTTTAATGTGATAATAAAATTTATATAAAATGTCAAAAATTAATTTAAAAAAAATATAATAAAGATATATTTAGTTTCATAAATATTATATTAATAATATAGTTATGCTCATATTTTATTTTCCTTCTTCAACATTTTAAACTTTGACGCCATCTTTGATGTCATGAGTGGAAAAAGTTGAGCCATAACAAAATGCATTATTGTGACTCTTCAAGTGGCACTACTCCCCATGGGTCTTCAAAGGTTCCCCATATAAAAAAATAGTAAAAAAAGAACCACTTACCAATATCAAAAACAAAATGCATCATTGACTTTTCAATGACTGCATGAAATATGAAATAAAAAATGAAAAATAAAAAATAAAAAACAAACATGTAAAATGGGTGCATGATTATAACATGACAAAAAACCAAGTGTATATTTATAAATTAAAAAAAAGGATGTAAATGTTGGGTGCTTGTCTTTTGGTTTGAGAAAAATAAAGTTTAGTTTTGTCAGATTTGAACTTTGTCACCACTTTGTGGCTATTGGCACTAATTTTATTTGTTTTAGGCTTCATGTAATGTTTTGTTGCAATATTTTGTGTTGGCTCCTACATTATATATTGGAGTGTTTCAGTATAATTATTATTAATTACATAAGGGATAAAAAGTGCCAAGTTCTTATGGGGATTTAGTTTACTGAACTATATATGAATAGTGTGTAGGTGGTTTTTTAAATTGAGGTGGTAATTGTGGATTATATTAGCTCCAATTCAAGTTAGATAACATATAGTTTTAAATTACATTAGTAGTTTATTAAATAATAGTTGAGGATAAACATTACCACCTCAATTATGTCTATTCAAAGTAAGTTATTTGCATGTCTCATCATTTATGAATAAAGTAGTAGTGTTGCAGTTGCAGCACAATGTTTATTCAAAATAGTACCATGTATAGTTTAGCACAAGTTCTAGTGGACTTATGAGATATCAATTTGTACCCACTTCATTCCTTACTAGCTTGGTTTAAGATGCAAATGACTATTTGCCTTGGGTTCTAGGGTCACATGAAATTGATCACACTATTACAGCCCGCTATTTTAGTGCTGATTTATCCTAGTTACATGAAATATTTTTGTAAACAAGAGCTTTGAAAGTAATCAAGAACTTAAAATGATCACAACCATGACTTAATGTAGCACAAGACTGAAATCTATAATGTTAATTCTTCTAGTGGCGAAACTAAATTCCTACATTTTCAAATTTTCCTTGTTATTAACTTTTCATATTAAGACTCATAATTCAAAGGAATTCAAACAAAAATGCTTTAACTCCTGTAATCTCAAAACCCACCTATTTTGCTTTACAAAATAAAATAAAATTGAACACCTTAGTTACTGTATAAAATATTTTTATTATTGTTAGAAAGATATATTTGGCAAGACCAAATTTTATATGATCATTAGTGAAATCTAAGCCTTCAAGAATTTCTTGCAGTGATTAATTCACTGTTAGTTTCAAATAGTAATCCCTAATACTTCTAAAATATACAAAACAAAATCAAATTAGGAGTAGCTTCAAACTAAAAAATCAAAGGTTGTGTAGATCATAGAACATTACCTATAGAACTATGTAAATGCCTAATTTACTAGTGGATTTTATGCCTAGCTATCCTTAGCTAATGTTTTTTGGAGTAACTCAATCCAATGGGTCTAGGTCTAGGGTTGATATATCTATGACACCAAAGAGGGAAATTAGAGGCAATTAGTTTAGCAACATGAATGGGCCTAGCCATGATGCTAGTGCTATTAGGAGACAAAGAGATTGAAATTGGTAAGGAGAAAGAAAGAAAAGGGGGGTACAATAATGATAATTCAGATGAAGATGAAGGTGTTAACAACCCTCATCAAAATGTCACAACTATTGCAAGTAGTGCCCTGAAGGGCTTTCTTAGGAAACTCGAGGTTGGGCTAGATGATATTTTACTACCAACTATGCCCTTTTCACAATAGACTAGTCACTTGAAAAGGATTATATCTAGTTTGAGGGTTGAAGGTGATCAACTATGTGAAATATTGCTGATTGTGATTGAGGATGCATTGAGAAATTTCTTGGTGGATTCATTTGTTCTAGTGCTAATGGTTTTACTGAACCATGAGAGCAATCCTGACATAATGCTTCTTACTACCAGAGCGTTAACTCACCTTTGTGAAGTGCTTCCCCAAGTTTATGTCTCTATGGTACATTATGGTGACATTCCTTCTTGTATTTAATTTTAAAAAAATAACTATATTACTTAAGATCACCATTCTATGATATAAATAGAAGTGGATTCAAATAACATGTCTTTATATAATTTACTATCTTTTCAATCCCATAAGGTACGTAAGTCATAGGTGGTGGGTACATCTATCACACAACAATGCAATTTTTGAATTATTCATATTTAATGAAATATCAATATGTTATTTCTTTAAAAATGTAATTTGATTCATAACTTTAGTATTTACTAGTGATTGAGATAGCTATACGAATTTGTGGTGTTATACATAGTTAGCAAAATTATCTAAATGAAATTACATTTTTTTCATATAATTTCATTCACACAGTGCTGTAGAGGATAATAAGATGGGCAAACAAACCTGGGGGCCAATGCAAATGACATTTTTTTCATCTGTGAGAATTAAAAAGCAAATTTAAAAGTGAGTAATTTAGAATAAATATTTAAGAACGATCTATATATATAATATAATATAATTAAGTTTTTTAAGAATTGAAGAATAAAATAACATATTCCCATTAATTATCCATAGATTAACAATGAAATATAAAAACTATTTAACCACTGACCCCTTATCATGTCTTCCATCATAGCACATAGGATACAACACAGTAAGTTACAAATATATATAGTAATATAGATTTGGTGAATAAAAAATAAAATTTAATGGAATTTTTCTCTCTCCTCTCCCCTAAACTGAACTAAAATCAAATCTCCTTAAAAAACCCTAAGTCTATAATTTGCTGACAGCAAGCCCAATTGGCCTCCTATAAATCCTAAATCCTAAAAACCCTAAATCCTCTCCAATTTAGTAGATTAAACAGATCCACATGGGATCCTACAAACCCAAATTTTTTTGCCCTTTGCATATGCAAATAAAACATCATATGTTATGATCCAATCACAAACCCAACATTTTAAATGCAAAAATTTCAATGGAATGAATTGAATTTACATTAAAAAATACAAAGATCATCTAATCTTGATAATTGACAAGCCTATGATGACTGAAGATTTTAAGATCTTGAGCTACCTGTGGCCTCAATTAAGTAAATACTTAATGTAATTTAAATCTTTTTTCTCTATAGAGGTTGCATTTGTTTTGAATTTTGTAGACACTATGTGTTGGATTCTACGGTGTTGTTTGGGGTCCTTAGATCTAGCTATTTGTAGAAATCCTTTGTACAAACTAAGCACCTATCTTTGCATGCTAGTGCCATAGTAGAGCCATACATAGCTAGGGATTGTAAATGAGCAATAAATAAGCACCTTTTTCTATTTCAACAATTGTAGATGGCACCATTGCCATCACTGGCTGACATTTCTAGATATTCCTAGCATACATTTGTACAGAGCAGTCTTGATTTTCATGAAGGCAAAAATAACATGAATTTTTATCAACCAACCAAAACATTAATATATATGAACAATTAAAGATCTTAAAATTCATTTAGGTTTAAATTTCACATAATTTTGAGGAGACAAAATGATAAATTTTGATTGGTTGACACAGAAGGAAATAATTTCTAGTTAATTATAAATGGATGCTAATAGATCCCTTTGGGACTAATAATAATATATGAAAAATTTATATATTAAAATAATTAGTTAGTATATATAATAAAAATTCTTTGTTAAAGGAAAATATCAGTTTGGAATATGGTAATAAAAATAAAGATCATAAAGTAACATTAAAGAAAACATAATATCAAAACAACATTACATATATCTCATGTATATAAAAAAAAAACTACATATATCTCATGTACATAAAATAACATTAGATATATCCTATGTACGTAAAAATAAATTAGGTACAAGTCATCAAAATAGAAGGAGGAGTAGGATCATCTTTATGTGTGAGAGTAGGCCCAGAAGGTGCAACAAAGGGAAGGTCCAAAGACCCAACCATCAATAGGGTTTGGAGGAGCCAACAAAATAATGTCCCATCTATTAAGACATTTTGCCATAATGTTAGAAGGCTAGTTGGTAACCCTACTAGGAAGGATAAACATCAATGTTTCCACATGGAAATAATGATCACCAACCCCATCATTGAGGGGGAGTGGAAAACTGACTACGGTTATGGGACTAACTTCAAAAAAGTCTTGGTGTTAGAGGTGGTGGGCCCTGTGGTGGATGGTCTAGGGGGACGTAATTCCTAGTACAAGGACCTCTCCCCCAATGATCAAGTAGTTATTGAAGATGTCCAACCTATATGATGACCTTTTCAGCTTGGACTTAAATCTACATGAAGGCCAAAGATAATACAAAAACCTTGTTATTAATAGAGAAATGAAAAGAAGACTCATCATTGTTAAATAAATTAGAGTTTATAACTTTCCATAATTAAAATAGAATGATAGATATAAATAAATTCCATCAAAAGATATAGAATCTAGCCAATTTTTAGAATCCCAAAGGTGGGCCAATTGACATGAGAAAGGCTCAGGATGGTAGGGCTAAAAAATATTGTGTATCTACAACTAGCTAGATTGCACTTTGGGACATCTCTAGAAGGTGTGCTTGAAATATTCAAGTCTAATATAGGTTAGACACTTAGGTGGAACAATTTTTGGGTGAGAAAGACATTCCCTAAGTGAAAGTACTTAATAGACTAGAGACCAAACAAAGTGAACTACCTTAGATTCAAGCTTGGCTTTCCAAATCTTATCAAGTCAAGCAAGCCAAATTCTAGATGAGGAGTTAAGGTTTTGGCACCTATTGAGCTTGCTAAGGATTTAAGAAAAGGGGATACTCACCAAATAATGGAGGCCCAAAGAATAATTATTGAAGTGGGTATCATAATTCCACCTCCAATATTTTCACCATGAGCATCGAGGTTGAATATCTAGCTTGTCAAGCATGACATCTGACTTTAGCTCCTAAATGTGAATAATAATTGGTAAGTAAAAATTACATAGATTTAATTTTGATTTTAACATAGGCAAAGAAGCCTAGTCATGAGTGGAAACCAAATCCTTTATAGTATGAATCTCTTTTTAAAAAAGCCTCAACTTTTATACTAGGAAATTTTGCCAACATAAGACTAGTATTGATCATTATTGGATGCCACTAGAGATTGTGGTAACTGAAGGAAAGACTAATAAATTTTTTTATAAAAAACCCATTTTAAATAAGGCTTAACAACCTCATAGTCTTTCCAAATGATTTTAACAAAAAAAATGCCTTCAATTTTGACCAGAGAAAACATGATTAAGAGAGTATAGAAACCAATGTTCTTCCAACTAGATTTACCATAAGGAGATCTAGATGATTTATAAAGATAGAATAATTTTATAGGATTCATTACCTTCAATGAATATAGTCACCCATTTGTCATACAAATTAATACTCTCTGTATAGATGTCAATAATTCCCATACATCCTTTATCATGAGGCATACAATAAATATCCTAGGTAACTCTATGGAAACACTGCACTTGTTTATCATTAGACCAAAGAAAGTCTATGAGAAATTTAGCCAACTTGTCATAGGAGGCTTTATAAGGGGTCAAATAGGAGGATTATTAGACATGAGTAGTAGCCAAAATTATGGTTCACATCTGGAACTTCCTTGCAAGGGAGAGGAGTTTGGTGACCTAGTACTCCACCTTTTTCTCCACTCTATTTATGACATATTACCACAAATATATAGGGAAAATATAAAAGGTAAAAGGGATCCCCAAATAATTGAATCATTCTCCTCTATGAATCCATTTTGATCTATATTGGAGTAAACACTTGGGCATAAAAATCATACTTTGTCTAAAACATTGGGTTTTATTCCATTGCAAGATGAACCTATAAGCTAGATAAAATTTTCAAGACACTACATAGCTTCCTTGAATGAATTTTCTTAATCTTCAAGAGTGAGGAATATATCATCTACAAAGAGGCCATTGATGAGTTGAGAGGATCGATCAAATAGAACAATACCCTATTCAAGACCTCGCTATGCTCTATGAGCTAATAAATAACCTAGAGCTTCAACATATAGGACATATAAGGTCATGGTAAGGGGGAAAGCTTGATGAATGGAGTGATAGAGGCCAATATAGTCAAACATTAAGACCATTGATAGTGAGATAGGTTAAGGCATCTGTAAATAAAGTTTAAATCACTTAAATAAAGAATGGGCCAAAGCCAAGAGCCCACAACATGCCCAAAATGAAAGGTCATTCAATACTATTGTAAGCCTTCACAAAATCAAGTTTGAGAAAGATGGTCCTATAATGAGAGGATATCGACCATTCCATACCCTCCTAAATAATAATAAGGTTGTCAATAATATATCTACTTTTGATAATACTAGTTTGCTTGGGTTTGACAATGGAAAGTAATATGAGATGGAGGTGGTTAGCTAGAGCTTTACTGAGGATTCTATAAGACATATTCAATAGAGTAATTGGGCACCAGTTGGTAATAAATTCAAGGTCTCCTACTTTGGGTATGGACTTTATGCTACCTTGATTAATAAGAGAATCACATGATTTATTTTGAAGACCCTTTTTATAAACTTAGAGCAAATTAGGCCCAACAAACTCCCAGGTGGCTTTATAAAATTTCTAAGGGAATTCATCAGTGTTAGGGCCTTTTTCATTTGTCATGCTATGAAGTGACTAGGAGAGCTCATGAAGTAATAAAGGTATTATGGATAGGGAATTTTATAAATGGGTTAGAACAATCATCAATGTAATATACATTCAAATAATCTAATGCTTCTAAAACACCTTAGGCCATGTACTAAGAAGGAGCAATATCTATGCAATAAAGGAAATAAATAAGAAGAGAACTACCAATTTTAACTTCCCTTTGAGTGACTTAATTTCAAAGTTGATTGTAAATGTGTTGAGCTTGGTATGTGAGCAAGAGATGTTTGGCAATGTCGATTCCTTTAGATGGACAACATCTCCCCTTGTCACTAGTGTGTTGTGGTTTGGAAAGTAGAAGGAAATTAAAGATCTAGATATAAATCATCAACATAAATTCATGTTGAGAGAGATTTTTAAAGATAGAGGGTGACCCCTCTATTTATAGCAAAGTTGAATCATTTGGAGCCATTGATCTCATTTGGGAGATAAATGGAGAAGGTTGAAAGGTTTGTTAGCCATTGATATTATTTAGGATATAAATGGAAGAAAATAAAGAGGCCATGTGAGGGGCATGGGCTTTGTCTTCCACCGATATGAGTTTAGAATAAAGTGTCCTTCCACATGTTTGTCCCTTAGGGTGATGTACTTTCCAAGTTAACATGCTGGAGGATGAGGAGGATAATTGGATTTATTAAATTTTAAATATTCATGAAATGTGCATTAAAATTGATTAATTAACCTAATCAAGTGATTAGTTAATTAATTTAAAAGATTATTTGTGGTCTCATTTATAATTTATTTAGCTTTTAATTTAATAAGTTAATGAGATGCTAATGAAGGGAAGATTGATTCTAGAAGGCTTATAGAATAATTTGATGAAATGATATAGTGTATTTCCCCAATCAGGGATGCACTAATATGATTTAGGAAGTACACACCAAGTATGCAAAGAAATTAGGATGATTTGATGATTTTTGGTTAAATCTATGTTTGATTGTAAAAGGTAGTTTTGAATGTAGTTTAGACATGAACGTGATTAAAATGCAGTGTTTCCATTTTTCCCTATTTGAGTAGGCATTTTAAGAAATAAGGTGAAGTAACATATTTTTAAATAATGAAAAGTCATTAAAATAGAAGAATAATATGAGGAAGATGAAATATTGATTAAATAATGATGCCTAAGTTGATACCCCAATAAGGGGATTGATGAGTTCCAAATGATGACCCAATAGGGTGATTGATGAGCCCTAGATGACCCATATAGGGGTTGGGTAAAAATTTATTTGTCACAAATGAGCCCTCAAAAAAAGGAAATAATGTAGAATACTAAGAAAAAAGAGTAAAAATAACCTATGGAAAAAATTAAACCACTTGAGCTAATGATAGGATGTTTGGATTTCTAAGAATGAATAAGGATGAAATTTCCCCAAGAAGTGTAGAATGATATATTCAAAAATAAGCTACCAAATTAGACTTACCCCAAATAAGACAAAATCAATGAGCTAGGAATGATAAGTTTCCCCAAACAAGGTAGAAGTGATGTGTTTTGCCACAAAAAGAGAAAAAAAGATTGGTTGTGCCCTAAAAAGAGTGGATTTGAGATGAGAATTTGGAAATAAAAAAAACTAATGGGAGAAAGCAAACATGTATGGGAATGGTATAATGAATTTTCATGACTGAAGAAGCCACAAAGAAATAAATGCATAAAGATGGCCAAAAGTGATGACAAATGGAGTTGAATGATAAGATAAAGACTGAATAATGATGTGAGTGGGGTTGAAAAATTTTAGATAAAGGATGGAGAATTATGGTATGTTGTCATTAATTTTTATGTATCATGAGCATCACATATTTAGTTAGGATGTTCAATGATTTATGTTTTGGTTTAGTGAACAAGGAGATGTATTACCATAACATAGTCATATTAGACCTTTTGTTCATAATTTAATTTTACATGTTGACATTATGTACCATAATTAGTAATGAATCATGATAAATTTGTATGTTAGAAGCATGGAAACTTAATTTAAATGCAAATGTAAACAACTTATGATGAAGATACTAATAATAAAGACTTAAGTGTAAAACATAATGCAATAAACTAAGATAAGTTTAGATACAAATACCTAGAACTTGAGATTAAGATATGAATAATCAAGACCTAAGTGTAAGGCATAATGTAATAAACAAAAGTAGTTAAAATACAAATACTCACATCTCCACATCAAGATATTAAAGATCAAGATGTAAGTGTAAAGCATATTATAATGAACTAAGGAAACCAAGAAAAAATAAAGAAAATAAAAGTAAACACATGAAAACTAATAAAAAGTAAACAAACATTCAACAATCACAAACACAACTTCAAAAAATAATATAAACAAAAAAGTAGTTAGGCTACTCTAGAGACCAAGGAGTGGGTAGTAAAGAGTGGATCAACAAGATTTTTAGGTGAAACAGAAGAATAGGAAGAGTGTTATGTGATGATTATGATTATGGTTTATTGTGATAATGATAGATGATACATGGATAATTATGACCACTCATAATAATGACAATCATAAAGGACTATGGGACTATTGAAAATAAGAATTGACATTATGCTTGGTTGAGTAAAGTGACTATTTTATAGAGTCCATGACGTTGTTGTATTCTTGTAGTAAGTGCAAATGATGAGATGTGATCGAAGAAGATTGATCATGAGTGTTCTATAACCCTTAAAATAGAAGTGTTTACAATATTGGGTTCATGTGATTAATTTATTTATATCTATAGTGAGTCAGGTCTAGACATAGAAGCAAATCCACTAAGTCCTAAAATATCACATATTAGGAGCAATGGTAATACAGGTGGGGATGATCAATAACCACCACCTCTTTATATGATATATAAGGTGAATGTGCTAATATTTCAAAATCTAAAATGAGTGATTGATTTAGTATAAGAATTATTGTGACAAAAAAAGTTGATTGAGTGAATGCCTCAAGCACAATAGAATATGCACAAGTTTTATTACATGAAATACCAAGCCAGGGAATATGTCCAAAGGTTTGAACAACTATAACTATAATCAGATAGTCAAAGAGGAATGCCAAACTATGCTAGGGGGTGAAAAAATTGGTGGTGATGATTTTTGCTTGTGAAATCTTACCCAAATTGGGGAATGAATCAAAGGGCAACATTGGAAGAAAAAGGTTCAAGGCTGAGGTGGGGTTACAAATCACTACAAGGTCAAATGCACATAGAAATCACAAGAAAAACCTTACCGATAATAGATACACAAGTAGTGAATAATGAGGGTCAAGATGTATAACCTTCAAGCATGTGTTATTATTTTAGAGATTGGGCATGCAAGCCCCATGTGCTTGAGGAGGGAACTTAATTATGTGAGTTGGAATAGAAACCCATGAGATAAATGATCGAGGGTGTGAGAGGCCAAATGAGTGTGATGATGTTTAATTATTCATCAAAGGTGATATTTTTGTAATGGTGTTATGGTGCTGACATTACTTTGTATGAGTTGTGTAATGTTTCATAATATATTAAGAAAGTGTTTGTTGATATTTTATAATTTTCACATATGCATGGGTATTTATATCTTTTTATTTTAGTGTTTGTTTTAATCATTTTGAATGATGTTATATAATGTTAAGATAAAATAGAATGATTTATATGTATGGGTAAGGGGGTGGACAAATAAAAAGAAAGTGACCAAGCTATCTCCAAATACCCCATGCATGTGGACAATGCCTACATAGTCTAATTGACTTTAGGCCAAATGGAGTTCTCTCAAGAAAAAAGATAAGAATAAGAATGATGATAATTACAAGATTTATATTCAAGGAAAAATAGAGAGGGTATAATCACAAAATGGTGAGAGTTTCAAATGGAGTGAGAAACATGAAATGATAATGAGAGTGGCTGAGCTAACCTGAGTTGCCCAATACATCCAAGTGATACCTACATAGTCCATGTAGACCTTAGCATGATGTAGTTCTCCTAGATATGAAAGTGAAAATGAAGTAATGATAATGATTATTAGAAATGATTTTGGTAGGATAAGAGGTTCCCACCCTATAGATGGACTAAAGAACACCATCCAAAATAAGACCAAAGGCCATAGGTGAAGAGGATGACAAAATGAACAAATATTTTATGGATTTATATCTCTCATGGAGATTTTAATCCCATTTTTTGAATTTTAGGTTATTTTTTGGACTTCCAAAATTTTATGGTTTTTGGGATGTTAGAGGTTTGCAAGTGTGTTTAGAATTTGGGAAAGATTGTGAATGTTCTGGGTTTTTTGGAATAATATATATATGTAATAATATTGGATAAGGATGATTTTAGAGGGGATTAGATAAAAAATTGGCATCAACATCAAAAGTGCAACAAGTAGCTCGTAAAAATGGATAAAATGTAAAAAATAATAGATGGGAAAGTGATTATCTATTAAAAGTGAGAACATTAAAATGAGAGATATTGAAAGAGGGTCAAGTAGCTCGCATAAGTGGCTAAAGAGGATAAAAAAATAGCCTACACAAAAACAAAGAGATAATAATTTATCTCATAAAATGGTGAGAGCATGGATAGTTATGTTATATAATAACAAGAGCAACATGGTAAGGAGAGTGGAGAAAGGAGGTTGCAAAAGTGGCTAGAGTTTAGATAAAAATAACCCATAAATTGGTTAAGGGATAGAAACTTAGATAAAAAAATGATGAGATTATGGATGAGTGGAAGAAGGAAGAGGAATGATCACATGGTGAAAATGAAAAATAATGATGTGGATGAAGAAAGGTCGTCAAACCGACCTTGGAGACCTCATGTCTCCAAACATTGTCTACATAGTCCAAATAGACCTTAGGTCAATGTATTTATCCAATAAATCGAAGGGTAATATGATAATAAATGGTATGAATAAATGAAGGTGAATACATATGAAGGAGATATGATGAATAAATGTAATGAGTGAAAGGAGAATATTAACTCAAAGATGAAACTAGCACAAATAATGAACACATGTATACCATTAGTTGAGGATGAAACAATGTTAAACTAGAGATGATACTAACTCAAACAATTACTATCAGTTTTGTTGGACATAAGATAATGAGAAATGTCATGGAGAACATGAGCTAGGAAGCTTTGTGATTTAAAGCATGAAGAGTGATTAGGTTGATGGATAGGAAAACTGTGATAGATAGGATGGAGATGATTATGTGTTTAGGAGTATTTCATCATGAAAACTTGGGATGAGGTTGTATCACTGGTCCCATAATGGTAAAAATGGGCTTGAAACTAGCTTTGATGTTAGGTGAGTAACTAAAGAGGGAAAATAAGGAGAATAAATACTTATGCACAACATGCAAAGACATTAAAGGAAGAAATGGATGTACTTTAAGTAGTGAACATGATAATTTTTCATGTATTAAAGAGAGTGGAAGGCATGGGTAAACATGCATGGATATGCATTGATGAGTAGTACAAACTAGTGATCGCACCCTTATGGGTGAGGATATTTATCACTAATGGAATAATGTTAGGGAGAGTTATCAATGGAAACTAATGTGGATATGGAGATAGAGGAAGAGGGATGAAAAATATAATGAAGATGATGAAGATGAAGATAAGTTATGATAAGAAGAAAAAATGAGGTTTGAGTAAAAATGTGAAATCATATATGAAGAAAATGGTAGTGTTGAGTATGAGTAATAATACAGAGAAAAGGAAAATAGGATTTACAAAGCACAACTACCAAAAAAAATAAGAATACAAGGGGAATACAAAACATAAATGTTTTCACAAAGAAGAAGATAAAGATGCTCAAATAATGGGAAAGTATAGAAGAAGGAAGTGTATGTAACGGGAAGAGGAAAACAAATGAAAATTGGGAAGATGAGAAAAAATGAAATAAAATGGAGAATTAAAATGAATAAAATGAGGTCATAAATAAATATGGTGATGAATATGAATAAATTTGGAAGCATGTTTACATAGATAATAAGAAAATGGAGATGCCAAGCATGTGGGTTGATAAGGATACAAACCTTGAATTCTTAGACAAATACAAAACACTAGTACTTACAGAAATGGGAAGAGGAAAAGGGGATGACAAAGCATAAATGCTTACATATATAATAAGAAAAGGACAATTATGGAAGGATCCTCAAAGGATAAAGACCCAACTAAAAGATAATTGTGGAAGAAAAAATAAGATGGAAAAGGTGGGAAAGATAAAAATAAACTAGAAAATAAAAATGAAGAATGGAAAAGCAAAAATACTTGCATAAAGAAGAAGAAAAGAGGGATGTTAAAGACAATGGGAAACATGATAAAATAAAAATAAGGTGCACACAAATGGGGGCTAGAAGAAACATAAAGAATTCAAGATTCAAAGATGGGAAAGAGAATCAAAGAACCAAGAATTGGAATGAAAATGGTGTAGAGTTAACCAAAGAGACAAAACTAATAAGGTGTTATCAAAGAAGAGAAAGATGCAATATTTGAAAAGGGGAATGAAAAAAACGTCCACCATTATGAAAGAGGGTGGGATGATGTGGAATGTGTGAGGAAAGGAGAGTGATAAATAGTGTATGGAAAAATACCAAGGGCAGAGGGAAATGTGGAATAAAATGAAACAAGATGAAGAATATGGATGGATAGGTATACTGCCAAAGGAAAAGAGGATAGAGACAGGTAAATGAATGATGAACTAGATTAGATGGGGGATTTGTAGGAGATAAGAGATGCATATAAGGAAGATTATCAATCCAATTGTTAAAAGATATTGACAAGCTGAAGGGGATTAGGTAGCAAAGAAATAGGTAGAGAAATGGAGGAGGAAGAGGAATCAAGTGGAAATATAAATAAAGGGGTGGTTGAGCTAACCTCAGTAACTAAAAACTACTTACATAATCCAAAAATACCTCAAGATAATGTAGTTATCCTATAAATGGGATAAAAATAAAGAATAAAGATTAGACAATGTGAAAATATAAGGAGACTAAAAAAACTTCAAAGCTTCCTTGATGTATGACACACTAAGTAAGAGGGTATTGTTAGAAATGGACAATCAGTGAGAAGAAAAGATGAATAATGGGGTTTTTAATTAGTTTTTAGTGGCTGAGTTACCCTTAAAAATTGAGTAATGCCTACATAGTCTGTGGAATTTAGGTCAAAGTAGTTCAACCAAAACTAGGAGTAGAATGTGATAAGTATGAACATGGAATGAAAGATGATTGAGATGATCATGAGCGAGATTGGATTAAATTAAATGGATAATGTTTAACTCTAAAAATGGAGAGAATGTGAAATTTACTCACAAAATGATGAGATCATGAAATGAGAATGTTTAGGAGTGTTTGGAACATGATACCCACAAGGGATCACTAGCAAAGGGAAAAACTCTTCTAGCATTAGGAGGGGATTGAGTAACAAATGATAGGATTGGAATGATCATGTTGGATAATAATAGATGATAAGTGGGTTAGGAATCTCCAAGGACCATGTCACATGGGAACCAAAAGGTCTTGTTATCAAAGTTTTGTTAAGAGGATATGCCAATAGAGTTTCTAAAATAGGGCTGAGAACAACTTCCACTTATTAAGATCAAGACGGGAAGGAAAATTGAGACATGGTAGGATGAAAAATTTGGTTTAGGAGAAATATGAAATGGTCAATATGATAATAATGGAATGTATTTTGATGTAGATGAGGTTTCCCCAAAGTTTCAAGGTACTTGTATATAATAAATTATTTGCACGTGATGCTAAAAACCTATGTTTTATCATGGTACTAGCCCAAGGTGCCACAAACATGGTTTTCACTGTTGGACAAGTTTTTTATCTTTATCTTTATCTTTTGATTTTTTATGTTTTTAATCTAAACTCAATGGAGGATGAAGAGATGCATCATGTTTAATGTTTTATCTCTATCCCATACTAATTCTAAAAAGCTTCTATACTAGAATTTTGTTGCTAATGTAGACTATATTGATGTCAAAATTATATTTTTAGGTTATCAACTTGGTTTATGTATGCAATAAAAAATGAATTATGTCTATAAATCAATCATAACTCATAGAAGATAAATAATACCATACATTTCTGATTGGGGATACATTAGATAATCAAGAACATGACCAATATGGGGATCTGTTATACCCAATTAGGGGATATCTTACCATAATAAATAATGCTAGGGAGTTTCTAAAGCCTATAGTCAAACACAATAGCTTAATAACCCTAGATATGTCCTATGTTTTATATTAACTAAAATAATAATATGTAAAGAAAAATCTAATTTAGTTCTCACCAAATCTTGTGGCACAATATGGGGGATAGTAAACAAAAAAAAATGCATATGAGAATCTCAATTAAGATATGTATAAGGTCCTAATACATGGATGAAGAAGAAAAATATTATTTGAAGACAATACTTATGATACTTCTATCTAAAAAAAGAGAGGAACAAAGCTAGAGAATACTTACCTAAAAGATGAACCCGTTGAGACTGAATCTCTCCCTTGGGCAAAAGGTCTTCATAAGAGGTTGTTGTGGTTTATAAGGATCACTTAGAAAGGCCAAAAAATCTAAGATTTCTCCACAAGACTCAATTCTCCAAGTAGAAACCCTAAGCTAAGAATCCTCAAGTAAAATGGTGGAAGAATATATTGTAAAGAAGTACACACAAATAATAACTCTTGTTCATTGGTAAATAATGATGAAAATGATCTTGTATATATAGGTGGATTTGACCCTAATCCCTTCTAAAAGTTTTGGCTGAGAAGGTTGACTTAGTTGACCTAGTACAATTATTGTCAAAAATTCACTAGGTTATAGGCTAGGTCAGCCAAGAGTTGACCTAAACCCTAAATTATTTTTACCCAAAATTGTATAGGGTTGACCCAGTCAACCTAGTATAAAAGACTATCAAAAGGGGCTTAAGCTGAGGAAAAAAGGGATGGAAAGTGGGAAAAGACTAGAGGAATATGTAAAATAGGAGAAGTAGCTTAGGAAATGGTTTTAAGAACTAGTTGGATTGGTAATAAGTGACAATAAGGGACAATAATCATGTGAAGCACCAATGGTCTACCTACCCCTTTCCCAATACACCCCTTAAGGAATGCACTTAGAGAGATTGAGACTCGATAGGTTATTTCAAGATATAAAGAATAAATATTTTATAAAAGTTGAAAATATTATGTGTATACATATTCCCCACTTGAAGCTCATCATGTGTCAGTTAGGTGCAACAAGGGATGGTGCTTCGAGGAAGAACACAATCACACAAAACACTGAGGCTAAAAAAAAGTTGCAGTATTTTAAATAAAAATAATTGAAAGTAAATGAATGAAAGGGAAATAAATGAAAAGGTAAATGTGATGTGTACCTTGACTTACCTTTATCATTGAATGGTTGTTTTCTATGTTTGTAGTTTTTATTGTGGAGGGTGCAAAGATTATTTTCCACAAACCCAAGAATACAAAAATAAAGAGCAAAAATAAATAAATGTAGAAAAGCCAAGATAGTTGGTGTTATGTGGATGAGATGTACTTGGAAATTTGACAACCTAGGGTGATAGGTGTTATGTTAGACAAAATGACCAAGTAAAAACTAGAGAAAATTGGGTAACTAAAAAGCCAAGGCTACTAAATATTGAAAAAATCAAACAAGTAAAACTTAACTAAGAAAGGCAAACTCACTAAATCAAACCAAGGATACATGTCAATAAGGATGGTAATAAAAACATCAAAATAAAATTAGTAACAATCCTTAAACAAATGTGGGCAAGAAAAAATGGTAAAACAACATTGATGAGTGAAAAGTAATAAGCCAACCTCAATCATCAATGTAAAAAGGTGCATAAAAGGGAAAAAAAACATTGATGAGTGAGAAGTAGTAAGCCAACCTCACTCAATAATGAAAAATATAATATGAAATTATAAATAGACTCAAGCATCTATAAAAGGGGGTGGTACATCAATGATAACTAGTAAAATGAAATAAAAAACAAGTCTAAGAATGTAAATCTATGGTAAAAAAAGTAATCCATAGTTAGTCAAGCATGTCATTTTGTTCTAAGGATAGATGAAATTGAAGCAATATAGTGCTAGCATGTTTTTAAGATGTGAAGAGGAAGGAATATAGAAGAGGAAAAAAAATTATAATCACATATTCCTGTCAAGGGGGGAAATCAAATGGGTGTAGAAGAGAATGAAGGAAAAACCAAGGTAGAGGAACTCTTTATCGAAGTCAAGACACTAAAATTAGGTTTTTCAAAATAAGAGGACTTTTGACCTTAAAGACTTTGAAGAACTTCTCTTAGATACACAAGTCTTAGGTCAATAAATGAAGTATATAGATCATCCTATGAAGGCTATATACATGAAAATTAATATGGACCTACCCTCCTATAGAGTAATTTCCTACTCTATGTTGTATTCAATTATTTTCAGTCGAGAACTGCAATTTTGGTTCTTTAGGCAAAGTGGCAAATTTTAAAGCAGAGGGCTGGTTCATTTTGCCCAAGTGTTGAGATACAGTGAAAGCTGCCAAGTGTCACCCTCTAAGTAGGTCTTTTTCCCCTTCTTGTTTCCTTCATCTCTTTTATGCTTGAGTATTAGTTCAAGAGGATGCTGCCAAGTGTCACTTTCTGGGAGACAAGCCGATAGTTGGCATCCCTCGAGTCCCCTTTTTGTATCCTTTGAGAACCACAGACCGTGCCACATACCTAGTAGCAGTTAAGTGGAATACACCACGTGTCAGAATCTACGTCTCATATCTTCATCTGCACTTCATTTAAAGACTTTCAACATAAGGCAACAGAGAAGGCAGAAAGTGCCAAGTGGCAGTTGCGGAGGCCCTGAAATACCTTTTCAGAGAAAAATTGCAAGCCACCACGTGTCATCATCTAGGAGACTTTGGTCTAATGATTTCATTCAATACATAAGGGGTCCTTTCATTTTTATTAAGTACTAAGAGTAGCGGAGGCTGCCAAGTGTCACTCTCTGGTCCCTTTCTAGACCATCCCCAAAAGGTAGTGAAAAGCACCACGTACCTTTAGACGAAGAAGCGAAAGATGCCACATATCTTCCCAGGAGCAGTGGAGATTTCCATGTGTTAACATCTGAGGGATCATCCTTGAGTTTCATTGCTGAATAAAGGTTGTGGTGGGCCTCGGGTGTTACTTCAAAATCCACAGAAGCTGCTAGGTGTCACCATCTGTAAGAGCCTGTTATGAGTCTTGAATAAATCTACAACATAGCCAAGGAAAGGGAGAGGGCCACGTGTCTTCGATGAACCTAGTAGAGAGTGAAAAATGTCATTTTCCAATGCCTAAAAGAGAGTTTTTCATAAATTGGCTAAGGGTCCTCTCCCATTACAAATAAAATAGAGTGCCCGTCTACTTGTTACAGCAAAAATGGAGGGAAATTCGGTGAGAGTTAATTCAAGTAGATGGAGCAATGCACTAGGTAGTTTTTTTGGAGCTTGAAATCATTGAAGATGTCATCCATTTGTCTCCTAACAGTGGAGGCAAAATAGATAGTTGAGCGGCCCAGTAGGTGATGAAATTTGAAATTCAAGTACGAAGAGAGGAACTAGTCAGGAATCACCATGTCACAGTTAAGGGCAGCTATTCTTCTCTAGCATGGCTTTTCAAATCATTGAATGCACCAAAGTTCAAATTATTATTTTGTATTTATGTATCCAGGGCTATAAAAGAAGAAGAATTGTAAAATGTAAGAAAGGGGGGAATTCTCATAGTTTTAGACTATCTAAAGTTTGTGGCCAATAATATCATTTGCTCTTGTCTCAATTTTCTTGAGTTTTAAAGTTTATGTAATCATGCATGTTTCTGTGCCCTTTATGTGGCTGAATGAATTGAGGAAATTTGAGATCCATGCCTTTGTTGATGTTATTTGTGTTGTTTGTAAAGTAGTCTATACTGTAGATTTTCTAGTGCGGTGATTGGAAATGTTATTTGCTTTTGTCTCGTTTTCTTGAATCTGAAGATTTACATGACTGTGCGTGACTTCTACACCTCCTATGTGATTGGAAGATTCTATTAAGAAGATTGAACACTATGCCTTTGTTGACAATTCCTATATCTCAGCAAAAGACTCCCCTATTGTGAGCCTCTGTTTCTATTATTCCAATCTTTTACATTGATCATGCACTTGTCTGCTCTTAAATGTAATAGAATCACATAATAGTTTCATTTTGATCAGGTTAGGATTAGGATTACTCTTAGGCACATCACCATAGTTAGGTTTTAGTTCCTACATTTTGCATTTCTATTTAGTTTCCTATCCCTTTTCCCCAACACCCAATACAAAAGAAGAGACCAACTTCTTTAAAATCTGGAGGTTGTTTTCAAGCCGCATTGTCCCACAACTTGAAACTTCCCATTGTTGTTGATTAAGATCTAGCACAATTTTAAGACATCAATAGTTTTTGGTATGCCTGGTGGGACCAATCTTTCAAGGAGTTGAAGAATCTTGGTGTATTCTTTAGCCAATCTACCTTTGGAGGTTTTTATTGACACCAACAATGACTCTGCATCACCAGCCAATCAAGCAGTATCATCAAGAAATCGCTTTGGTATGTAGAATTCTGTAACTCATAGCTATGAGTCTTATCCTCCTTCAAATATGTTTTATCAAGAACAAGCTTCTCCTAGAATCATGTCGAGTAATGAGGATGCATATTGTTATGAGCCACATCAGTCTTATGCCTAGTCCCCTCAATATGTCTCATCCCATGTTGAACCTAACCTTATTTTCACTTTTAAAAAAGCATTGCTAGGATTTAAAAAATATGTGTTAGAGCTTTACAGCATAAGGGGATATGGCTAAGAGATTCCTTGTCATATCATCTATCAAGTAAGGGATGAAATAGACCTGATTAAAAGTGAGTGGGATCCCATTGAGAGGGTGAATTAGCAAGAACTTACATATGAGATGTTAGAAGTGTGTGGATTGATTGTGTTCCTAGGAGAGAGGCTAAGAGTTCATGAGAACCAACCTTAATAAGTCTACCAAACTTCATACCCACCACCACAAATCCCATATCAAATATATGCCACCCCTGTTCATGAACAAGGTCAAAATCATCAAGACCAATTCCCCAATAATGCAGAGTCTATGATAGCAACAAGGGAAGAGGATCCCAAACTCTCACTTTCCCCTCAAATTCCTTCCACCCTTACTCAAGAAGCTTCTTATTTTCCATCACAGCCTTCTTCTTTCCCCCTTTTCGAAGAAGAATATATTTTAAAGGAAGTAATTGAGTATGCAAAAGAATACGCTCAATTCATAGCCAAAAAAGAAGATTACATCAGTACAGAAGAGGAGGAGATCACCATAGACTCCCCTTTTGATGAGCAAGAGGATAAGCCACAAGCTTTTTCCTTAACTTCTGATGAGGAGGAGATCATTTTGGATTTTTTCCTCACTCTACAAGAGGATATGGAGGAATATGGACACTCCCTTGACCAAGTCATTTAGATAGGAGGTGATCAGCTAGTTTCAAATGAAGAAGAAAGCCCTGAGATTTAAATGAGTATGCAGAAGAGATGCCAGCTTTTTAATTCATCCTTGCAAGAGGATGAAGTCATCAAGGAGCATGATGATGAAACAAAGCTAGAATCTGAAGAAGATGTGCCGAAAGATAATGGATATCAAAAGGCACAACATGAAGAACCAATAGCCCATGATTTCTTGATGACACCCAACAATATGAAGAACTAGTATTCGATGGGCATTCAAGGACAAGAAGAGTTCATAGGTGTCGAATACATGTTTTGCTTAGACTTGTTTGAGTGTAGGTAGACCTGTGTGGCTAGTGCAGAGAACACTCCATCAATGACATATCTATTGTAATCACTGGTATGGCAAGGCAAGTTGGCTTGTCATAAAGAGGACATGGGAAAGTTCATTTTTAATCTCAAAAGAAACTAAGGATTTGTAATTAATGTAGTTAGGTAGTTTCCATTCTTGCATTACTTTGTTTTGTTTTTTGCTTTCTCGCTTTTCCTTTAAAATAAGCATTTTAAATGTAGAGTCGACGTCTTAGAAATTATTTAATTCTTTATTTTTTGCCACAATAAATGCTTCCCCAAATCTTTCAAAATCCCCAAGGTACCTTATGCCACATAATGTGTTCACCTTACTGTTTCCCAAATATTGAGTAGGATTGGCTAACGGTCACCTTATTTTAATGTTATTTGGGACTTGATAGGCCTATAAAAATCCCTTAGCAAATTTCAAAGTTTACAAACTCTCAAGCATTCCCGTGAAAATATCTTGCTCATTGTGATTGTGGCACCTAGTGAAATTTGCTATAGCAAGCATGTTTTTATTTACAAAAGGTTCATACCAGGTTATTATATAAGAGATTTAGAGATGGTGGGAACATCAAAAACACCCAAGAAGAGAAGAAGGGTGCAGTCCCAATTAGACCCAGAAGAGGAAGAATAGCCTTCATAGTGCCTAGTGTAGAGCGCTGCAACTTCTCCTCAGGTAGGAATTACTCCCCCTCCTCCCTCTCAATCCATGCCTCCACCCAGCCAAATGACACCTCCCACCATCGCTACCATTCCCATTTCACAATTCACTTCATCCTTGATGCCTCAAGCCTTAACATTACCCTATTTTCCCCCCTCTGTTCCTAAAAAAATGCCCCTTCAACTCACCCCTAGCTAGCGAATGGCTCTCCAATACGGCCTACCGCAAGGATTTCCCTTCACAGGGGGATGTATTGTGTCCCCTTCCACTTTCCAGATGTAGGATAATGCCGCAAGGAAGGCAAGAGAAGCCTGATTGGAGAAGAAGAGGAGTAAAGAGAATAAAGCACTAGTGGTGCCACATTTGAGGTCACAATTTGACCCCATTCAACAGCAGCTGACGGTGACCCATTTGTCACCCAATGTTGCCAAGCTGAGTGAACAAATGTGGTTGGAAGACTACACCATGAATGCAGTGGCCATCGACATGTCCCTGTTTAGGCCTCAAGATAGAGTTGAGCTCATGACTGAATCCACTTTTGCAGTCACAAAAGATTATTTAAGGATATCAAGGAGACTATAGAGGATGGAGGCCAACCTAGCCATGGAAAAGGCAAACTATAATAGTTTGGCTGAACAAATAAACCAAAAGGACAATGAGATAGCTATTCTATAGAAACAATTACAAGATACTATTTCCCTCTAGACTCAATGGGTAATTTAGGCCCAAAATGATTCTTTGAAAGTAGAGCTTGTACTTACCAAGGATGCAACAACAACTCTAAGATGGGAAAATACAACATTGTAGGGAAGAGTCAGACTCCAACTGTAGGTTACCCAATCACAACAAAGGTTGCTGGAAGAACAGAACAAGGGTGCAGCTTTTCAAGCCCAACTCTAGGCAGAGTAGCAGTGGACCGTGCAATTAGCAATTAAGCTGGCCAATAGGCCAAGAGGTGTCAAAATGGTGTAGCTGGTGAAGGAAATCTACAAGTCAGCATGGGAGAGAATTTATTTGGAGAATCTCTAGCTTAGGCCACTTTTCACCTTCCTATGCCACGCGTAGTAGCTGTGCAAGATGGTCAAGAATCTAGTATAGAGCACTCTGGCCATGATATCCTAGAGAGTTACAGACTCTCATTATTTACTGGAGAAGCTCTATAGCTCAAGGAATGCAACATTGGTAGCCATGGGGATTTGTGATAGAATGGCCACCACGAAATGGGTCAATGAGGAGCTCAGTCATAATGCCGTAGCCAACAATTGCATAAGCTGTCTCGATGTCATCAAAGAAGGCATCAATGAAATGAGGCAGCACATTGAAGATCTAGTTTGACTAGGCCTTCCTTACCCATTTCTGGATGCAAGGATGGTACTGATCGTGGACCAAATCCAACCATTGATGCTAGCCAGGCAAAGGGATCAAATAGTTTTTCAGAGCTTGCGGGATGATTCTCCAACCTCTGAGGTTAAAACTATTCTAATTCCTATTTTCCTACTAGAATCCAAGCTAAAAGCCACTGCCCAAGTCCTACAAACCTTCTCACACAAGGATCTCATTAGCTTAGATTTGGATTTTGATGAGTTGCAGAACAAGAAAGGATTATTTGACCATGAGTGGTCTATCTTCTAGACAGCTCTTTTGAAGCTGTAAATTTTGAAATTTTGATCCAGTAGGAGTCAGGTTCTTTTTGAGTAGGCTCAAAGTCCCTGATGGTCACCAATAACTATAGATTAATTTCCTACTCTATGTTGTATTCAATTATTTTTAGTCAAGAACTGTAATTTTGGTTCTTTAGGCAAAGTGGCAGAATTTTGAAGCAGAGGGCTGGTTCATTTTGTCCAAGTGTTGAGATACAGTGGACACTGCCAAGTGTCACCCTCTAAGTAGGTCTTTTTCCCCTTCTTGTTTCCTTTGTCTCTTTTATGCTTGATTATTTGTTCAAGTGGATGCTACCAAGTGTTGCTTTTTGGGAGATAAAGCCGACAGTTAGCATCCCTTGAGTCCCCTTTTTGTAACCTTCATGAACCGTGGACCGTGCCACATACCTAGTAATAGTTAAGAAAAATGCACCATGTGTTAGCATCCATGTCTCATATCATCATCTGCACTTCATTCAAAGACTTTCAACATAAGGCAGTAGAGAAGGCAAAAAGTGCCAAGTGGTAGTTACAGAGGCCTTGAAATACCTTTTTGGAGAAAAATTACAAGCCACCATGTGTCGTCATCCAAGAGACTTTGGTCTAATGATTTCATTTAACACATAAAGGCATACTTTCATTTTGCTTAAGTGCTAAGAGCAACGGAGGCTACCAAGTGTCACTCTTCGGTCCCTTTTTAGCCCATCCGCAAAAGGTAGCAGAAGGCACCACGTACCTTTAGATGAAGAAGTGGAAGATGCAACGTATCTTCCTAGGAGCAGCAAAGATTTCCATGTGTCAATGTCTGAGGGATCATCCTTGAGTTTCGTTGCTGAATAAAGGTTGTGGTGGTCCTCGGGTGTTACTTCAAAATCCATAGAAGCTACCAGGTGTCACCATCTATAAGAGCCTATTATGAGTCCTGAATAAATCTACAACATAGCCAAAGAAAGGGAGAGGGCCACGTGTCTTCGATGAACCCATTGGAGAGTGCCAAATATCATTTTTTGATGCCTAAAGGAGAGTCATTCATAAATTGGCTAAGGGTCCGCTCCCATTACAAACAGAACAGAGTGCTCATCTACCTGTTACAACAAAAATGGAGGGAAATTTGGTGAGATTTAATTTGAGTAGATGGAGCAGTTCACTGGGTAGTTTTTTTTGGGGCTTACAAGCATTGAAGATGCTATCCATTTGTCTCCTAACAGTAGAGGCAAAATAGACAGTTGAGTGGCCTAGTAGGTGATAAAATTTGAAATTCAAGCGCGAAGAGAGGAACTAGTTAGGAATCACCATGTCGCAGTTAAGGGCAGCCGTTCTTCTCCAGCATGGATTTTCAAAGCATTGAATGCACCAAAGTTTAAATTATTATTTTTTATTTACGTATTTGGGGCTACAAAAGAAGAAGAATTGTAAAATCTAAGAAAGGGGGGGAATTCTCATAGTTTTAGAATATCTGAAGTTTGTGGCCAATAATATCATTTGCTCTTGTCTCAATTTTCTTGAGTTGTAAAGTTTATGTAATCATGCATGTTTTTGTGCCCTTTATGTGGCTGAATGAATTGAGGAAATTTGAGCTCCATGCCTTTGTTGATGTTATCTGTGTTGTTTACAAAGTAGTCTATATTGTAGATTTTCTAGTGCGGTGATTGGAAATGTTATTTGCTTTTGTCTTGTTTCTTGAATCTGAAGATTTACATGACCGTGCGTGACTTCTACACCTCCTATGTGATTGGAAGATTATATTAAGAAGATTGAACACTATTCCTTTGTTGACAATTCTTGTATCTCAACAAAAGACTCCCCTGTTGTGAGCCTCTATTTCTGTTATTCCAATCTTTTACATTGATCATGCACTTGTCTACTCTTAAATGTAATAGAATCACATAATAGTTTCATTGTGCTCAAGTTAGGATTAGGATTACTCTCAGGTGCATCACCATAGTTAGGTTTCAATTCCTACATTTTGCATTTTTGTTTAGTCTCCTATCCCTTTTCCCCAACACCCAATACAAAAGAAGAGACCAACTTCTTTAAAATATGGAGGTTGTTTTCAATCCGCATTGTCCCACAGCTTGAAACTTCCCATTGTTATTGATTAAGATCTAGCACAATTTTAAGACATCAACACCTCTCACAATGTATTCTCCATTCCTTAGGACCCCTTACAGAGTCATCAATCTACTATATACATTGCATACTTGTGTGAGAAAGTAAGTAGCACCATAGAGTTTATTGAATTCTCCTATTCCAATCTACTAGCCTACCACACCCTAATGAACCTCGGCTCTATGTGAGGCCAATAGTAGATTTTGAGGTTTAATTAGAGATAGGATATGTGCTTGTAATCACATCTTTTTGGTATGATTTTTACTTTTAAGATTTGTATGTTGCCTTTTCTATATCATTGCCTTTGTTTCAAATGATTTGGATTTTAACTTTATTTATGAATTTTTTCTCTATTTCTCCTCACGGATTTGAAAAACAAACATGGGTGCTTAAGATTACTTTCATTTGAATACTTAGGTGTTGGTTTTTAAGAAAGATAAATCAAAGAGCATGGGGTCTAAGAGTCTCATAAATCTAGGTAGAATGAAAGTGTTATCTTGAGTTTGACCTTGTTTTATCCAATATGGAGTGAAAGGAAAGGAAATCAAAAGGAATGACACATGGAACAATTTGAATTACTTCAAATCACAAAAAAAATTGACAAAGGGCAAAGGAGGGATACAATGACAAAAAATTGTGATTTATTATCATAAGAATGATGTAAATGGAGGAAAACATGCTAACATAGATTATTTTGCAAATTTCATATATCAAAATAATCAAAAACTATAGTTGAGAAAAAGGATCAAGAAGTCCTAACCATTGCTAAATATATTCTAGAAAAGGAATTAAAAGATGGTAATTTTATGAGGAAGGCCAGGTCCTATCCATGGTCTTACATTGTAACTCATAAAAGAGAAATCTGTGAGGCTGCTAATAAGTATTGGAAAATTAAATGGGATAAAAAAAAGATGGTATTTATTAGGAAGGCTAGGTCCTACCCATGGTATTACACTACAACTCAAAAAAGATAAACCCAAGGGGTGTAAAAAGTATGTAAAAAAAAGAGCATGAAAATAAAGAATGCTATGGTACATCATGAAGAAGATTGGGTCCTATCTGCAATTTTAGAATGCAATTCATGAAAAATAAGGGGAAAGCAAAAGATCAAAAAGGAAGGACTAAAGGTTTGTGAAAAAGGAAGAACTATTGTAGAGGGAGAGACCTGTGTAAGTAACCTAAAAAAGTGTTAGATAGAGAACATGTAAACATGAAAATAATGGAAGGATTTAGGTAAAATATTTATTAAGAAATTATGCATTGGTGGGCTCTTTGAAAACATGGCCTTCATTGGTTTGAAGGTGATAGGTACTTTTACCAAGAATATCTTTGATTAAATAGGGCCCCCACCATTTTTAGGCATTTTTACCTTTTTTATCATGAGTGTATTCTAATTTAAGGACAAGATCACCAACATTAAATGTGTGAATTTTAACACAATTGTTATGCTATTTGGCAATACGAACCTTGTATTGGTGATTATGTTGTAAAGTAGAAGATGGTGTTCATCAAGGAGATCAAGGGATGAAAATGAGAATTATGTAATTATTCATCAAGTATGATACCATGAAGAGATATACGAAGAGAGGGAAGCTCAAATTTTAATAAAATAATTTACTTAGAACCATAGACTAGAGAGAATGATGTTGTTACAGTGGTAGTATGTATTCTAGTCTGATAGGTCCAAACAGTAGGATAAAGATGAATATGCCAATCTGTGCAAGTTTCATGAATGGTATTTTGGCTAATTTTGTTGAGAATTTTGTTAGTGGCCTTAGCATAAGTTGTAGGAAATTTATGATTGATCTTGAATTTATTATAAAGCTATTTGACATCCTTGTTTTTGAAATTACCACTATTGTTGGAGATGATAGTATGGGAAACACCAATGTGATAAATGATTTGATTAAAAATTAATTTGGAAATGGTGTTACTAGTGACATTAATAAGGGGCATGGATTTAACCCATTTTGTAAAATATTCAGTAGCAATAATGATAAAGACATGCCCATCTTGATAGTGAGGTAAGTTTTTGATGAGATCTAATCCCCACATAGAGAATGGCTAGGTAGATTCAATAGTTTGAATCTTAGTTGGAGGTGAATGAATGAGATCATCATGAAGTTGATAAGGGTTACACTTTTTAGTGAATTAAATTGAATCTTTTTCAAGAGTAGGCCAAAAGTAACCCATATATAGGCATTTATGGGTGGTAGTATTTCTGCTATAGTGGCCACTACAAATGCCCCCACATGCTTATTCAAGAAGAGGAGGGACCTCATCTTACATAATACAATAGAGCAAGGTATAATAAAAATTATGATAATAAAGTATGTTGTATCAAAATACATACTTAAAATCTTGTTTATGGATATGAGTCTTTTCATGAGAGTCAAAGTTACGAGGATAAGTTTGGTGTTCCAAGAATTAAATTATGTCTTTCTACCATGGGCTTTGTCTAATGGTAACAACCTCAATGTGATAGATAAGTGAATCTTGTGGTTGATTAGAAGAAAAATATTTTATTATTTGGATAAGAAAATTGGGATGAAAAATAACTTGGTTTGGATGAAAAAGATATG
The DNA here is from genome assembly GCA_037957365.1 of Torreya grandis. Taxonomy (NCBI): domain Eukaryota; kingdom Viridiplantae; phylum Streptophyta; class Pinopsida; order Cupressales; family Taxaceae; genus Torreya; species Torreya grandis. The sequence goes on from JARHVA010002768.1 coordinate 1,943,387, forward strand.
TTGAAAAAGTGAGGGAATCAACAATAGAATTTTGATCTCGAGGGATAGGTTTGATAGTGAAGGAAATGAAGTCTTTAGTGAGAGTGGTTGAAATTTGATGATAAGAAATGAGATTTTCACTTTTTCATTAGTAATCACCATTGAATTGGAGGCAAATAAGCTGAGAATCACTTAAAGCATGTAGGTATTGTATGTCTAAATCAAGGGTAACTCTCATGCCTAAGATAGAGCTTTATATTGGGCCATATTGTTAGTGATGTCAAATGTTAAATGGAAAGCTAAAGGAATGATTTTTACAAGAATAATTATAATAATGTAACCTACCATAGATCCTTGAAGGCATTTAACACCATCAAAATTAAGGATCCAAGTATCCTCATGCAAGTCGACATTAATTTCAAGTAGCTCTTAATAACTACTTTTGGTTTAGTAGTATTGGAGGGAATAACATATTCATCAAAATTACTTGCTAAAAGATATACAATGAAGTTATGCAAGTAATTTTTGAGAGAAATATCTTTATTGAGACATTCAATATAAATAATATTGTCATCTAGAAGACTATCTTAAAGGTGATTGGTAGCTAGCATAGGAGCTACAACAAGTTGATCAACTATAACTTGTCCTTTGACATATTTTTGAGTTACAATGTGGAGATCAAATTCCATAAGGAGGACCATCCATTTGCCAATTTTATCTCTAGGAAGAAAGGATTTGGAGAATAAGTGATGAAGGGGGTTAGAATGAATGATGACATAAGTGGTCTAGTATAACATGTAATGTCGAAGCTTTTTAGCTGTGAAATAGATGGTGAAGAAATCATGTTTGAATTTTGTATAATGTTTATCATAGTCAATGAGGCCTTGACTAATGTAATAAATGTTATACTCTCTTCAAATATCATCTTATTGAGAAAGCATTGCCCTAACTGATATGGGTGTGGAAGAAGTATATAGGATCAAGGGTTGATTTTTGAAAGGAAGACAAAGTGTAGGTAGGTGAAGCAATGATTCTTTTATGTTATCAAAATATTTTTGATAGGGATTAATCTATTCTAAAGCATTACCTTTCTTTAGGAGATAATTGATGGAGTAGATGTGATAAGCCATTTCAGGGATAAATCATTTAATTACCCCAAATTTTCCTAAGTAAAAATGCTTGGAATGGAAAGAGGAATGGGCATGTTAATGATGGCACTAATTTTAGATGGGTCAACATTGATACCATGGAGAGATACTAGGAATCCTAAATTTTTTCTAGATGTGACAACAAAGACACATTTTAAAGGATTTAGTCTAACTCAATATTTAAGAAGATGGTCAAATATGATAACAAGATCAGAAAGATGAGTGTTATGACTTTTGGATTTAGTAATGAGAACATCCACATAGGTTTCAATAATTTTATGGATAAGATCATGAAACATATGAGTCATTTCTTGTTGATAGGTAGTTCTAGCATTTTTGAGGATAAAGGGAATTTTAAAATAGAAATAGGTGCCCCATTCCATAGTGAAAGTGGTCTTGTGGTGGTCCTCTAGGGCAATGTGAAATGATTATAGCTTGAAAAGCCATCCATAAGAGATAACATTTCATAACCAGCTCTAGAATCAATAATGGAATCTATCAAAGGTAAAGGGAAATTATCCTTGGAACAAGTGAGATTAAGATTATGGAAATCAATATAGATGTGATGAGCATAGTGACCATTTTTCAAACAAGAACTAGGTTAGAAACCCATTTAGAATAGTCCACTAGTTTTATAGATTTAGCATCGAGAATTTTGTTTATTTCCTTGTGACATAAAGTAGAAATCTCAAGTGGAAATTTCCTTTGCTTTTGATGCACAGGCTTGGCATCAGGATAATTGATGATGTTATGCACCATAAGGCTAGGGTCAATACCAGACATGTCCTCATAGGACTAAGTGAATATATCATGATATTTATAAAACAATAAACTAAAGTTATCATGTTCAATAGGTGAGAGTTTATGAGAAACTATAAATGCTTAAGGACATGATGGAGTACCATATTTAATGTGAGTGGTTTCTTCAATAAACATAGCATTTACATCTTGGAAATGGTATGGTGTATTAGGTAAAGAAGAAATTAGATTATTTTTAGGATCAATTCTAGCAATGAATTTGTTGAAATAAGGGGTTTAGTTTTGAAGTTCCCAAGTTTATGATGTTGTGGAGGAAGTTGAGATTTTTGAGCATGAAGTATTTCAAGAATAGCTTCATCACTAGGCAAGGTAGTAAGAGGACCATAATACTCAAAATCTACTTAAAGATCTAGAATTTGATTACTGTGATGATCATAATTAAAATGTATCTAATGGACATCAATTTCCTTGGCTTCTAGTGTAATCTTGGGAGTAGGAGAAGTAGATGGATCAGTAGGGATTGGTGTGTCATCAACTTCTATGGTGGGGGAAGGATTAGATGCAATGATGGTATCTATATGTGGTAAAGAAGATGTAGGAATTTTTGGAGGTTTAGAAGGTATGATTTGTTCTACCACCCAAGGAGTATGAAAAAGTGGAGAATTAACAGGAGGCACATGACCCTCGAGATCTAATTCATGATCCATGGAAATGGTATGAACATCTTGATTAAAAACATGAATTTGAGCTAAGGTTTTCTGATAATGTTGGACATCCAAGTTTCAAGATTGATCTTGTGACAAAATATAATTATCATCATATGTTGGAGAAATTTTACATGCTTAAGATTTAGGGGGAGTTTCATAAGGTGAAATCCCAATATTACTAAATGTATGTGGAGACATGATGAGAGGATATTGGAATAATTGGCCACTTCATAATTATTATAGGTGAAGGAATATTTTGGGTAAGAAGGTTCCTAGGCATTACATAGAGGGAAAAAATTAGTAATCTCATCAATAAGAGGAATAGTATGGTCTCAAGGTAATAAATAAGGAGAAATCCACTCAAAAATTCAGGGAGGTAGCTTGGTAATATTGCAAGTATGTTGCAAATCATTGGGTTCATCATCATTTGAATCAAAAAGAGTAATTTGTAAATCAAGAATCATGTTGATGAACTCAGGTAAAGGAGCACTATTTATCTCAGGAGTGGTAGGAATATGATACTAAGTTTTGGGATTGGGAAGTTAAATACTCCAAGGGTTGGGATCAGCCTCATGCTTATATCATTTACCATTGTGTAAGAATTTAATGCATTGGCTACCATAAAAAATAAAAAACCCTCATTGTATGAGTCCATGGGTAACCAAGGAGTATATTATAAGATAAGGTTAAATTAAAGACCATAAAATTAGTTTGAATGATCTTAGGTCTGATGGTTAGGGGAAGCTAAATACAACCAACTAGTTTTTGATTAGTCTTATCAAAACCATGTTAGGTAAGACAAGTTTGCTTGAGATGATCTTTGTTATACAAAAGTTATTGGATGAGCCATAAAGATGTCACATTAATACTAGAGCCTTTGTCAACTATAAATTTGTGAATAAGATTAGTATTAATGTTTTTTTTAATGAAAAGTCTTAGATCATCGGCATGAAAAAAAAATCATTATTGATCATGTCCTCTTCAAGAAATTCAATAGAAGGATTGTAAGATGGACACATGGTTTTAATAGTATGCAAATTGGTAGATTGAGGTTCAATAAAAGGTTGTTATTCATCTATAGAGGATTGATCTTCAATTTCTTGTAATTTTTGCATAAGGAACTTACGATGATAGGGATAAGTGAGAACCAACTCCATAAGTGGAATCTTGAAAGGTATAGAGTTAAGTTATTCAAGAAAGTTCCAATGAGATTTATAAGAAGAATATTTTTGATGTTTAAGAGGTAAATTGGATTTTGAAGGAACACAAGTAGTTGGAGGTTTAGAAGGAATAAGTGGTCCCTTAGGAGCTTCTAAAGTGAGATTAGTGGTTGTAGTATCTTTGAAAATTTGTTCTTCTTAAGATGTCTTCTTAGGTTTGGTAACATGATCTTTGTGGGCTAGTTTATGATGATAATTGACCTTAGTAGTGTTAACATATTGAGGATTGTTATAATATTGGTCATAATCAACATCGATGAAATAAACATCTTAGGTAGTTTGTGGATTATTTATGGAAAAATAGTTTTGGTTATTTGGGGTAGAAGCTTTAGAAACTTATCATTTTTGAGAAGCAATAGTGTACTCTTGATGATGAAGGTTATTTATAGCTTTATGATTAAATGAACCACAAAGCATATAAGAGACAAAAAATTTAGTGATCCCTCTACAAGATTCATGGGAGTGACTAATGTCGGTGTGGAACCAAACAAATTTATTAGGGTCATACCACTTAGGAGGATTGTTAGGATAGGTGAAAGGTTTAGAGGGTGATAAAAATTATTTCATTTTCTACATCGAGAGTGGTGTGTGAGAAGATGAAGGAATGTTATCTTTGATAACCCCTAGTTTGGTTTGAGGAGTATTTTTAGTGATATCATTAATAGATGTTTGAATATATACTTTAATAAGTTTAAGATTACATTCTAATTGCTTCATAAGAAAATCTTGATGTTTAGCTTGGTCAAGAGCTGTATTAAGTATTTAGGGAACAAAAATTCAAACCTTATATTAAAGAGAAGGAGTCAAAGTAGTGATAAAGACTTTAAATAAGTTATCATCAGCCATATTATGGTTAACTTTATGGGCAAATAATTTCCATCTTTTGATAAAGTCACGAGCTGATTCAGTGGGAGATTATTCAACATTAATGAAGTGGTTAAGACAATTTTTGGGAATATGATTGTGTTGAAACTCTTTAACTAACTGATTGACCAAATCTTCAAGTTGTCAAATAAAATGTTGTGGAAGTTAATTATACCATTCTAATACATTACCAATAAAGATTTTAACTAAGAGTTTGGTTGTGGTGAAAGTATTAGTTTGGATCCACTCCTTGTAAAGGTTACCAAAGGCTTTGAGAAATGAGGTAGGGTCTTTAGTTCCATCATAATTGATAGTTAGAGATATGTTACCAATATAAATGGACATAATAAAGGGAGCTAAAGGCTCATTCTTAATAGTTTGAAGCATCTTATTATTCATTATTGGTTGAGGAATAACATTACCTGAGGCATCTATAAGAAGTGGAAGAATGTAATTGGGATTTGCTTGAGGATGAATAGTCAAAGGTTGATTAGCCATATTAATCAAACAATGTTGGAGTTGCATCATTTGAGAGGTGTTATAGGTTTGCATTATGTTAATTTGCTATATTATTTGTGTAAGAATTTGAGTTGTATCAATAGGTTGGTTGGTGTTGGTAAGAGCACTCCCTAAATTGGTATTAAGGGGAGGGTTATTAGAAGATGGATTATTAATGGGATTATTGATTAAACTTGTGTCAATTGCTCCTACATTAGTTAGAAGGTTTTGAAGATGAGAGGTATCTTGATAAGTATAGAAAGGGTTAGAACTAATAAATTCATCTTGAGGTGTGATTTTCACCATGTGACATGTCACAAATGAAGGAGGGGAAGAGGTGCCCTAAGAGTGATGGTTCTCTTGGTAGGAAAAGAGAGGGAGAAATGAACAACCCATATAATATCTAAATGGATTCATGTTGTCTAAGAAGATTTTGATAAGGGACCTCATTATGAATTTGAAAGAAATGAACAAAATGGTATAAAATATAAATAGAGAATTGAGTCAGATAGATAGGGAAAGCAATAATAGTATAGAGTCGACTAGGTCAATCTACTATAGAAAATAGGGTCTAAAAATTAAGAAAATAGGGATACAGAGTTGACAGGGTCAACCTAGTTTTTAACATAGGAAACAAATAGGTAGAAAAATATAAAGAGTTGATAGGGTTGACTTAGTTTTGTATCTTGAGAAGCAGAAAAGAGTATTATGTTGATAGGGTCAACCTAGTATGGCAGGTAAGGAAATAGACAGTCTATAAGAGACTGCATTGAGAAGAATAAATGTGTACTAAAATAGGAATTTTTTCAAGTACTTTTATAAGCAAGAAATGAAGGAAATACATAATCAATTGGGTCAATGAAGATGATATAATTAAATCACACAACACAAAACCTTACACCAACACTAGCCAATATAAGTTTTTACAATACAACAAACAATTGAGAAAATATCAAGTAATCAACTTGGAAAGTAAATGCTAAGTGGTCATCTTGAATGTTGTTAGATTATTAGAGTATGATTTTAAGTATGATAGGAAGTTGGCTATAAGCAAGGAACTATAAATTAATCTATGGATGGTTTTAGAATGTTTAGGTTGAAAGTTATCTATATTGGCAATGGTACTAACTTGGTATTGGGGCCTACCCCCTCTCTTCACACACCATAATGATAAGGGTGTTGGGTGATTTGCCAATATATACCATTAACCATGTGTTTATACTTGGTTAGAGAACCAAGTTGGCTTCCCCCTTGGTGATGAAATCCAAGTAGGTAAGGCTTGGGTAAATAATTGTTTAAATGCATTTTTAAGATTACGTGATTTAGTAGTATGTGCAATAAAATAGAAAATAGTGAAACTAAATGGTATATTGAAAAACCATCTAATTAGACTATATGATCTATTATAAGAATGCAAGCAACACAAAGTGAAAGTGCGAGCTATTTACTATCATATAAGTGTTAATTACAACTTTGAAACATAATATAATGTTAGTTCAGATGATAGTGTATGTAGATATTGTATAACTAAGTCAAGAATGTCGCTACTATACTGCTAAAGCAAGGGTTTGAAAAATAACTATATCGATAGTGTTGACCTAGTTTTACAAATAGAAAACATAATATATAACTACATTGATAGTGTCGACCTAGTTTACTATATAAGGGCTATTTTAAAGACTGTAAACTATGAAAAACAAAACTATAATGAATAAAAAAATGACAGAGAAGGAGAGAAAGGAACCTTAGTGGGTTGGAGGATGCAAAGGAAAATGGGATTACTATTGAAGTGCATTGATTTATACTTAAAATTTTTGGCAACTAGGTCGATTGGGTCAACTTAGTTTTGTAGTTCCTTATTTGCTAAACACTGTAAAGTATATAATGTTGATAGGGTCAACCTAGTATTTTTATAAAAGTCTAGAAGTGTACTATATCGACAAGTTCAACCTAGTAGTCTATCTCAAATTTTGGAAGTGTACTATGTCGATAGAGTAGACCTAATAGCCTGTACTTGATGAAAAACACAAAAAAATAGAACATAGTCATATTGATGTGACTATGTATTAAACCTACACACATAAGTTATAACTATACCAAAATTGTCGACCTAGTATCACAAATATAGAGAAATAAAATGATAAAATAATAAAAATTGTGAGATAAAACATGCACAAGTCAGATTCACATTGGGTTCAGTAGAATGTATGCATTAAAAAATGCATCATGTTTATAAATCAATCCTAACTCAGAGAAGATAGATCATACCATACACTTTTGATTGGGGATACATTAGAGAATCAGGGACATAACCAATATGAGGATTTGCTAGATCCAATTAGGGGATCTCTTTCCATAATAAACAATTCTAGGGAGGGATCTAAAGCCTCCACTCAAGCACAATCATGTAATAACCCTAGATAGGTCCTATATTTTATATTCATTAAAATAATAAGTAAATCAAAATCTAATCTAGTACTCACTAAAGCTTGTGAAATAATATGGGGGTTAGTAAAAAACCAAACATGCATAGGAGATTCTCAATTAAGCTATGTATGAATAATACCTTAATACATGAAATAAGATGAATAATATGATTCAAATCCATTAATTATGCTACTTCTATCTACCAAAAGAGAGGAACAAAGTTAGAGAATACTTACCTGAGGGATGAACCCATCAAGACTCAATTTCTCCCTTGTCCAAATGTTTTTTGCAAGAGGTTTTTATGGCTTGTAAGGATTATTTGATTTATATTGGCCCCAAGTGGGGAAAATTGATCTATTTTTGGACAATTGATTTTGAGTTGGTTTCAATCTAGAATTGAAAATTGGATCACGAGCTTGGGTTAACAAAATTGGGTAGAATAATGGTAATGTTTTATGATAAAGAGAGTGTTTGGTTGAATAAAATAATTCTTTCAAAGAGAGAGTTTATGGATAAAATTAGGTATCATAACATTGGGAAAGACTAAGATTTGACTCAATAAATGCATAAAATTTCACTTTAGTGCCAAAATGTCTATAAACTAGGTTTTAGAATCTAAGTTTCTGACACAACTTGTTTTAGACTTGGTTTAGTTTGTTTAAATAAAAGGTCTTGGTTTCAAACACAAACATCATGTGGTATGCACAAGGAGGTAATAACACAAAAAATCATACCTGCTTTAGACATATCATGCCAAACATAAAAAGTATAATTATAGGCCAAAGGATGTGAATAAATGATAGTATTTCCATTTCACTTGCTTGTTAGTTGCATTATCTACTACCTAATGTTTTAAGGCACTAACTATGGAGGATTTAATCATGTCTATAACCCACTAATCCAAATTACAAGGGTGCATGGAAAGTAAATATTCTAGGTGATTCGCTCCTCTTAGATGCAACACAATTTAGATGGTAAATAAGTTCACCAAGTCTAAGATTTTATACAAGCTCATCTAATTATCTCAATATAACTTTCAATATCTAGTCACAAAGTCCATCAATAAGTAGCTCTAAAATTAGGTAATCCACAGGAGGGGTCTTATTCCCACTACAATCATGTCAGCTTGACCATCTAAATAATAGTGCTGATATATTTTTTATTCCTTAAGGGTACCAAGAAATAACCTTGAGTATTAAAATAAAATACCTAGGGTTTTTATCTTACATGATAAAGTGCAAGAACAACTACTAGGTTGGAATATCGGTGGAAACATTCCTTTATTTATATACCACACCAGATAAATGGGGTTTTGGTACAATGTTGGGTGATGAAATCCTAGGTCAAAAGACCCATAAATATTCTCAAGAAGGTAATGGAATCCACCTCAAGCATATAAAATAAAAAGGAAGGGTATCACCATTATGATTCATAGGGATCCTCAAAAAAGATGAGTGAAGAGCATACTAGGTGAATCATTAGGATAAAATAAATATACACCTACACGTTTGTTGGCCACAAAAAATGGAGAGAGCATATGTGTGAAGGCAACACAAAAATAAAAAAATAGATCTAAAATGAAATGACTAAAAATTAAATGTGTTTTAAATCCCAAAATCAAATGTTTGAAAGGTAAATGCCTTTATTTCAATTTATTTTTTTATTTCTTTGACTGTCATCATGCAAGCAAATAGTTGTAAATTTTTTTAGTGGTTTTTGATTAGTCAAACCTAAAAAATAAGGAAATTTAAAGGTGTCTAAACATTAAAACCCATCAAGTTATAATATACATAAAACAATATTGCAAACACAAAAATTTATAAAACATCAACAAAACAAACAAAAAGAATTAAAGTTAAAAATAAATGATAGTTAGTAAAATGACAATAAGTTCTAAAATAAAAATTAGATGTTAACAAAAGTTTGACATGTTATTTTAATACTAGTACACACTAATTATTAAAAATTAAAAAATAAAAGTGAGTAGATTAGAAATTATCATTGTTTTAATAGTCATTTTACTTAAAAAAATAGATAGTCATTAATTTAAGCATAACTTCCAAACAAAACATAGTAAGGCAATTAAATGCTATAACTATTTTAAAAATTATTTTTTTATTTTGTTTTTTATTTTTATTTTTACCTTTTTGATAAAAGAAAAGAAAAGAAAAGGAAAAAACAAGATATTAAGAGAAGAACAAGATATTAAAAAAGAAGATGGCAAAGGAAAAAAATTGAGCGAGAGGAATAGTAACCAAAAGTGGGTTAGAACATAAGGTGGACAAAACACAACCTATGAGAAACCGAAATAGAGCAAAGGGAGGATGATATTGATTTATTAGAGAGTGATTAGGAGCATGACAAGGGAATTCTATCTACGATAAATTGGTTCTTTGGAGTGGTCATAGAGTCTAACAAAATTCCTCTAGGAATGAGGTTTCAATGGTTTAGGAATTTATCAAAGTCCCCCAATGGCTATGAAATGGTTAGGGAGATCCCTTCAAACCAAACTTCAAAATTTGCTGGTGTTGCTAGTTTAGTTGGATGGGATCCTTTAATTGTCATATATTAAGAGGTAGATTTTACAACCAACATCATGGAACTAAATGAAAAGGGCATGATTGGTAAGTTTACAGGTAAATGACTAGCCATTAGAGTAATTGAATTATGGGTGGTGAAGCATTGGGACTTAAACATCACTCTAAATTTCCTCCTAAAAGGTTTTTTATTGATTGAGTACTCTTTTGAAGAAAATCTAAAATAATGGATGGAAGACCATGGATGATGGACGATGCTAGGATCTGGCTCCAACCTTGGTGTCCTAATTACCATTCTCTACTAATTAGGGTCACTTTGCTATTTAGATTTTATTGTATGGGGTACCAATCAAATATTAGAAGGGAAAATATATTTCTCAAATTGGTGGGATGATTTAGGATTTATGGGAGTCCATCTACTAACCGACAATGGTGTCCTAAGTTTATATGCTAGAATTTTTGTAATGTTGGACATGGAGATGAAAATTCTAGAGAGCATTATTTTTCAATCTTTGCTAGGGTGTTGGGAACAACCCATTGATGTGGAAAATATAACCTTTCATTATTTCAAATGTCATAAAGTAGGGCACACTCACAGTAAATGCATGGGGAAAAAAATCCTTGGATAAAGTTAAACTCTCTTTCATTACAAAGATCGCCCCCAAGAATAAGGCAATGCATTAAGATTTTAAACACTAGGGAAAACCTTCTATGAACTCTGGGAAAGATAAGTATCAAGTGCCAAATATGAATGTCAAATCTACTCTAAATTTGATATAAAATTTGAAATCAGGAGAAAACATGTCACCTATAACCCTTTGAAAGGAAATTCAGTTTATCTCCTCTAAATATAATAAACTTCATGAGTGTTTAGACAAGAAACTTGAAGGTGGCTCAAAGATAGATTTTTCTAAGGATGATAATGGGCCAAAGGAGGATCCTTTGGAGGTTATATTGAAATTTCAAGTTGAAGATTTAGGATATTCTAGAGATATCCATCTCTCCCCAATTATTCAATATTTGAGTGATGAAAAGGAACTAAATTCTAGAGGAATCCTTACCATTTTGCAAAAGGATTATCTGATTTCTAAGCCAAACTTTGGCTCTAGTAGTAAAAGAAAAAGGAAGTGAGGTAAAGTCATAAATGTGAAATAAAGTTCCAAAGGTAAACAATCTACTATCAAGCAATTTTTATTTTATGAAAATAGGGGGTAACTGGCTCCTTGATTGAGAAATGAAGATTTCATCATGGGACACTAGGGGTTTGAATGCCCCTAACAAGAGGTGTTTGGTAAGATGCTAGATGTTTAAACTAAGATGTGACATTTTTTATTGTAAATAACAAAATTGAAAGTAATTGAGCAGAAGCTCTTATGAGAAAAATTTGGAATAGGTGGAAGGCCATTTTTATGGAATTGGTTGGATCCTTTGGTGGTGTGGTGATCATTTAGGCCCCACATAAGATTCATGTAGAATATTGCGGTTCTAAAACCAATTGAAAGCCCTAAAAAGTCTCATTATTTTCCTCTAGCCTCACCTTCTTCTTGTTTAATATGTATGGTCCTAATCTAGTTACCTCAAAGCACTTTGTTGATAGGAGATTTTATGGTAGCTTTCTATTTTACAAAATGAAACTTGTGTTCTAAGTGGGGACTTCAATACCATTCTAATTGGCATAGAGAAGAGAGGGGGTCAGGGACAATGCACTCAGTCTCAAAAATATTTTGCTAAATTCATTGAACTATGTAAGCTTGTAGACTTAGTTTTAAAAAATAGTTTCTTCTATTAGACTAATCAACATGAAGGATTTTTGACATTGCAATAAACAAGGAATGGATCCTCAAAATTAATATCCTTTACCTTTTAGCTCAAATCATTCCCCAATTGAAATCTAGATTTTTTAAGATAAGACCCCTCCCCTTTGCCCCTTTAAATTCAAGCTCATGTGGCTATGGGATCCCTCAATTCAAGATTTAGTAAAAGAATGGTGGAATAAGGATCCTCCATTGGATGGTACTAAGATGTTTATAATAAGAAAAAAACTCATTAATATTAAGGCCTACTTAAAATATTGGAATCAAGTGAGTTTCAAAAATATTTTCAAAGAAATTAATAGAGTGGAATCTAAGTTGGAAATCAGTAATCAAATTTTTCTTGCACTTGGTATAGACCCAGACTTATATAAAGTAGAAAAATACCTTTTAGATGAACTATATGAGATACACCCAAGAGAAGAAGTGTATAGGAAATAAAATTCAAGGAATTATGGCTTAAAGAGGGGGATAAGAATATAAAGATTTTTCATAACTCTACCTAAGCAAGGAGATATGAAAATCGGATCTCAAATATTTACTCCAGAGATGGGGTTTTGTTGGAATCTATTTCAAGAATAAAAAAGGAAGCAATTAGATTCTTTGAAGATTTGTTTGCTACCTTGAACCTTCTTCCCTTACTGCTCAGTCCAGTAGTTTAAACCATATCCCTAAGTTGGTTTTTACTAAGTAGAATATGAAGTTAGTGGCTCCTTTTTCTGAGGAGGAGGTTAGGATAGTGGTCTTTTCTATGGGCAGAGACAAGTCCCCTGGGCCTGATGGTTTCTCAATAGCCTTCTTTTAGGATTTCTCAAATGTAGTCAGTGCTAAAGTAGTGAGTATGTTGAATGAATCCTAACTAAAACAAAGATTTACTCTAAACATTAACAACACTTTAATTTCATTGATTTTGAAAGAGGAGATGCAATCCACTTTTAGCTATTTTAGGCCTATTTCTCTATGTAATACCATTTACAAAATATTTTCTAAATCCATTACAATTAGAGTTAAACCTATTATTGACTCTTTAATTTATAGCGAGTAAGGGGATTTATTCCAGGTAGGTAAATTTAGGAAGGGATCATAATCACACATGAAATGATTCAATCTCTACTTGGTTCTTAAGAAAAAAATATGATTTTGAAATATGATATTAGCAAATCTTATGATAGAGTGAATTAGATATTTATGATCAAAGTTTTGGAAAAAAATGACTTTGATAAAAATGGTATAGCTAGGTATTTAGCTACATTTTCAGTCCTACGTTCTTATTTTTAGTCAATGGATAACCATCAAGTTTCATTTAAGTCTCTATAGGATTAAGGTAAGGGGATCCTTTGTCCCCTTTTATTTTCATCATAATGGTAGAAGATCTGGGTTAGGCTATTTTGGGAGCACTTACTAAAGGTAGGTTATAAGGAATTAAAGTGGATAATGGGTTGGATATATTTACTCATCAATAATTTGTGAATGGCATAATAATCTTTGGTTCAACCACATTTCAAGAGGTAGTTAGGATGAAATACATTCTGCTTAGTTATGCAGAGGCTTCAGGCTAGTTGGTGAGTGAAACAAAGTTGGAAATTTATTTTGTGAATGTGGATAGGAAAACTTAGACCCTTATTAATAATATATTGAGCTTCAAGATTGGTAATCTCCTAACCAAGTATTTTCCCCCTCTTTTTGGTGGGAATGAAAATGTGAGACTATTGGATAAACTTCTATCGGCTTTTAGGGGTCGGTTGGAGGCTTAGAAGGGTAGATGGTTATCTTTGGTAGGAAGAATCACTTTGATAAATTCAATCCTTAGCACCATATTGATCTACATTAAGTTAGTTCCTTATCCTTTAATCAAGGTTCTAAAATAAATCAACCAAATCATGAAAAAAAATTGTGGCAAGGAGTGGTGGAGAAAAAAAATGTCTCTATTAAAATGGGATAAATTGTGTCTACCTCAAGTTTGGTGGAGGAGTAGGGATTAAGTACATGGCCATGCAAAGCTTAGCCCTAGAATCTAAGTTGGTTTGGATCATGGTATCTAAACCAAGGATTTGTGGAATAAGCTTCTATAATATAAGTACTTAGGTGAGTTTGAACCCTACAAATATTATTTTTGTGAAGAACCCTCCTAAGGGTTTACACCTATATATTTTTATCATCAAGTGTCATCTTATCATTGTAAACGTGGCATCTTGGAAAATAAATAATGGGTGAAAATATGATTTTTTTAAGACTCATAGAATGAACACAAGCCTATTCAAGAAATTTTAGGCTTGGAAGAGGTAAAAGTTATTTTATTTGACATTTGGGGAAGTAAGGTGGGTGACTACTTGGGGCCTCATCCACGGGATTACATGATCAAATAGAAGTGGAAAATTTTTGAGGGCCTAAAAATCTTGTCTAGCTAAAAATAAATTTTGTCAAGTATCTTGGTAAAAAGGAAAATATTCATCAACCCCAAAGAATACTCTACCCATTAAATTGGTGCTAAATTAGGAATCTATTCAGCCAACTTGTGTTACAAGATCTTTGAATGTGAGGATGCCTCTTTTGCTTGGGAAAAAGTGTTGTGCTATAAAAAAGTTGGCCTCCCTAAGGTAGGGGATTTTACATGGATGGAAATCCAAAATAGGATTTTAAATTATGATAGACTTTAGAAGATTAGGTTTAAAGGTCCATATTAGTGTTTCCTATGTGTCTCTACTAAGTAATATGCTAATAATTTATTTTTTAGATACCCATTCATAGCTAATTATTGGAATTGATTGTGTGTTAGACTATGGCTAAGCTGGGCTAGACCAAGATCTCACTTGGAGGCTTTCTCTTCCTAGTCTGGTAGTCTTCTGAAGAGTGCTTTTGCTAATATTTGGGTGGCATGCTTGGTAATTTTAATTTTGACTCTGTGGAAAGAAAGGAACCAAAAAATATTTGAAAACAAAGTTTGTTAATTAAGTAAAATTATATTTTAGGCCTGAGGTTGCTATGTCCAAAGTTGGGTCCATCCATGCCAAAATATATAGAGGTCTTATTTTAGGTTGGGAGAACTAGATCCTTGTTAATTGACCTCTTCTAGAAGTTCTTGTTAATGGGTATTAGGTATTTAATTAAAATGATCTTAGGGTATAAAATGTAGTTTGGATTCCTCCTCCCTCAGGATTTTTCAAACTTAGTTTTGATGGGGTAATTTGGGGAAACCTCAAAGCATTAAGTGCTAGTAGTATCATTTAAAATTGCATTAGTTTTATAATTTAGGTAGGTTCACTCAAATTAATTAATGGGATCAACAACAAGGTGGAGGCCCAAACATTGTAATTGATGATCAATTTAGTAGTGTAATGTGGCATCTCAAAGGTGATTATTGAAGGTGATTCCATGGTTATGATCCAGGCTCTAAAAAATAGACATGCCTATGTTGGCACATTAAAAACATTTTGGGTCAATCCTGGGAAATTCTAAATTCTTTTTCTCATTGAGAGGTGATTCACCATTTTCATGAAGCAAATAGGGAAGCAATTTTTTTGGTAAATCAAGTTATTAAATAGGTAGATAAATTGTTAGTGATAATGATTAGGGGTCTTGGCCCATTCCTCCTATTTGCATCAAATTGATAATACATTGGGGCCTTCATATTAGATGTCCCAAAATCCTTTTGGCTAAATATATCATTTGGTGGTAATAATAATTATTATCAATTCCACATTCATGAAGGGTGATTGTAAATTGAATGGTTCATGTCAATTAGGGATTAATGATGTGTTAATCACCTAGGAGTTCTATTCCTATGCCTAGACTTTGGGATATTTTATATTGATTATAAAATTCTTTGTCCAAAGGTTTAGAATCTTTGAATAATGAAATATTTTTTATAGTTGGCTCTCAGTGACTCATTGGTAAGGGTGAGAGTACAGCTATGTGATATGCTTTTGAAGGCTATGTATGTGATGTTTAAATTAGACATGTTTTTATGGTAGAAACTAGTCAAGTCATAAAAACTATTAAATATCTAGTTGGATCTATCTTTATTCTAATACCCCACAAGATCAATGTAAACTCTAATCTTGTGTCACTATTTCTTGGAAATCTCTTACCAGTTATAGAAGATAGAGAATTAGAGTAAAATTAGTGGCTAAAGGTTTTATTAGGCTACATTACCAAGTGAGTCTGACAAAAAAAATTGTAGTGTTCCCTCTCAAGGTTCAAATTGATATCCCATTCTTAGATATAAATATGGCTAGCCTCATTCCAATCTCTATTTTTAGGAAATTGGAAGCTCATTTGGTAATGACCCTAAATTTTATGGAATAGGTTCAGGGGGTCATCATGGTTCTAGTTCATTTGGGTAAATAAATTCCTATGGTGGATATGACAATAATGCATGCCCCTCTTTCATCACTTATAATGATAATGGCCTTGTGATCCTCTACCTAGGTGTGCAATGTATTTCACTTCTTAGCTACACTATTTAGGGGTG
Source organism: Torreya grandis (assembly GCA_037957365.1). Classification (NCBI taxonomy): domain Eukaryota; kingdom Viridiplantae; phylum Streptophyta; class Pinopsida; order Cupressales; family Taxaceae; genus Torreya; species Torreya grandis. Next base: position 1,959,808 of record JARHVA010002768.1, read on the forward strand.
GTAGAGTCTTGCAACCTCCTGCTAAGATGGTGGATGTTTGGGACTCTTATCTTGGTTTGATGATTTTAGTGAATGTATGGGATGTATTAGATCAAGTTTGAAGAATGTGGGGGGGGGATAGGTTTTGGTATGTATGATGGTGTTCTAGGAGTAGTGTTGTAGGAGGAGTTGGTAGTGGATGTTGGTGTTAATAGGTAGGTTGGTCCTTTCAAGGATGAAGAGAACTAGGAACCCTCTCTTGGGGTGATCTAGCTCAGCCTATCATTTATTGTTTGTAGTTGGTTTGTGTATTATTGAAAGTTATATGGACTTTGTTTTTTTCATGCCATCTGTTTGCATGGATGTTTCTCCTTTTTGGTCTCTTTGGTAATCAATGTTTATTCTGGTATTATTTTAAACTCTACCAGTTATGACAATTTTTGAATTCTCATTCCCTTTTGGATGTTTATTTGAGGACTTTAAGGTATACTATTCGATATCTACTATGGGTGAGGGTCCCCTTTTAACCCTCGATTATCAATAAAAAAATATAAGAATAAGATATGGGGTACACAAATGTGTCCCACTAGGCATGCCATTATGTTATAGGGAATTTGATAAAAGGGGTTAGATCAATCATTACTTAAATATACATTCAATAATGTAATGATTCTCAAATACCTTTGTCCCTCTACTAAGAAGGAATAAGATCTATGCAATTTAAGAAATATACAAGAAGAAAACTACCAATTTTACCTTCCCTTTAAGTGGCATCCTTTCAAATTTGGCTGTACATGTGTTAAGTTCAACATATGAGCTAGAGATCTTTTGCAATGTCTATTCCTTGATATGGATTACATATTCCCTTATCACTACTATGTTATGGATTATTTTTGTGGCCTTAAAAATAGAAGGAAATTAAAGCTCTAGAGATAAATTGGTAGAGTAAGTTTGTGTTGAGATATCTTGCTAATGATAGAGGGTGATCCTTTTATTTATAGAAAATTTGAATCATTTGGAGTCATTGATCTCATTTATGATATAAATAGAGGAGGATGAAAGGTTTGTGAGCCATTGATATCATTTGAGAGATAAACTAAGGAAAATGATGAGGCCATGTGGAGGGATGGGATTTGTCTGCCACCCATGTGAGTGGGGAATAAAGTGACCTTCCACATGTTTATCCCTTAGTATGACATAATTTCCAAGTTGTCAAGTTGGAGGATGAGAAGGATAATTAGATTTATTAAATTTTAAATATTCATGAAATGTATATTACAATTAGGGAATTGATAAATTAACCTAATCAAGTGATTAGGTAATTAATCTGAAAGAGTATTTTCGGTCTCATTTGTAATTTATTTGGATTTTCATTTAATAAGTTAATGAGATGCTTGTGAAGGTAAGATTGATTATTGAAGGCTTATAGAAGAATTTGATGAAATGATACAATGTATTTCTCCAATTATGGATGCACCACTATGATTTAGGAAGTACATATCAAATATACGTATAAATTGAGATGATTTGATGATTTCTAGTTAAATCTTCATTTGATTATAAAAGGTAGCTTTGGTTGTAGTTTAGACATGAAAGTGATTAAACTATAATGTCTAATGGTACATATCATATCCTTCAATTTGTAAGATTGAGCTTGTAAGGAACCATATCAAGGCATTCTTTCAAGGCTTGAGCCCTCTCAACTATTTCCTCATGATCTTGAAACACTAATTTATGATGGTCCAAAAAATAATAAGAGATGTTAATAAGAGTAGTGAGTCTCAATTGCACTGACTTGATGGCCCTTATTTGGTCTCAAGATTGTTTAGCTCTAAGATAAATAAATACTTTAAGGCTTTATCTCCAATTTTTATCTAATGAAAGTGAGTGTAAAATTTTTCCTCATTAGTTGCATGATGATTCATCACTTTAAGTTGGTGTTTGAGAGAAGTATCCTAGGTTTGCTACTATAAATAAAAATGGTTGCACTCAAGAATGCAAGAGGTCCTCTAGTATTATTTGTGCACAACCTATTCCCCCACTTTCAAACATGAGTAATTTTATTTCCATAATGGTGGAAAATTTTTGTGGTGTGATGAATAACCTCATTGTATGATTCTATCAAATTGGGAGAAAAAGGTAACCAAGGTGTAATATTTGAATGGTTCCCTCATGGCATAGGAGGTAGGTATTAAGGATTAAATTATTATGAGGCACCTTGAACTGGCTATTATTCCACTCTACTTGGAAAGTGATCATAGAGTAATATGAGAGAACATCTCTAAGATGTACGATAATTATCTATCCATTAGTAATTGTAAAAGAGAGTATTTTTCTATGAAAGCATATAATGATATAGTCTCTTAAAGACCCTATCAATGTTGACATAATAGTTGGACCACAAAAACTAAGGCATGATAGTTATTAAGTTCTATTATAAGAGATAGTCAACTAGGGCTAACCAATTTTAAAAATAATATCAAGCATCATGTTCTCCCATGCACCATCTCATCACCAAAGCTCAAACTTTACCTTAGGACATTCCATGATATTAAAATTCCCACAAAAAATCCATGTGGTAGGGGGTAGGTTATCCACCAAATATCACCATAAAGTCATTCTATTAGGGACATCATTAGGAGCATAATAATAATCCCTAATGAATGCCCATTAAAATCAAAGATAAGCTAAATATCCCAGTGTGACATATGTGTAGATGAACAAAATTGGGGGACATAAAACATGAAAAAATGGAAAATACAAAACATATTTTACATAGGGTGTATGCCATTTTAAAAAAACCCCCTATAAATTTGAATTGGCTTGGTTCCAAGACTAAAGGGTGTAGGCCCTTTTTTATGAAGGGAGTAACCCTTTGAAATGCATATTTTGGAGGGAATAGTTAAAGGTTAAAAATTTTCAATGAGAGGGTGTATGGCCTATGTAGTAGAAAGGGTATATGCCCTTTGATTTAAAAAATGTTTTGTGGTGGATTTTTAATGTTTTTATTATAGATATTTATTAAAAATAGGTCCTCTCTACATCTTTTGAAATCAATTCTAGAGTTGTAGTAGTTATGATTTAGAAGTTGGTTTTTCAAAATACATTCTAGTCAATACTTAGTTTTCATAAGTTTAGCATTGGAAACTGACTAAATATTTGACTTATTAATTTTTAAGATCAAGTATGGATGTCACATATTGAGATAGAGATAGGGATCCATATATATAAATAGGGGATCAGGTATGGATTAGTCGAGATAGAGATAAATATGAATAATAAAGATAAGTGATATGCTAACATGGATGTAACATATAAATAATATGATGGGATGCATTGACCTATCTCAACTGATATGTCCAATCCTCGACAAAACTATGACAACTTCACATTTGCTTCATTCTTTTCACAATTAACTATCTAGATTTGGGGACATCTATCATTTATTAAAGTAAAGGTAAATAAAGATTTGGGTTGTGGACTAAATCTTTGGGTCACATTTATACCCCAACATAAATATAGACCTATAAATATTGTTTCACTAGTGAGGATGTGGGAGAGAGATAGATATAATTGAATCACTCCATAATCAACACTTCAATGTTTATTTCTGAAATAACATGATTGACTTGATAATATCTTATTTCAACCTATTTAACCCTAATTTGGATAAGGATCATATTTATTAGTTAGTGTTAAGGATATAAAAATGATGGGGCATAAGGGTGAATATTATATCTATAGTAGGCTAATTAATGTGTTACACTTAAATGTACCATACGTTAAATTTATAAAATAGGGATATGCTATTAATGGAAAATACAATAATGGTAGAATGATACTAATATAGTGTTTGATCTGGTATATGTAGAAATAAGATAGAAAGATAGTTCTAGACCAACAATTAGATTTTGGCTCTAGTGCTTCTATCTCTCTAGACATTTACATCAGCTTAGGATAGTTACATTGACTCTATTGTCTGATCTAGATTCTAGTGTCCTATATAAAATATGTGCTAAAATAGGATGTAACCAATTATCTAATTTTGGGTTTAGCATGACCTTTATTTTGGTGCATTTAGATCTTGGTCATGGACTTATCACTTTTGGTGAAATGGTAAAGCCCTAGATTTGCATCCTCAATATGACCTTAGGGAAAAATGGGTTAGTGGGCACATAGTGTCAAGATGACCCACAATAACCCTGCTATGAAAGGGCATTTCCTACATAGCCAATAATCTATAATAGGGCCTCATACTCATGTATTTCTCCCCTACATGTTGGCTTGTGTGTGAACCATGCAATATGTAAATAAAGTATAATAGTTACCTAGTATGTAACTTGAAGAATATGACCTCATGACTACTCTTTTAGTAATTTAGACTTATAGTGGGATGTTACTTTGTTTGATATCAAAATAGGGTAGAATAGGAAATGTTTTTGTAATTTGAGTGATTCTTGAGTGTTTTTTTGGTATGATTGCTAGGTGAGGAATGAATGAGGGTTGATATTGTATTTATACCTATCCTATCAGGAGATAAATCACTTTAAATCACTTAGGCATACTATTTTAATATATTTCATTTATAAAATAGATGACTTTAGGGCACTAAAAATTGGTGTCAAGCTAGGATAATAATGTTAACACTACTATTTGACCTAGACATTAGTGTTTAGGGAGAAGAAAAAACATAGGCTCAAAACTTTTAGAGGTGTAATATAAGTACTTTTAAAGCATTTTGGGTAAGATGGGATGTCTATGTTATCAATATAAGGCTGTTCAGACTAAGAGATAGGATAAGGGTACAATATAGATAAGATACAAAGATTAAAAAATCAAGGCATGTGTATAACTAATAGGAAAAACCAAGGTCATGAATTTTCCAAGTGTATAAGATTGAGGTGATACATAATCACAAAATATCATCTACATTTCCCCTCTTTAATCTAGTAATGTAATGTATAGTTTAAAGGAAATGAATAAGTACCTATGTGTGTATACATACCTAGTATTTGCTTAAGTTGAATTTGAGTGTTTTTTTTAGAGTTGTGTTTGAGTGCTTTACTAGTGTAAATAAAACCAAGATCATGTTATATTGCATAATCAGTGCACATAATCTAGGTGAAATCTACTTGAAAAATATTTAAATTGAAAGAGAAAGGTTTAGGAGTACACTTGTGTGTTGATGTAACTACTTTGACCATTGGTAATTTATTTTTACAAAATATGTATCATTATAAATATATGAAAATAACATTAGGATAAATATAATTAATTATTGAAAGTGCATATATCCAAGGAGATAAATATAGAGATACAGAGAGAGTGAGTGATATTGGAAGAAACATGCCCCCAACTTTAGAGCAAATGTGAGTTTCCACCTAGCAGTTGAGATTAGCTCAAATGTGAAACCCAATGATACTTTTAACCTAGTGAGTTTGGATGATCAATTTATAATTGAAAACTTGGCAAGATTAAGTGATTTAATCACCCAAACCATACCAAAAGGTAAACCAACTAATGTAGTATATTGGATCACTAATATTCATAAAAGTCTATTCAGTATCAGTACATGTAATAGTTTTTTAATTTGATTTATTTTTTATAATAATAGGCACATGTTGCATATCATATGCACCTTATATTTGTCTCATGCTAAAACTGTGTGTAATAATGGTACAATGTATAGAATTATACCAAAAATGTGTATCAAAATCATATAATTATGTGCTTTGGTCAATTTCAAAAACTATGTAAGTGTGGAGGACATGATTCCAAAGCATTCCCCCACTATATATGGATAAATCTAAAATTGATATAAGGGCCAATGTGGAGGACATGTTTTCTAAAACATGTCCTCACTTTAAATTGGAGATTTTAAAAAATGAGTAGGTATGGAGAATATGTTTTTAAAGCATTCCTCCACTAAATATGTGAATTATAAATACCATAATGAATTAATGTAGAGAACATGCTTCCAAAACGTGCCCCTAATAAATTTGAACTATGAATGATGTGTAATCTATGTCATCATGACATACCCCCACTGAATCTACAAAATTTTGTAAGTACCATATATTGTGTGAGTGTGGAGAACATGTGTAGACATGAAAAATATGCACACTATAGTTTCAAATGTTGAAACACCCCTAGACCACCTTAGGACCCCTTTGGGACCAATTTGAACATTTGACCCCTACCTAAGCTTGACCATGGTTAGTTTGACCAACTAACTAAGCCTACCCTTTAACCACCTTTTTAACTTGGCCCTTGACTATTGAGAATTAGGATGACCATTGATAGTCACCTTGACTACTGATAGTTAGGGTTGCACCACCTTGCCTGCTAAACATCCACATCAACTTTTCCTTGCTTTTATAAAAATAACTCATCTAAATCCATGTGTGATCCATTACATGTGTAAGCCATTATAGGTGTGAGTTATAATTAGAAATATTAGTTCACATCTTGTTGCACCTCTCCTTCCTTGCCTATAAGAAGAGAGGAGCAAGAGGTGAAAGGGATCCACAACTATCAAGAGCTTTTGCATCTAGATATTTTTTTATAGGTGTTATTCCAAAAATACATTGATCCAACCATCATGATAGAGATCCAACTTACTACCACCCCTCGAATGATAGCTAAGTATAATTACTCTACCAGAATTACATCAGACCTACCAATGAGGCAACCACCTCAATCACTCATCTAATAAATCTTCTACAAGCTAAGTATTTATTTTCTATTATTTAATTACTTTATTTATATTTCACAATCAACCCAACATAAAACCATCTCCTAGAATTTCCTTCTGGAATCTCATCAATTAACCATAATCTATACATAGTAACTACCGATGGTCTTTCCAACCATCGATGGTTACCTCAACCATTGATGGTCACCTCAACCACCAATAGTCACCTCAATCATTGATGGTCACATCAACTATCGATGCTCACGGTATTAAAAATAAAAACAAGTTATTTTCACCATCTTACCCTCAACCAAACCCAAATTTTTGTGTCCCTACCTATTCAGAGACCCATGTCCTATTTTTTTAAATACACTTGAACCATTTAGCATTAGTGTTGACTTGGTTATTACTAGATTAGACATTTCTAGCCTATTTATTTATCAATAATTTATGTTCAATTTTAGTAGATTTTGATTATTCTTGCAAGTACTTTAACATCTATTTTTTAAAATTAATTGTTTAAAATTTGTGGATTGACAGCCCCTAAGGAAGCTCCTTCTTTCAGGATCTAGCTAGCACTAGGCAATGCACCCATGTATCTATCTAATCAACCATTTGCTTTAGTGTTTTCTTATTTACAATTAATCCTTCCAAACTAAAGAGGAGTTATTCGTAGTCATTTGATTCAATTCACACATAATCAAATAGGTTTTTCAACCATACCCATATTTAATTTCTTCTTCTCCCTTTCTTAAAATATAATCTAAAATTCACTAAAATATTTTGGCACACCTGGTGGGACCTTTAAGTATCCACTTGTGTTTCTCTTGTTTGCATCTATAAGCTCTTATCTCTATTCTATGCTCATAAACAACATTGAAGTTTTTTTAGCCTTAAAATTGATTGCATACATTGATTTATTGCAAATTTAGCTCACATAGTTTAAATTAAAGAAAAGTAATTCAATCATAGCATCACTTTTGCTGCACACACTAAACCAAACCACCTACATCAATCAAATATAAAATTAACATGAGATAAGAACCAAATAAGATTTCATCACCTAGCATTCACCTTACCCTTTTTTGGCAATCCTACTTGGAGGTCATTACTAAGGGGAAAACTAGCTCCACTTTCTAGTTGAGTATAAAGTCTAAAAATTGGTATATATTGGCTAAGCCCCTGACACCTTTATCATTGTGGTGTGTGAGGTGAGAGGGTAGGCCCCTATACCAAGCCACACATTGATTTATAATACATATCATTTTTGAGAGCTTGAATAACTTGAAACTAACCATATAATTTTTTTCTAGTACCTGATCTACAAGCCAATTTCAGTCACATAATTTCTTGAAGCTTAAGGAATAAGCCAAAAGAGAGACTAAAAAGAACCTTTAGGAATTAAAGTAATTTTTAGAGTGTGTTTGATTTCCTTGATCATTTCTTGTCTTCTCTCTATTTGAGTGGTGAGATTGTTTGTGTATTCTCTCTCCCTTACCTTGGATGGTTCTAACTTGATAGCAATGAGATAACCTAGTAGAATAAAACCCATCACCAAACCAATCAACCTCTTTTACCTTCTCATCTATGGAGCACATTTTTGAACCAAAAAAATGTCCTCATCCTTTGATAAGTCCTTCTTTCCCTTGAGAATTTTCCCAAAAGGATATGAACTTCACCACTTTTTTAGTTAACAATCCCATGGCCTTTCAGCATTATCTTAACACTATGCCTCATTGTGCCCCTAATTTGGTTACACCTATAGATCCACCTTATGGGAAAAACTTCTATTGCTATACTCACCACCCAACCATTGACTACCCAAGCTTCCTCATTCACCAATAATCCATTTGATTCTATTGTGGAAAACCAACTTTCCCAACCTACAAACACCCTTATACCTTCCACCCCCACCAACAACTCTTCTACCTTAGGAGTAACCCAACCACTAGCCTATACTCCCCTTACCATGGAAGTACCTACCACTAGCATTACCAACCTTCCTTTGGCTACCCCTAATCCACTAACTACTAACCCTCTTCAAAATCTTGTGGTGCCTACCTTTTACCTTACCACTAATCAGTACAAAGGTCACTACCCTTCATTTGATCACTAGCTTAACTACTGCTCCTACCCAAAAAATGCCCATTGCACCAAACTCAAGTTACATCCCTAAACCACAATAGCATGTACCTTTACCTAATACCCAACCACTTACATCCACCTACCCCTACATAGCTTCCACCCAACTATCAGTGTCCATGTACCAATATGTGGTAGCTCCTCAACCTCCTACTAGTTAACAATATGTCACCCAACCACCATAATAGTATGCATATTAAAAAATTTTAGGTGCACAACCCCAAATAGATCTAACAAAAATACTCATAGATAAGATGACCACCTTAGAGTCTTCCATCTCTAGTGATCACAACATCTTATCATATGACGAAATCTATAACAAACCCATTCACCTCACTATCCCTATCAGACCATATCCTCCTCAGTGGGAACTTCCCAACTTATCTAAGTTTTAGAATAAGGAGGATCCCCTACAAGACCTTAGGTCATTTGAGCATGCAAGCTATTTGATTGCCTACAATGATTCCCTCCTTCTTTGTACCTTCCCCATGTCCCTTTCTAGACTAGCATTAGACTGGTATAGTGCCATAACCAAACACTCTTTAATCTCCTTCACCTAGCTAGCCCAAAATTTCTTGGATCAATTTTTGATAAATATATCTAAGTAGGTTTCCATCAATGACCTTTACTCCATTTGATAATTTGATGATGAATCTATTGCTAATTTTGTAGCTCATTGGAGGATCTTAATCAATCAACTTTCCTTCTCCTTACCCCAACCCAAACTAATAATTTTTTTTGCTTAGGTATGTGCCAAGCACATCTTTCCTACACTATGTGTCTAGAGCTTTATAAATTTTGGAAAACATTTTACCATGGTGTGTAATCTAGAAAATAGAGCCATCAATAGAGGAAAGCTAAAGTTGAAACAAAAGAACTCTACCTACACAACCAATGAAACCTCTTCCTCTAAACCAAGCAACCAAACCAATACCAATGCTAAAAGCAAAGGAACTAAAAATGTGGTTATCCTTAAAACCACTCCTCCACCATCTATCAACCAACCAAATTCCTTTAGATCCTCAAATCAAAATGCAAGGAACCAAAACAAAAATTATTAGAAGCAATTTACTCTACTTGGGGAATCTTACGCTTCAATCCTAGAGAAGTTTTTAAGGCTAATATTATATGACTTCCTCTTATCAAGCCTCCTCAATAATTTGATTCATCTCATCCTACACCTAGTTGTTATAATGAGAATGATCTATGTACCTTCCATCGAGTAGTAGGGCATGATGTTAGTAGCTGTAATACCTTTAAAAGCGTCATCTAATCCCTCATTGATAAAGGAGAGCTTGTGTTAAACAACACCAATGTACCTCCAAACCAAGCCCTTGACATATTCATACAACATTTTCCCAATCATGTGCCTAAAAAAAATGAGAGAAATAAGGTTGAGTATTCTTATGATGCCTATACTACTAATATGGTTCTTAACACGCTCATTATTGAAGAACCTACTACCCAATCTACCTTTTTCTCCCCTCTATTTATTGAGGTAGTGGAGTTACCTTTTATTCCTTTAGAGACCCAAATCAAGAAAGCACCCATTTCTCCTCATCCACTTATTAAGGTAGTGGATCCATCAACTCCTCCTTCAACTGACATACTAGAACAAGCACCCATTTTGCCTTCTCCCTCAACTACTAGGCAAAATTACTGCCCCTTTGGAGGTCATTCCCAAAGAGGAAGCCACGATGTCTACACCTCTCATATAGGAGTCACCCATATAAACCTTGATTCCTTTGATATAGGAAAAGGATGGGTTCATGATTCCCCTTTCTCAACCTATGCACTTATCTTTCAAGTCCACTATCCAGGGAACAAAACTAGTCTACAAACCATTCTCTAGGTTAGTGAAAAATTTGGAATTTATCTCCAATCCTAACATGGATGAATCCACATTTTGGTATAAATTGGGGCTCCCTTATATCATGAAAAGGGAACCTTAAACCCCCACTTTAATGGACTAACCCACCACTTCTGTTATACAACCCTTACCTTATCAACCAAACTGATAAAAACTTCTACTAACCCAACCATCTCTCAACTATCCAATGCACCCAAACCCAAACAACCAAATCAACCTCTCCAACCAAACCAACTAAAAATCTTGGCACCTTACCTATATAGAGCCTTAATCAAATATCTATGAAAGTGGAGCTTACCTCACCAAACCCAATAACCAAACACAAAACCAAATCAACCAAGGAATTAAAGCCACAAAAAGTTTAGAGGACCAAACTCCTACCTCCCTCAAGATTTCCCTCTATCTTGGGGCCTCATCCCTTCACTTTGATTAGGAAGCCAATTATCTCAACCAAAACCCAACTACCGCTATTGGTTACACCAACACATTTGATTTTGGACATAGCTATCTTCACCATGCCATCAATAACCAAACTACCTAACCTAAAATGTTTTACCTCTAACTTATCAACCTCTACCTTACCAAAACCAAAAACATAAAATAAGAACACTACCTTACCCAAACCTCTTACCATCAAGCCCATTGCCAAAAAGACTTCCATCTCACCAACCAAGACCAAAACCTCTAAACCCTTTCCACCTTTAGTTGAATCCTAATCAACTATTTTCCAAAGGTTATTCCAAGCTTCTTACTTAACCTTACCCCCTATCAAGCCATTCTAACCTCTCAATCCAAAACTAGTCTGGTATAATGACTGCTAAGTATGCTCCTATCATAGGACTACAAATCTCTCCAAACCATTATCCATCAGCTCTATGATGAGAATGATCTATTATTAGATAAACCTCCCATAAGCACGTTACCAATCCAACAACTAACAACCACTACCCAATGCCTAACTACTCTCCCACTCTCACCTTAGAGTGATGAGGAACTAAACCAATCTCCTACCCCAATTCTTCCCTCTATCCATACTATCCATGTAGTCAGTCACATGATCACATACTCAATAGAAGGACAAGGGGAATGCCAAAGTGTCCATCCCATGGACATACCCATATTCCACCTCAGAAATAGTTAAAATTTAAACACCTTCACCTTAAACCAAACCTAAGGTATCTATCTTGGGTACGTCTCAATCTAACCCCTTTTAATCAATCAAGAGAGTGGTGCTCAAACAACTTCACCAGACCTTGTTGTAGATGAGCCTATATGAGTTGATCTCTACTTCACCTCATCATCACTAAGTAATGATAGAGGCATTACAATTAGTAGAGGTCTAACCTAAAGACCCTTAACCTCTAGCAACCTTTGTTGGTGCTCTCCAAATTTCCAACCTTGTTACCTTTAAGGATTCATAAATTCCTTCCATCTATCTTGATGACCTAGATCCCCCCTCTCCATATCAAATGGGTCATTATTGATGGGGGAGCTAGTATTAATATCATCTCCTCCCATGCCTATGACCAACTCAACTTGCTGGACAATGTCATGTCCAAAACCTCAACCATCCTCCAATCATTCAATGACACCATAGCCATTACCTTAAGAAGTTTTTTCCTTCACATCCATTTAAGACACTACACCCTCCCTAAACTCTTCTACATAATGTAAGGCAAATTCCAATACAATGTTTTACTCAGATGACCTTGGATCGAGTCCATGGGTTGTGTCCCCTTTACCCTTCATCATTGAATTAAATTTGAGCATGAAAGTTAGTTTTTCACTATACAAGCTAACCCAAGCCCTTTTTCATCATGCAACATGACTTACTGACCCAACCACTTCCTCTTACCTCCATCTAGCACACCCTCCATAGCCAAAGTTAAGACCTCAACCTCAAAAGATGGAGTCATACCTTCTTCTACCAATGAGGCATCAAATAAATCATCTATCCCATTTCATTAGATCCCCACCTTAGACCACTTGGAATCCACATTCCAACATCTTTCACTGGGGTAATATTGCCTCCTCATCCTTGATGCTTTCCCTACTCCCCAAGAGTATGGAAAACTTGACCACCAACCTAGGTATGACCCCAATGTCAAAGCCATTTTACCCTTTGAACCTTCACATTATCAAACCCATTTCATATATAAAAGACTTGACAAACCACTTACCCCTTCTACCATTTCTCCATCACCTCGATCATTCACCTCTAGCTTCTCCTATATATATAATCTGAGTTTTACTAAGACATACCTTCATAGGTTTATTTGGAAAGGATTTGGTCTTAGATGATATGAGAATGACCTACATGAGTTGATTTATATTGAGACCATAAAGCCTCATGAGAAACATAGCCTTGATTTCATTGTACCCACCAAGAATCAAACCAAACCACCTATCATCATGAACATTGAGGAAGACATCCCTTCCTCACCAACCCCTTCTCTACTTAGGTGTGAGGATGATGACATTATCCCACCTAACTTTTTTCATCAACATGATCAGCCTCAAACCCCTAAATTATAAAAAGGAGGGGGAAACTATAACCATCCTGTTGACCCATCTTAAGACGATAGGAGATGACTATCCTACCAATAGTACCAATTAGTGCTAAGATGATGATTCCATTCTCACCTACCTTAGTACCCTAGATTATTCCATCTAAAAATCCCTTCCTCTTGAGACTTCAACCATGTTGAATAAATCCACCATGGATATCAACTTGGGCACTTCAAATAATCCTTACATTGTCAAAATTAGCCAATCACTAACTGTTGAGGAACTTTAAGATTTCCCCTCCTTTCAAGATCAAAGCATAGAATTTTCTTGGTATTATAGTGACATGATAGGAATTAACCCTCCCATTTCCAACCAAAACATAATCACCAACCATGAAGCCAAGCCCATCAAGAAAAAACATCAATAAATGCACCCTCGCATAGCCCTTCTTATCAAAGAAGAGATTCAACACCTCCTATCTATCAGTTTCATTCAACCCATTGACTATCCCCAATGGGTTTTTAATGTTGTACCTATCACCAAAGCCATAGAGGGACTATGAATTTGTGTGTAATTTCATGACCTTAACCTTGCTTTCCCCTAAGATGATTTCCCTTTATGAAGCATTGACCAATTAGTTGATCTTACAGTCAGCCATAAGATGTTATCTCTCATGGATGGATTCTTGGGTTATAATCAAATATTAATTACCCTCAAAGATCAACACAAAAATACCTTTATAGCCCCATGGGGAAAGTTATGCTATAGGGTTATGCCTTTTGGACTACATAATGCTAGTATAACTTACCAATGTGCCATGACCTACATCTTCCATGACCTTATCCATAAGATTGTCAAAGATTATGTGGATGACCTCTTAGGGAAATTCAAATGTAATAAGGATAATTTAGCTATTATCAGGATTATCTTTGATCACCTCATCTATTACCATGTTTGCCTTAACCCTAAGAAGTGTATTTTTTGGGTCTTGTCAGGAAAGCTTCTTGGATTTATTATTTCCCTTTAGGGAATAGAAGTTTATCCTACCAAAATCAAAGTAATTATAGACATTATTCCTCTAGTCAAATTCAAGAAACTCTATAGTTTGCAAGGGAAGCTCCAATCCATCCATCACTTTATCTCCCAACTTTTATACTAATGTCAACCCTTCCACCACCTTTTGAAGAAGGATGTATCTTTTAAGTGGAATAGCAAATGTTAAAAGGCCTATGATTTAATCAAAAAATACCTTTTGTCTCCACCTATCCTCACCCTTCCAAAAGATGATCAACCTTGTTACTTTTATATCTCTGCCACTAACCACTCTTTAGGGGCAACACTTGCTCATCAAGATGAGAAACACAGAGAGCAAGCTATATACTACATCAACTACATGCTTGTAGAATATGAGACTTGATATACCCACACCAAGAAGCTTGGCTTAGCTTTATTCTTTGTAGCCACCAAAATTTTCCACTACCTTCTTAACCATAAAAAATGAATACTGACCCACTCATGTATATGAACTCTAAGCCATACCAAAATCAATATATGGCTAATTGGTTCATGATTTTAGCTAAGTTTGACCTTGACTTTCTTCAGAAGAAGTCAATTAAAGGGCAAGTAATTTTAAACCAATTAGCTAAAACACCATTAACAAACAACCAACCTCCTAGTCTTGAGTTTCGAAATAAGTCCATCATGACCTTCTCTCAGGCAAACTTCACCTATCAATTCATCATGTTATTTGATGGATCAAAGTGTCAACATGGTGGGGGAGATGATACCATACTTATTACCTTTGATAGTGAACCTCTTCCTTTGTCTTTTAAGCTTGATTTTGAATGTACTAAAAATATGGATGAGCATGAATCCCTAGTGATAAGCCTTTAAATTGACTTAGCCATGGGAGTCAAAATAATCAATATATTTGGTGACTCCCAACTTGTGGTCAATTAAATAAATGACTCTTATTAGTGTAAGAATGATGTTTTTAAATAGTACAAACAACTAGTTGATGAACTCTTGGCATCATTTGAACACTATCACATCTAGTCAACCCCATAATCTACCAACAAGTTCTCTGACACTATGGCTTCCCTCACCTCTCAGATCCCATCTACACCCTCTGAATCTAACCTATCTATTATTATCCATAGAGTTACCTAGCCTTCCTATGTCAAACCAGATTCTCCCACCATCTTTAATGTGGAGGAAACCCAACTTGACCTTTGGTATCAGTAGACCTTTGACTACCTCAACCTTGCCATCATTCTTTCTGGTCTTTCAATGAATGCTCAAAGATAATTTATCAAGAGTATCTCACATTTTACCATTATGGGAGGGAATCTTTACAAATGTGGCTTTGATGGCCTCATCTTTCATTCCCTATGCAGTCATGAAGCCTCTCACGATATTAAGGAAATGCATGATAGGATATGTGGGGGACACTTTAGTGGCCTTGTCATAGCTAAATGTATCCTTTGCCTTGGCTATTATTTTCCTAACCTTAACCAAAAATATTGTGATTATGTGAAAAAGTGTGTTAAATGTCAATAACATGACAATCTACATCATGTACCAAGTCATAGTATTCATATTTCCATTGATTAGTGGCCCTTCTCATAATGGGGTCTAGACCTCATTAGTGAAATTAATCCCCATTATTTGTAGCAACACCATTATATCATCATTATGATCGGTTATTTTAGAAAATGGGTAGAGGATATTCTTCTAGTCTCAACCAAAGTGGAAAATATTGTCAACTTTATCAACCATCACATCATTTGCCACTTTGGTGTTCCTCACAAAATTATCAATGACAATGATAAATATTTTAAAAATAAGCAAGTCCAAGGTCTTTTTGATGCATTCGGTATCAAGTTAAATCTATCATCACCCTATCACCCTCAAGTGAATGGAAAATCAAAAGCCTCTAATGAAACTCTTAACAACATACTCACTAAATTTGTCAATACATTTGTTCAAGATTGGAATTTGCATATTCCTTTCACCTTATGGGCATATCGTACTAGTATTCAAACCCCTATAGGTGCTACCCTTATCTCTCTTGTGTTTGGAGTGGAGGCAATATTTCCTCTTGAAGTCCAAATATCTTCTATTCACATATGTTTACAAGATCTCATTTTTGAGGATGATTATCATTAGCACCATTTATCCTATCTTGAGCTACTTGCTAAGCACCATTTAGCACCAAGATCACATCAAGTGTGCGTATAAAAAAAACCTTGGAGTTTGAGAATTCAACATTGGAGACCTCATCTTAAGGGAAAATCAACATGTCACCAATATGGAAAAAAATGAGTGGGGAAAGTTTGATTCTAATTAGCTTGGAATTTATATCACAATCCACAAGTATAGATCATAATCTTATCGATTATCCTCTCTTGAAGGTAACCCATAACCTAAGCCCCTCAATGCTTTGCATATACATATTTTATTTTGTTAAAAAATATCAAACTCACCTTCTATTTAGCTTAAGCTCATCCCTTGATTGCAAACCACATTCATCTCCATATTTTAGGGGTGATCGATTAAAACTAAATCATGTGATTAACCATCAAAATCATAGCCTAATATTGAATAATGGGTACCATGGCTCTACCCATGACATGATTCTCATGTTACTTTCTACCCCTTATATAGGATGGATTCCCATGATCATTTTCACCCAACCCCTTTAAACCTAATCAAGCTTCTTATGTTTTACGTAATGCCTTCATAAAGGTAAACCTATATTACCTATATAAGCATGTCTATGTCAAGAAAATATCAAACAAACACAAAAAAATCAAAATATGAACTGATAGCAATCATGGGCCATTCATAGCATTCATAGATTACTCCCTTGAAGGATAGTTGTTGAAAACATATTTTAAATTACTCAAAGTAAGGTGGACTTCTCCCTTGAAGGATAACTATTAAGAACATTAAACAAAACATACATACTTAGACCATTCCATCAAAGGATGGTTGAGTAAGGAATTTATCAAAACACAATGTTTTTTGGAAGATTCCTACATTTATTAGCTTCCCCAACCCTCCTAAGTAATAAGTTGAAGACCCATTATCAAGCAATACCGAAATAAACATATTTTTGAAAGCTGTAATCAGATCTCATAAGCAAAATAATCTTGAAATTTGAAATCATCTCTCATGATTAGACTTACCACATTAATTAGTATACACTTTGTATTACGTATACTTTTTTATAATGACTCTATAGAAACCTACAAAAGAGGCATGCTAGTCTCACAAGAAGGTTCTATGTTTCATCCATCTCCCCTTTATACACTATAATCAAGGTATTTTGAGCTTACTTGACATTATGTGATGAAGACACCTCTTTAACTAAGGAATGAACACTAATGCAAATTATTCAAATGGCTTATGTTCTTTAAGCTGATCCATCCTTAGGTTTGTATTAGTCATTACCAAAGAAGACACATTGTGCCCTCTTCCTATTCTATCATGACTAGTTGATATAGTCACTAAGATGTTTGTCTCTTGATTATAATCTTTGTTCTCACATCTAGCATTATTAATTAGATTACTTTATGTGCTCTAATTTAATCAAAGTAATAATAACCATAATAATAAACACCATGCATCAACATCTATCATAATAAAAAACATACATCATTGGCATGTCAGAGTCAAACATCCATGAATAATAAAGTAAGCGACCATTTTTCACCAGATGCCTAAATCTAAATAACAAAGTATATACTCATTAAAATTTAGCATGCCATAAACATACATGTCATAAAGCATAACCATAAATAAAAGTCATCTCATGCTTATCTAGGTGAGTCTACATCGGTATCCAATATCCATAACGTAAGCATAATTGATATAACATGAGCATAATCAATATAGACATCATCCAATAACATCAATGAAAACCATAAACCATGAGCAATAAACAATGATCATATATATAAATCATGAGTCTAATATCATAATGTATTTACCAATATAAATGTCTCTCTCTCTCAAAATGTACATCTCACCACATCAGCTCATAGGCTGAAATCAAAATGATATACAACAATATATAGTATGTCTTAAACCATGACCTAGTTATGCCCCAAGGGCACCATTGTCTCCTAGATCACCACTGTCTCGTAGTACCTATCCCCTTGAGGTACATGTCTATCCACCTATAGATGTATCACACTAACTTGGTGTCTCCACATTAGCACCACTTGTCAAACCTGCTCTATACTCACTGCATTAGGGATCATCAGGATACTACCTCAAGACTATAGCCTTATAGTAATGTAGCTAGGTATCATTCCATGAGGATGGTGCTTGGTAGCCTTGTAGATGTTGTGGATCCTCCTTTCCTCTATCTCAATGAGTCTCTCTTCTAGGTAACCAAGGCTAGTGAAGCTCTAGCTTGGTCCCTATCACCTATTAGCATCACCACCTGACCCTATAAGGTAGTCACCTCACCCTATAAAGCTATAACTTATGCCTATGTAGTGGCTAGTGCTTCTCTTGCCTATGCATCCAGGGTATCCCCCAATACCTTTTCCCTCTATACTCCTCTCCTAGATAGGTCCACATCCATCTACCTCTTGTGACCATCATCTCCACCAAGAGCTACTTCTAAATATAAATCTTAGTACCATATAGGGTACCCATCAAGAAAGCTTGTATCATCAATTATTGGCCTCATTAATAGCTCCTCATGATCTTGTAAATTTAGTACTAGATGTGGTTTAGGTAATATAATCTCCTTATCCTCATGCTTATACCTAGGGAATGGGCCTAAGATACCCTATACTAGGCTAAAATATCTTTGAGCCTTATCAAAGGGGATAAGCTCTACTTGCCCATCCTACCTACTAAAGATCCACTTATAACTCTAAAAATATAGAGTCTACCTCCTATAGCTAGCCCATATTAGAAACTAAACATATGGCCTCCAGATGATATCATTGATCACCAATGCACCTAGTGCACCCCTAAACCAATCTATATCATGAGCCCTTTGACCCACTCCTAAAGTGGCAAAGTCAGCTCTCCACCTCTTGTAACCCATAAGGAAATATATCTAAGTGTATCCCAATCATAGTAGCCCCACTAGCCTTAGAAATTAGATGTGCTCATAAGCTCAACAATGTAGAAATAAAATAACACTGATTCCATATCTCTTATGGGCCCTAAAATCCCATATATATCTATATATTTGCACCATAATCATAGGTACCCAACCAAAAACTATCTATCCCAACAACATCTCAACCAACACGCCCAACTACAAGTAAGGGAACCTCCCACTATTTGAGTTAGGAAGGGAAAAGAATGACACTACCATCATCATCATAGTTATAAGTATCCTCTTGCCTACCACCCTCTGATATAATGTACTATAGCTAAAGCCCTTAGCATGCCATCTAACATGGTCATGATCATCTCTATACATTAGCTCTAATAAATCATCTCAATCCTCCTTCTCAATATGATATATCAAATCACCCTATAAGGTTAGTTGAGTGATCTTGTGGATGTCCTCTAATAAGATCATCATCTTACCAGTGGGAAATAAGGTGTTCATGGCTAGATCCCATCTCTTGATGAGGGCCATAATTATAGATGCATTACACAACATGTGCTGGTAGTATTACATCACTCCTAGATCAACCTCTTCCATATGATCCCAATCCACAAGGTTCATCCCTTGGTAAACCTATAGAAAGATATGTGACACTTGTTCAGGTATTTGAATCTGCTGTCATGCCTATACAGTTTGTTAGCGAACACACTTAGACATCTATATTATTTTACTTGCATCCTTTACCTATTCAACTATCTTATTTAGCATTAGGACCTAAAAAATGACCTATTTTTCTACCCATATTAACCATTTAATCAATAATTTCATAACCCTTTTACCTTATCCATCAACCCTAGAATTTACATTATTACCTGCCAAACTACCATTTAACCTACATGGTCAACCCACACTAGACATTAACATCTTATATGCCTTAGCACTTAATTTTTTTTCAAAGTAATCTCATAACAAGGTGACCATGTATGATCAAGGGTCCATTTCATCATAGATATTCACCATCGATGGTTGGACCTGAGCATTGATGGTCACTATGGGTGTTCTACAATTGGAACACCCAAAACCTAAAACTACCCAAAACCACCAAAAAACTACCTTTTACTCAAAAATATCCTACACAATCCTACCCCTAACCTACCCTAACCAACCTATGCTCCCCAATTTTGGAATCCACTATAGACATATAATTCCTAAGACCATTAGTGTTAAAATTGTCAATCTTACTCGAATTGTACTCAAATGCACATTTTAGGTCAAAATCATTAAAGCACCCTAAATAATTTGAACATGTAATTTACAAGTATTGATTTAGGTTAAAATATCCCTAAATGGGGCAATTCATTTTATGGGCCAGCTAACTTTGATAATATAATATCAAGTCAAAATACCAATTTTATGCTTGGGTGCTCTAGATTGCTCTTTTCTATTAAATCTATTACATGAGACATGTGCCCTTGTTATTTGGTGTTGGTAGCATTCTAAATGAGTATACAATTATAATACTTCTAACATCACCTTCCAATTCTTCTTGAGTCAAATTATGACCCAATAATATGACTTTCTAAGTATTTTGATTAATTGAGGGCTGATTTTTAAATAATTGCAGAAATGTTGATTAACCTTGTTTAAGACTAATTGATCCAAATCAAGAGCTTAAGTGGATTTTACATGAGATTTTTTGAATATTTATTTTTGTAAATTGATTTCTATTAACTAAATCACCTAATGACATCATCATATGGGCTAGTATCCATAAGCCATAAATACATAAAATATCAAGATTATCTGTCTCCCATACCTCATCAAGAACCTCCATGCCTCTTAAATACCCCTATATCCCAAATATTTGTGAGGGATATTTATGGATTTATTTATATATTTGGATTAATTCATGGCCACACACATCTCAATCTTGAGATGGATGGTCATGGTTGATCCTAATCAATCTCAAAAATCTAGAAATAGAGAGGCCATGAACATCATTTTTAAGCTTGATTTATGAAAAATTATAATGATTTTTTTTTCCATAATCCTTTAATTTTGATTATGTATTTTAGTTTAAATCTTCATTGATAGGCTAGATTAGTGATTCCAAATCATGAGCCTAGGTTTTACAAGGAGTTCTTAAGATATTGGAGGAGTTGGATTCCAAGTTATTGTTAAAGACAAGAGCTCTTGATCAAGGGAGAACATGATTTTGAGATGTATTGGTATGGTGAATCCATTTAGGAAGGTAATATTATGTTGTTTTCTTTCAATTGTTTTGTGTTATCCTTTATAATTCTCACATGAATAGATAGGCTTAATTTAGTTTGTTCTTATGCATTCTTCCTTTGATTTATTGGACTAATGCTTGACTAATCATGTTATGTAATCCTCTCTACATTTTGACATTCTTGATGGGACCTCAACCCATAAATTCCCTCAAAAATACTCTACAAGCAACCTAGTAACCGTTTTCATGTAGGATCTCAGAGTATGGAAGCAAAGAAGACAAAAAATTGAGCAAAAATAATCTATTTTTATAAAATATAATTTTATTCTTGAGACTATCAAATCAGCCCAACTTAGCTCTAATTCAACCCAAATAAACTCTGACTCAGTCAATCTAAGCTCTGACTCAGCCTAACTTAGATCTAGATAGCCTCGAATCACCTATGGCTCACCCTGACTCAGATCAACTCACCCTGACTTAGCCTAACTTGCCCTAACTTGACCTAACTCATCCTGACTCACCCTGACTCATCTTGACTAGCCCCACTCATCTTGAATCATATTGACTCACCTCAACTCATATTGAATCACCTTGACTCACCCCAACTCACCTTGACTCAACTGTCAACCCAACTTGACTATCAACCTAACTCGACTATCAACCCAACTCCACTATCAACCTGAGAGCTAAATTATTAATGTCATTTACTCAAACTCTTAATTAATTCAGAGGATACCCTTATAACTATGTTTTTCTAGGTTGAGATGGTAGTTTGGAAGTTGGTTTGAATGCTTTTGACTAACCAAACACACTTTTATTTGGGTTTAAAATGAACATGCTTGATTTCACACATTTGAATTAGTGCTTAAAATGAACCTAAGATTTGGCTAAGTCTTAGATACATTTTATTTAGTGATTAAAACACATCATAACTCTTACAACATTTTAAATTTGATGTTTTAATCATGAATCTAGGCTAAGTCTTGAATCTTTAATTTGGGCTTAAAATGAACTTAGGTCTTTATTGCTTCGTGTGGTCTTTTTTGTACAATCTTTTACCATTTTAGCAATTAAGGCCAAGGGCCAAAAAGAAAATCACCTAATATTTTATTTTGTGCTTAAAATTAAACTCATTTATCAAGTTTATATGCAATAGGTGATTAATTAATTGATTGGAAAAAAGAGGGACGTTGCGTGTATGATCTTCCATCCATCCCTTTTAGGGAACTTTTGGAATAAAAAGAACCATTCTTATTACAAACATGCCTAGTCCAAGGCATAAAAATAATGTCACTTAAATCTCTCTCCAAAAACTCACAATAGTATTGGGTGATCTTGAGGTGACCATAAAGTCTTTCTATTATGTCTTTTATTTTATACAAACTTGGCTTATGAGGGGGGTTTCATCACCTCCCACTAGTTCTCTAGAGCTATAGCATCGAGACGTATCTACACTTTGGACATCACACTACACTAAGCAAGTGATAGATGTAGTGGTTGAAAAAAGGGCAAGAGATTTTTGCAATAAGACAATTTCCATAAACACCTAATTAAAGTGTGTTTCTTTTGCATCATTTGACATGAAAGTCATTATGTAATTGATCCATTTAGAATGATCAAAAACTTTCCAGTTTAGTTAACCCCACTTTGCCATACCTTGCCAGTTTAGACTTAAGACTATTATTTTTTGTCATTAGCTTACTTGGTCTTAATTTATGTCTAAAACTACTTGTTAATTCAATGAACTTAAAAAAAACACATTATCCTCAAATTTCTTGAGCAAAGGAGGCGTTATGCTATCCAACTGGAAAATCTATCTTTTCCTTGTTCAAATTGTTATAAGAAACATTGTGTTGTGTCATTCACTTTGGCATAGTCATGCTGCCTAATTGAATCTAAAACTTTTATCCAATTTTTTTAAGTCCCTCATTTATAAATCACATTTGAAATTTAACCTTTCTAAGTTTTAAGGGCTGGTGTGTTAAATTGGGTTTGCCATTTATACACTAAACTTATTATAACTTGGGTTCAATTTTACATTTGGATTGAGGGTCATTTATTAAAATCAAAATCACATTATCATCTTGGTGGACTCAAGTCATCTTGTGTATCTCTTACATTTTGAGTCTTAGAACATATTTTATGCTACTAGAACCATGTGGTGACACTATGTTGCCTATTTGGTCCTAGCTTTATACTTAGTGATTCATGTATGTTTTTACATATTGAGTTGCTTAGTTCATATTGTATTCTTCATAATCTATAGATATTTTCTCAAATTTTCTAGGGTTAACTCATCAAAGTTGAAAATATATTTTATGGTATAGGTGTATCACAAAGATCTAGGCTTTGGTGTACTAGTTTTCACCTTGGATCTTTTAGTTACCTTACCCTCTTCCAATCTATATGATTTTAGCTTTACCAAAAATTGAGTAAATTTGTGAACCAAATATTCTAATTGTGTGTGGTTCCAAGCCACCCTCATTTATAGTCTCTTTGGTACCTTAGTCTTTTTTTAAAGATAATTATGTATACCTCATTTGAACGTTTGTAAAACATTGATCCAAATCTAGTCTAACATAAAAAATAAGTCTTTTTTAGACATGACTCAAAGGTTCAATTGTAGTGGGACCTATTATGGCCTTAGCTATGAGGATGATCAATTTTATGATGGTTAAGATAAACCTATTATTTTTGATGACATCCTCATAATAGTAGGATCCAAAGATGATTACAATGAATATCAACCCCAAGAAGATCAAGACAACAATTTTTATGTTGATAGACTACCTTTAGACTTTCCTATAGAATAATTAAATACCTTAAAGAAGGAGAACAATGATGACAAGAATAAGTTTTTACATAAATAGACATACCTTCTTCTTCTAACAAAGGAAAAGAAATACAAACAGAGTCAAAACCCACAAATCTAGATCTTCTATCTAAGATCAAGATAATAAGTCAACGAAATGCAGATCAAGTTATCATAGACTTTACTAACTTGTTATTTTACACTTCAATTCATAATGATGATTTGAGAGAATAGGGAAATGTGGCTAAAAGTACATAATAAACATTTGATGAGAAGATAACCGTAGTGGATCAAGGTAACCTAAATGAATAATCAAAGTCATAAGAGATCTTACAAAATCTTCCATTTGACATGGAGCATACATTCGTCAATCATCAAGAACCTCTTGTTACTTTGTAAAATCAAAGACCTAAACATTTAATTCAAATTGAGGAAATCCCTCAAGACAATTTGGCTAGTTTGTTCTAACCAACACAAAAATTGGTAAACAAACACAAAACTTCCCAAAATCAAAAAATTACTAAATAGCCAAATTTAGGGAATGTTTTATAATCCAAAAATCAATGGCCTGTTCTCTCGACTCAAGGAGTGAATCAGAACCAAGTTGTGGGTTGAAAGGTTTACATTCCCTATAGATCCACACAAAATGAGGGGCACATTCCACCACAACAATAAAAAAACCAGGGGCACTTTCCACCCCAATAACAACAAAACTAGGGGCACATTCCACCCTAACAACAATGAAACCAGGGGCACATTCCACCTTAACAACATCTTATCCAATCCATAAATGCACCAAACATGTAAGAGTGGAATTTTATGAAGGAATTTTTTTAGAGATTGGAGATGAATAATATAGTTAAAAAGTACAAATTTGATGAGATATGTCCATATCCATTTGATTTATCTATTCTCCAAAACCCATTTCCATCTCATTTTGAGGCACCCAAATTTGACAAGTACAAAGGAAAGGGAGATCCATGTGAGCACATACAAGCATTCTTTGTTTTATGTCAAGGGGTTACTTATAGTAGTGAGTACTTAATTTTACTATTTCCATAAAGTTTAGTCAGAAAAGATTTAGATTAGCTACTAAAACTACTTAAGGGATTAGCTGCAAATTGGAATGAATTATTTGAGAAGTTCATTAAACCATTTATCATATAACATAAAACATGAATTGATTGTTGTTGACTTATGAAAATCCAAATATAATCATGGTGAATTTTTTGCCACATATCTACAAAGGTGGAGAACATTGGTGGGCTGCTTTCAACATAACTTACTAGACAAATAGTTGGCTAATATATTTGCACAAAAATTACATCCTAAAGTTTCACATAATCTACGGTTAGCTTTTGATAAGTCATTTGAAGAAATTATTAAAAAAGGACTATAAATTTAGAAGGCTCTTATTAATAAAGACCTTGTCGAGATTTTCACATAAGGTTAGACATCTAATCATACTCAATTATTGATTCAAATAGTTGTATAGGACAAGCCCAAGGGCTTTAATAAATAAGAACATGGTTGGAAATGGGGTGACTAAAACAATGCACATATAAATGGTATATGTTATGCCTACCTCAAATGTACAAATAACTCCCCCAAATCCACCACCTACTTTATAAAGATAACCTCCATGAATGACATTTCATAACAATTTTAGAGTCTTTAGCAAGCTAGGAGAACCAGTTAAAATAGAGTTACAAAAGCTCATCACTACTAATTTGATTGTATGACTAGTACCAAATCCATTTCCTCAAGATCAACCAAAACTAGATTGGTACAAAGAGAATAAATGGTGTAACTTCCATCATGTTTTTGATCATGGTACATATCGGTGCATCTAATTATGACACATTATTGAAGACTTTATTGAAAGTGGTGAACTAGAAATTAAGTTGGACCCTAACTAGTACACAATTTAGGATA
This sequence comes from Torreya grandis, assembly GCA_037957365.1. Taxonomy (NCBI): domain Eukaryota; kingdom Viridiplantae; phylum Streptophyta; class Pinopsida; order Cupressales; family Taxaceae; genus Torreya; species Torreya grandis. The sequence continues at coordinate 1,986,066 of JARHVA010002768.1, forward strand.
TGGGGATCTACAAAGACCCCTTTCCTTGACATAATCCACCAACAACAAGAGATAATGAAAACCAAGGTTACAATCAAGGATAGAGGTAGAACCAGAACTAACATCAGGGTGAAAATTATAATGAGCATAATCAGGATCATAATGCCCATACTAATAATGTGGATTATAACAATGTGCCATATGACTATAAAAATACTATGGGGTACATTTCTTCTACCCATATTTCCACTATTACTATGAAACCATATGGACAATCTCATGTTCCTCTTAGCATGGGACCCATGATTATAGGGTCAACACCCTCTTCCCCTAGTAATACCATGTTGATCCCGCATAATCATGTTACGACTACATTTGAATGGGTTACTAGTTTTGAATAATAACACCCTTCATATAATTATAAAGGCTCCCCATCAACTCAAAACTATAGTAATACAACTAGATGCTCATGAGTTACCATCCAAGGCCTTTCACTTTCCTCTTCTAATTTTAATGATTCCTTGCCACCTCTAGGTTGTGCAGTCATAAATAGATGCCTATGAGTTACCATCCATGGCCCTTCACCAACTTATTCCATGAAATTCAATGAGAACATTGTGATAATGGTTCTAAATCCAAATATTGTGCTAACAAAGACTAAACTAACTTAATCCATAATCGAAAAGCCTTATAGTTTAGTAGACCAATTAAATAAAAGCCCTGCACATATTTTCATATTATAACTCTTATGAACATATGATGTCCATATAACTATCATGAACAAACTTTTGAAATAATATACTGTGTCTAATGATATAAACTTTGATCATTTCCAAAACCTAGTTGGACATTTGTCTTTTTTTTGGCAAATCACATTTGACAACAAAGACATGTCCACTCTTGGCCCAAATCAAAATAACCCACTATACATTGAGATAATCATTGAAGATCATAAGATCAAGTAGGTTATTATAGATAATCATTCAGTGCTGAACATCATATCTATAAAATTGGTATAATGATTGGGCTACATGAATAAAAACATTCAACCAAAAACTATTACAATCAAGGCTTACTTCAACTTTGAGAGGGAGTCTTCCAATACAATCTAGTTTCTAGTCATGGTTGGTTCTATTTCTCATCACACATTATTCCAGATTATGGATATTAAACTTCTATATAACATACTTCTTGGTTGTCCCTGGGAAGTATAAATCGTGCCATCTACCCTTCACCAGTGCCTTAAGTTACCCCATAATGGGATCAAGGTTATTATTCCCATTAATCAACAACCACATCAATATTGTAAGCATTTTGAAGCTGAGTTTCATAATTACAAATATTTCCCCAGTTCTAATTTCATTATGAAGAAGAACAAATCCATTATTTCCCATTCATATCCATCTAATTATATCAACCCAAGTGATCTAGCTTCCACTTTAGCTGATCAATTTCCTATAGCTCTTGCAAAATAGGTTGTTATTAAAGACATGGGTATTTATACGTACCATCTAAAGGACATCCTTCATATTAAAAAATTACCTAAATCCCCTAAATCATTTAGAAAATCTAAACCATCTAAGACTCCTAATGGACCCAACCCGATTTGGTAGTCAAAGAAGAAAAAACACAAACCACCTATGGTTTTTTTACTTGAAATCACACCAAAAAAAGATTGAGAGGCTTTTACCGAGGGAGATTGGTTATATTTTGAAGGCCTTAATGACTAATTTCAGAATCCAAAGTATCATATTCCTAACTAGATAATGGATCATATTGAATATATAGGGAAAGGCCTTGGCCCATAAGCATAAGGAATCTTAGAATCCTTATCAGTTAGAATTATCAATTCAAATCATGGTCTCAAATTTAAACCACTAGAGGGTGACCTCATGACTTTCGATTGTGACTCTTCTGAAGTGAATAGTAATGACATTCCTATAAATGACACAATATCCCATTATATCCATTTTAACAAGCTTGCTAGCTCATATCTATTTGATTCAAATGTCATATTAACCATAACACCTATTAGAGCTTCTCATCCTAAAGCAAAAACATATCCTAGTGGTGCTTCTCTTCCTGAAGTAAGACATTACATATTTGCCATTGGAGCTGCCCATCTTGAAGTAAACCCTTATTGTTCCCTATGACTTTACCATCTTGAGCTCATAGATTGGGACCAACCAAATTTAGTCATATGCCTCCATGAGTTTTAAAATGAAGAATCAATTACAGAATACATGGGCCTAAGAGATGGATTGCCCATCATTGATCACAAGTAGAGATTTAATTTTTCATTGGATACTTATACTTACTTTTAAGAGAAATCAAACTTTCTTGGTCATAATAAAGAAGAAAAATTGATATCTTTGGTTGAAAACCTCTTTGAGGCACTCATCGATTAGGGAAAAAGTAAAGAAAAAGACAAGCCTTCAAGTGAAAACCTATTTTAGGCACTTCTAGGTGGGAAAGTTTGCACATCCCCTTAGGACATAGAAGGTCCATCTAGCCCAAGTTCCATATCTAGTACATGCATTTATTTAGAATAATATAAAATGTTTGAGCATCTTGATCTTGAATTTCTAGAGGTTTTTCCTACTTGGCCTTTACATGAGATGATAGATTCTAATTCTTCATACTATCCAAATCTTTGGGAGGAATAACAACAAGAAGATATGGTAAAAGAAGATGATCATGACCATACCTTACCTATAATTCTATAATATGGATCCAAACTTCTTACAAAAAACATGATAGAAGTGAACTTGAGAACCTATGAGGATCCCAAAATTATTTATCTTGGAGCTTCCCTTATTGAAATAGAACATGCACATATTTTATCCATTCTTAAGGATTATATAGATATTTTTGCATGGGCATACTTTGATATAACAGGATTGGACCATGATTTGGTTGTGCATCACCTTATTATCCATCTTGATGTCAAATCAATCAAGAAAAAATTGAAAAAGATGCATCTACTCATCACCCTATTGGTTAAGGCTAAATTGGAAAAGTTGTTAGGAGCTAATTTTATTAGACCATTAGATTACTATGAATGGGTTTCCAATATATTCCTAGTGAGTAAAAATACATTGGGTATATGTCTTTTTAATAATTTATGAGATATCAACAAAGCATGCCCCAAAGTTGATTTTCCTCTACCTAACATTGACATGATCATTGACTCAACTGCTAGGTACATGATGCTATTTTTAATGGATGGATTTTATGGTTACAATCAAATCAAGATATCCCCTGAAGACTAGCACAAGACTGAATTCACCAATCCTTGGGAGACATTATGTTACCAAGTCATGATATTTGGCTTGAAGAATGTTGGAGCACCATATCAACATTCAATGACTATCATCTTCCATGAAATGATGCATGACATTGTAGAGGATTATGCTGATGATATACTAGCAAAATAACAAACAAAAACTAAACATCTTGATGTTTTATGAAGAATCTTTGAGAGGCTTCATGAATATAAAGTCCATTTGAATCCTAAGAAATGTGTCTTTAGAGTCACATCAAATAAATTGCTAGGGTTTATTGTATCATAAAGAGGGATTGAATTTGACCCTGCCAAGGTTAAGGATATTATGGAAATGTCTCCACCAAACAATCTAAAATAACTATGAATCCTATAAGGAAAGATCCAATCTATACATAGATTTATTACTCAATTGGTAGAGAAGTGCCACCCATTTACTCATATTTTAAAGAAATGGGTAACATTCCAATGGGATGAATATTTTCAGATAGCATTTTTAAAACGTAACACATACTTGGCCAATCCACTATTCTTAAGACTACCAACACAGGGAAAGCCACTACTTCTTTATATATCGGCCATAGAACATGCACTAGGGGCAATTTTGGCCTAACATGGTGATCATATTAAGGAACACACTATTTATTATTTAAAATGCACATTAGTGGCTTATGAATGTAATTATATGCCTATTGAGAAGTCATGTTTAGCTATGGTGTTCACCACTAAGAAATTGTGACATTATATACTAAATAACAAAACTATTATCATTGCCAAGGTGGACCCTCTCAAATTCCTCTTGCCTAAATCAACTCTTCAAGGATGCATGGCTAAATGGGTTATGCTCTTAAGTGAGTTTCATATTGAGTATTAGAATCAAAAGGAAATTAAAGGGTAGGTAATTGCTGACCAACTTGTGGAAGCTCCTATTGAGGCCACTCAACCGCTCAAGTTTGACTTTCCAGATGATTCTATCATTATGATAGAACAAGCATCACAATAACCTTAATACTGGATGCTCTATTTTGATGGATCCTTCACATCCCATGAATCTAGAGCTAGCATATTGTTGATCACACCATAGGGGGACTTGATTCCCTAAGCATTCCATATGAAATTTCATTGTACAATAATATGGATGAGTATGAGGCATTGATTGTAGGGCTCTACCTTGCTATACAATGGGATATTCAAAGCTTAAAGGTCTATGGGGATTCATAGTTAATCATAAATTAGACCACTAATCAATATCAAATAAAATATGATAAGATTGATCCTTACAAGAAAATTTTTGATAACCTCAAAACCCATTTTAAATCTCTAAACTTTGAGTAAGTTCCAAGAGTAACCAACATATCTGCCAACACAATGGTGACAAGTGGTTCTATGATTCAAATTGATGGTAGTGCTAAAGATCATCAATTATTGATTGAAAAATTTCTTTATCCTATGCATATTATACCATATTTAGAGAGGGTATGCACCATTTCTAGTTCTAATCCCGCACCTGAACTACCATTGTACCAAGATTTTTATAACTATTTCCATAGTCATGTCTTCCTCACCAACCTTTCAAAAAACCAAAAAAAACTATTCCTTCATCACTTAAGACATTATACTCTCCTTAGAAACATGATTTATCATAAAGGCTATGATGGAATGATTCTTCATTATTTATCTTTGGGAGAATCTAAGGTGGCACTAAAGGAGGTTCATGAAAGGATGTGTGGGGTCCACACCAATGGTGTAGTCCTAGAGAAGAAGCTCCTCAGAATAAGATATTGTTTTCCTAAATGGAGACCGATGTTTGTAACTATGTGGAGAAGTGTGTTTCTTATCAATAGTATGGAAACTTGATACACACACCTTCTCTACCACTACAACCAAACATAACACCATGGTCATTCTCAACATGGGGTCTTGATCCCATCAAGAAAAGTAACCCAACATATTTAGATGGACATAAACACATTTTGACCATAATTTATTACTTTACCAAGTGGATTGAGGCCATTCCTCTCACTTATTTTATTGAGAAGTAGATAGCCAAATTCATTCATTACCATATCATCTGTCGATATGGCATCCTAGACCATATTATATCTAATAATGTTAGATATTTAGTGAATGATGATGTAAAATATCTTTATGCAAAATTCAAGATCAAGTAGAGGAAATCAACTCCATATAACCTATAAGGCAATGGACAAGTTGAGTCATTGAAAAAAACCATTATAGACATCTTAAAGAAGATTGTCAATGACACTAGCCATAATTGGCACTTACAACTCTTTCCTACCCTTTAGGCTTATACAAACAATAATCAAACCCCAATTAGAGCTACTCTATAATCCCTTGTTTTTGACATTGAAGCTATTATCCTAGTCAAGATTGAGATACCATCATTATGAATATCACTAGAGCACATTGAATATGATGAAAACTATAGAGCCTCATGGATACAAGAACTAGAACTTCTTGATGGTAAACATTTGTCTACCCTAGAAAACTTGTAGGCCTATCAGAATAGATTGCAAAGACACTATAACAAGCACATTATCCCTTAAGAGTTTTAGATTGAATTGGTTTTAAAAGAGAACCAAAAGAACATGAATGTTGAATGTAAAAAGAAAGATAAGTTTCAGCCTAATTAGCTGGGACCATATGTTGTCATGATAAACTATATATTAGGGGCATATCAACTAGCTAAATCGAATGATGAAGAACTCCTAGAGCCCATGAACATCATACACCTTAAGAGGTTCTATGCATGAAAAACTTTGAACCATTATCTATAAGACCCATGAATCAGGGGTAACTTGTGCTGAAGTAATTTTATCCCACCAGTTTATCCTACCCTAAAAACATTTTATACTACCTTGGCCCGCTCTTCACAACTCAGGATAGTGAAGGATTTGAATCGTTGATACTCTAAACACATTTTATCCTATCCTAAACCATTCTCTTTGAGAACCATATTCTTTATCCCATGCTAGACCATCCATTTGTTAGACCCTATTATTTGGACCATTCTCCTTGAGAGCCATATTCTTTGTTATATCTTGGGCATGCTATCAACTTGAATACTTTTTATCCCTCAACCAATTATTATCTTGATTATGTCTCATATGATAATCTTCAGCACTAGTTCTACAAAGTAGTTCAAATAGTATATTATTTTGTATCTTCTTCTATAAATAAGTGAATATAGATAATTTTTTAAAGTTATTTCATGTTGAACACTATTCTATATTACATTTAATACTCTTTGTAGGCATTTGTTGTCTTATCATTATCCTCACTTTCACTGATTTGTGAGCATGGGCCGTTACAACTAGCTTAGCTATTTTATTGGAACCTCTACTCTTAGACATCCATCTCCTCTAATATATGGTCCCACCTTGTGCATATTTTATCCCCAAAACACCAAAAAAATTGGAAATACCAAAAACATCAGAAAATGATCCATAAAAGAAAAAAAAAACATTATCTCACACTTCTATACATTTGTACATTCCCATCCCACCATGCTATGCTCTTGTCATTTTGTAATTAAAGAAACACTAGTTCATCTTATCCTACGTACTTGCCATTTTGCAAGGTCATTATTTCTCATCCCATCAGATTGTTTGCAAGACCATTTTTATTTGTTTATCTTCCATTTCTTCTATAACATCAATCATACTGGTTTGATCATAATTTTTCTTCTATCCTATTTATTAGGAGAAATGCATTTAGACTGAAGTTCATGTTAGAACATGCATTCATGGAACTATGTAGACAACATCCACTTGTCTAATACATCTAAAGTTAGTTCAACCAACCCCTTCATTTTCTTCTCTTCCACCATTTCTTCTATCATTATTTCTCTTTTATTAAGGAATTAATTGTGTGTCATTGTTTTTTGTTATGTAGTGATTGAAAGTAACACCTCTATTGCATATGCATGAACATTTGTCTTGAAACCAAACTAAATCATGTTTTTGTTTGTGTGTGTTTATTTGTGTTTTTTTGATGTTTTGTTGTGCTTTCACACCTCTCCTTTTGTTTCTTTTCCTTTTCTATTTTTATTACTTCTTGTCTCATCTTGGTCTTGTGTGTCCCTGTATGATTTTTTCTTATCTCTTTTATGTTTCAAAACATCTTGATGATTCACATGGATCTTGATTATTTATATCTTGATCATATGTTATTAAGTTGTTCTTGGACCATTTTTTTTATTTTATTATTACTAGTGTCTTGTTTTTTTGTTTGATTTTACTTTTCTCTTTTGTGTTAAAAAATGTCTTGATGGTCGACATGGATCTTGATTATTTATATCTTGGTCTGATGTCATTAAGATGTTCTTGATTTTTGTTTTTAAACATTTTTTGTTCCTAATTAAGTCTTGATTGGTCATATATTGATTTCAAGTTAGGTTCATTTATGTTTATCTTTTATCTTTTTCTTTGCTTTTTCGTTTAAATGTAAATAGTAGTAACTTTGGTTTTGGTCATTGTTTTACCATTATCCTTAATTATAGGTATTCACATTTGAACTGGCTTAGCACAATTGGAATATTATGTCATTATAAGTTATTAATATTTATGATGCCTAATTTCTTTTGCTATAACAAGCACTTTGTGCTCAAGTTTCAATGTCTTAAACATCAACACAACTCAAATGCATGATTCTCAATAATACTTTGCATAATCTAGGCTCATGAAATGGAATTAGGAATCTAGGTATCATGCATTTTAGCACTCAACTCTATGCTTAGATGAGCATATATTCTCATACATTGTGAGTCTACTCAATTCTTGGTTAGTTTTCATCATTCCTCTTTCCATTCTCTCCCAATCTTAGGTGAATTATATTGGCCTGAAGTTCATGTTAGAACATGACTCCATAAAACTATGTAAGCAACGCCCACTTGTCTTATACATATGCAGTTGGCTCAGCCATCTCCATTCTTCTTTTCATTTCTCTCATCACTTTGTCCATTATCATATTTTAGTTTTATGTGGCTTTTTAAGCCATTACACCATCATATATATGTTTGCGCCCACTCACTTTAACCTATATTTTGGGTTATATCCTTGAGCTATTTTGCTTATTAATTTCCCATGCTAGGGTAAAAACATTTAAATAGTGTTCAAATAAAATCATCCCTATAGGGGTAAACCATTATTTATTATTTATCGTTGATCAAAATTTTCCCTATTGGGGTAAAATCTATATCACGATCACATTTTCTCTACTGGGGCACCTCTTATTATCTTCCCTTTAGAGACCCTATTCTAGTGGTGCATCCATTCCTAAAGCATAACGTTCTCTCTTTTCCTCTCATTCCAAGATCTTCACACTAATGCCCATATTGAAAATATTTAGTGTGGAACTTATCTTGAGATTAATCAATGCTGTAAGCATGTAACTTGTAATCTCAAATTGGGTGCATTTAAAGTGTGTCTCTTATATTTATGGATTATGTCTTTCCCATTATCCCCATCTTTGGGGCCTATTATACCTCTAAATTATATTTTGATCATTGATGGTAATCATGTGTGCAAGCATTAACTCATCGAGATGTGATCTATTCCATGGGTAATTTCTCACTTTCTCTTTCTTTCAAGAGTTCATCCTTCTCTCCTATCTTGGTATGTCCTCTCGAGGGGGCATCATGGGTTTGTTCCAATTTCTTCTTGACAAATCTTTTGTTTGAAAATATGTTGCTTTACTTTAATGTCTCGCTCTAACTTCTAAAATAGGGGTAAAATGTGGACATCCAATTCCTAACACCATTTGTGTTGAAATTATCAATCTCACTCAAATTGCACTCAAATACACATTTAGGTCAAAATCATTAAAACACCCTAAGTGGTTTGCACTTGTCATTTATAAGTATCAATTTAGGTCAAAGTATCCATAAATGGGGTAATGTATTTTATGGGCTAGCTAACTTTGATTAGATCATTTTGAGTCAAAATGCCAATTTTACACCTGGGTGCTTTGGATTGCTCTTTTTTTGTTAAATCTCTTACATGAGACATGTGCCCTTGTTATTTGGTGTTGGTAGCATCCTAAATAGAAATACAGTTCTAATGCATCTAACATCACCTTCCAATTCTTCTTGAGTCAAATTACTACCCAGTAATATGACTTTCTAAACATTTTAATTAATTGAGGGCTAATTTCCAAATAATTGCACAAATGTTGATTAACCTTGTTTAAGGCTAATTGATCCAAATCAAGAGCTTAAGTGGATTTTCCATTAGATTTGTTAAATATCTCTTTTTGGTAATAAATTTTTATTAACTTCATCACCTAATGACATCATCATTTGGGGTGGCATCCATAAGCCATAAATGCATAAAATATCAAGATTATGGGTCTCCAATGCCTCATTAAGACCCTCCATGCCTCTTAAATGCCCTTGTATCTCAAATATTTATGAGGGATATTTATGGATTTAATTATATAATTGGATTAATTCATGGCCACACACATCTCAATCTTGAGATGGATGGTCATGATTGATCCTGATCAATCTAAAAAATATATAAATAGAGAGGCCATGAACATAATTTTAGATCTTGATTTGTGCAAAATTATAATGCAAAATTGTTTCCACAACCCTTTGTATTTGATTATTGATTTTAGTTGCAAGCTTCATTGATAGGCTAGTTTAGTGATTCCAAATCATGAGCCTTAGTTTTACAAGCAGTTCTTAAGACATTGGAGGAGTTGGCCACCATTGTTGTTGAAGACAAGAGCTATTGATCAAGGGAGAACTTGCTTTTGAGCTGCATTGGTATGGTGAATCTATTTGGGAAAGTAATATGATGTTACTTTATTTATATTATTTCATGATATCCTTTGTAATTCCCACATGAATAGATAGGCTTAATTTGTTTTGTTCTTATGCATTATTCATTTGATTTATTAGACTAATGCTTGACTAATCATGTTATGTAATCCTCTCTACATCAACCACCTAGTTTAACTAAAAATAATAAAGTCCTACATATGGCACAACCATACCTCTAAGCCCTACCCATCCACCAATCAATGTAAAAACATAATACAAATGCAACTCATAGCTAGTCTACCAATCTAATGTAATAACTACCTCATTCCTTGACCATCATCGAGGAAGTATCTAGGGACCCCCTACCCATCATCATTTGCATCCATTTATACCTTGCATCTTCATTGGTCCACTCAGTCTAATCATCCACCTCAACAATCAATCATCCACCTTAATAATCTCTCTAATCTAAATTTTTCCAATACACCACAAACTAGAACTCCAAAGTCAAAATTTTTAGATGAACAATGATGAAGACATTTCAATTTTTACCTCCATGGTTTTAGGGTTTGTACCTTGACCATCAATGTTCAAGGTGACCATTGATGGTTGCGCTTAAGCACCCTAACCATCAGTGGTCAAGTTACTCACTTTTATGCTCTCACCTTGAGTAGCCCATTTAAAAAAAGAATTAACTCAAAACTTCCCACCCATGGAGCCTACCTTCTTCACCCACCTTACCATGTCATCTCACCATTGGTCCATTTTAGCCCAACTAGTGTCCATTTTTGTGAAGACTTTTGCCTAAACCTTTTGACCACAATGACAACATTGCCATGTTGAACACTTTTTTAAACTAGCACCACCTTGTGCATACCTAACCCACTTTTGTCTTGTTAGGAGCACTTCCTACCTTTGATACCTATGACACTTGCCTAGTTTGTGTTTTCACTGGGAGTTCTTCCTATCTTAGATACCCATGAAAACATAGACATAACTTAGGAGACTTGCATTTATATGTATACCCAGCCATCATGCCTAAATGTAGTCTTGAGATCCACTTATCACTTGTCTTTATATGCACTATCCTTTATTTGTACCAACTATGGAAACCTAGTCTATGTGTGATTTTGGCTATTTTACTTTTGTTACACTTTGTGTGCTTATTTGTGTTGCTAGTTCCCAACCTATCATTCACCCTTTTTAGCATCAACCTTCACCACTTATCAAACTCACACTTGATTCTATTTCACCTCATCATTTCTTAGTTTGAGGGGGAACACCTCCTGCCATACTCAGGGTAATAAGACCTTTGACTAGTAATTAGTTTTTGTTTTGTAACTTGTTGATTCAAGGCCACATAATAAAAAAGGGGTAAAATGTAGACACTAGAGATATACACACCATAGTTTTGAATGTGGAAACATCCCTAGACTAATTTAGGATCCCCTTGGGACCAATTTGACCCTTTAAACCCTAACCAAGATTGATCATGTTTAGTTTGACCAACTAACTAAGCCTACCTTTAACAACCTTTTTACCTTGGCCCTTGACCATCGATGGTCACCTCGACTACAGATGATTAGGGTTGCAATGCCTAACCAACTAAACACCCACATCAACTCTACCTTGTTTTTCTAAAAATAACTCATATAAATATATATGAGAGCCATTACATGCTTGAGTTATAATTAAAAATCCTAGTTAACATTTTATTGCATCTCTCCTTCCTTGATTAAAAGAAGAGAGGAGGAGTAGGGGTGAAATGGATCCATATCTATCAAGAGCTTTTGCATCTAGAGATTCTTTTAGAGGCATTCTTTTAGTAATATACTGATCTAACCATTATGATAAAGAGACAACTTTTCATGACCCTTCAGATGAAATCCAAGTACCATTACTCTACCATAATCATGCTAGACTCTACCAATGAGATAACCACCTCAACCACTCATCCAATCAATCTTTTAAAAGCTAAGTATTTGTTTTCCATTATTCAATTACTTTATTTGAATTATAAAATCATATTAGGATAAACCCATCTCCTAAAATTACCTTCTATAATATCATAAATTATCCATTTATTACCCACAGCCTACACATAGTAACCACTGACAGTCAGCTTGACTATTGACAGTTCATCCAACCATTGACGACTGCCTCAACCACTGATGTTCACCTTAACCACTGATGGTCACTATGGTATAAAATAAAAATAAGTTATTTTCACCCTCTTACCCCAAACCAAACCTAGCTTTCTATGTTCCTACCTATTCACAGACCCCTGCCCTATTTTATAAAACACACTTGACCCGTTTAACATTAGTATTGACTTTTTTATTACTATATTAGTCATTTATAGCCTATTTATTTATCAAGAATTTATTATGTTCAATTTTAGTAGATTTTAATTATTGATGCAAGTAATTTACCTTATATTTTATAAACTTAATTGTTTAAAATGTGTGGATTGACATCCCTCAAGGGAGCTCCCACTTTCAAGATCTAGATAATGCTAGGCAATCCACCCATCTATCTATCTAACCAACCATTTGATTTAGTGTTATCTTATTTAAAGGTCATACTCCCAAGCTAAAGGGAAGTTATTCATAGTCATCTGATTCAATGCATGCATAATGGAATAGGTTTTTCAAACATACCCATATTTAGTTTTTTCTTGTCCCTTTCGAGAAATATAAGCTAAAATTCACTTAAACAACATGATTCTAAAGAATGCTCCCATTTTAATCTAAAAACTATAAAAAATTTAAAATCCATGTCACGATTAGAAGCACAACCACTAAGATGGGGGGTGAATTAGTGTGCAAAATTTTCTTTCAATTCCACATATCATTCATTAATCATTCAAACTAACATAAAGATATAACAATGCATAATCAATCATTCATATGAGCATGAAGTAGGAATATAACACAAGAACACAAGAGATATGTGTAAAAAAATTCATGAAGGATTAAAAAATAAAAATAATAATTGAAATATATTCATATAATCAATTAATCATGATTTAGTGATGCAATAACCCCAAAAGGATCACCAAACCCTCACTAGTTAAGCACCAACTCAACTAGTTCATTAACTAGCACCAACTTGCAAGGAGACACCAACCCCCTAGGTAAATTAACACAAAATAAAATAATTGGAACTATGATCACCTTTGGACACTTTTTTCTCACTCAATTTATTATGATCCCTTTCTTTTTTTCTTCTCACTTTTCTATCTTCTTTAAATAACCTATTCGGCCTCTGAACTTAACTAACTTTATTCTTGGCCGAATTAGGTCATATAACCTTGCTCACCATCTATAGAATAAATTTTATAAATTAATTACATATTAAAAAAATCTATATGATGTTATTAAATCCCTATACCTATTTTATAAATCTCTATATCATTCATTCATTCCCTCAATATTCTAACTAGTCAAATTAGGCCTATTGGACCTTTTTATACTTGACTCTTCTTCTCACCCACCTTGGTCATCCAAAAACCTATAAATACTTGGATAAACATTTTAAAAGATTAAAAAAACATTTCATAGGTGAAAAAACCATTACATAGGTCTTTCATGACCCATAAGAACCAAAACCACCATTAGGCCTAATAGAGACCTAATGTAATTAGGCCTTTTAAAGGCACACATTTCACCTTGACCACATTGAAATTTTTTGAGCCTCCTAATATAGATTAAAAAATTCACAAAAAATTAAATTATACCATTGATAATCTCACCTTATGTTCCCAAAACTATTTATCTCATTTTAATCCTTGAACCATGCCATTAGGCCTACTCACAATTAGCCCTTCTCACTACTAGAAAGCTTATCTTGAAAATTTGAAGCATACACTCCAGTTTGACACAAAAAACAATAAAAAATAACATGGATATAACCTACATGACATAATATCCATAATAATTTCCATTATACTACACCATATAGGTAAAAATACCTTAGATTGATCACTTTCATATACTCACTCAGAACTACAAATAGGCTTCAAAACCCAGTCAAGAATGTTTGACTTTTCAAACCTTGATAGGAGTTTATAATTAATAAAAATAAAATAAAGTGAACATATGAGACCTATATAAAATTTTTATATGCTTTTTATTCTTAAATTCTTGGAATAAATACTTAGGAACATCAATGTCACTCATAGATAGAAAATTGCCTGTAGCTCCAAAACACAGTCATGGAAACCAAGAATTTAGAACACCTATGTGAGCACTTTTATGAATTTAAAATGGGTTTATATTATAAATAATCATCCTTATAAGATATTTAAATTGATATATTATAAGGTTAAGTATAAATATTTTTCTTGTAGACCAATCTCATGGCTTCACCCTACACAAACCTCACTATGTTAGATAGGCCACTTTGAGAGCAACTTTCTACTTGTGTATGAGAATATAAAAATATTATTTTTAAAGTGGATATATGATATATGTATTTATAAATAACATGATGAATTTGGATTCATACCTAATCCACTGCATCCCATCCCTAATCTTATTCTCACTTTTGCCTAGTTTTCTCACTATCTTCCTCATTAGGCCTTTTTAACAATAGGCCAACTTCCATGACTAGTTTAGCATATTTGAAGTTTTTAACATAATAAAAAAATTAAATTATAATAAAATAAACATATCACACATCATCCTCAAATAATTTTCATGATTTGTCCTAGTCAACCCTATCTGCTACATCAAAAATATAAGAAATAAGGGGGTTTTTATAGATTCTACTCACTTTTGTGACATACCAATGCCACTTAAAGGTACCTAATAGAATTAAAAAAAACCTAAAATCATAATAAAAGGTTAAAATAACAATTATAATCAATTTTTAATCATATATTCCATATCAGGTCACTATTAGGGTTTTAGAGAGGGTTTAGACTGTCTTCCATTCTTAACAATCATTAATAAAGTTTAAGCCCTCAACCTAGAAAAAAAATGATACAAAATTTAATATAGGACCCTTAAATAAATACCATAAATTAATTTTATCCTCATGAAAATGTTTCATGTCCCAATGAGCATAATAAAATCCTTCTTAGGTCTATAATACTTGATTCTATGCACATAGAAAAACTCAAAACCATATTTTATGATTTTTTCTTTAGTATTTGACAAAAAAGTTGGTAAAAAAACTTGAAATAAACTATCATAACTATAAAAATTATCTCATGAGCTATAATATCTTGGAAACTAAACTTGACCCCTCATTAGGCCACACTAGGTCTCTTTACACATTAAGTCTTGAACTGCCAATCATACTTACACCTTGAACACACCTTGAAATCTATTGTAATATTATAAAAACCTCATAATCATGTAATAAAACCTCATTCAATTCTCACACACTACCAATATTATTATCTTAAGCCTTAGACTTCTCACCTCAACATGCTACCAAGCCTATGCCTTCTTACTAGGTCTCTCAAGTACATGGTTCATGAACTCAAATTTGAGAATAATAAAAACAACTCAAAATGACATCAATGACACTCTAATGAAATAAATTACAATTAAATTCATACCTTAGAACACATTCTCAATAATCTCCACCTTTGTGATTGATGGCAACCATTCATTGATGTAAATCATTCAAATAATCTTCTCTTACTGGGATACATCTCCCCCATATAGATCAATCTCCTCCTTTGAAATGAATGAAAAATCACTACCTACAACAAAAATCAATAAATAGGTATGAAATATCATATCAACAAGCTTCCCTTATTTCATTGTATACCTTTGACATCTTCTTCTTTTGAAACTGATATGACTCTCCCTTTGACCTCATAACTTGTGCACTTATTTCATGCTCTTAGAGATAAAACACCTCTTTATTATCTCTCCCTAAGAAATTGAATTGATTAGTGACCTCTAGGAGTAATAATCACACCCAATTCTTGTCTCATATGTTCAAAAGTAGACTTTGGAAGAGGCTTAGTCAAGATATCTATAATTTGATTCTTGGTAGACACAAATTTAAGTTTGCTACTTTGTTCACTTACCTATTCTCTTAGGAAATGATAATTGATAGGAGTGTGGTTAGTTATTAAATGCATGAAAATATTATTTGAAACACTTATGGTACTATTATTATCATGAAAATAGGATGAAGACCATCAAACTCCATTTTATAGTCTTTTAAGGTTTGTCTCATCCACAACACTTGAGTGTAACATGAAGCTACTACAATGTAATCAACCTCACAAGTAGATAAAGCCACTGATGGTTACTTTTTACTTATCTATGAGACTAGACACTCACCTAAAGAAGAAGGCTCCTCCACTAGTGCTCTTTATATCATCTAGACTCCTGACCCAATCTGTATTTGTATAGGCTACTATATTAAAATTCTTATTCCTTAGGTACCATAATCCATACTCCATAGTTCCCTTGAGATACGTTTGATGAAAAAAATTGTGCTTGATTCTAATCAATCAACAATGGGAAGTTTCAAGCTATGGGATATTGTGGCTTGAAACAACCTCTAGATTTTAGAGAAGCTGGTCTCTTCTTTTGTATCAAGTGTTTAGGGAAAAGGGATAGGAAATTAGATAGAAACACAAATGTAGGCATTGAAACCTAACTATGGAGATGCACCTAAGTGTAATCCTAATCCTAACCTGAGCACAGTGAGACTATATGTAGGATAAAATTACGTTTAAGAGCAGACAAGTGCATGATCAACATAAAAGATCAAAATAATAGAAACAGAGGCTCATAACAGAGACTTCTTTTACTAAGATACAAAGAATGTCAACAAAGGCATAGTGTTCAATCTTATTTTAAGAATCTTCCAATCACATAAGAGGCACAAAAATCATGTACAACTATGTAGAACTTCTGATTCAAGAAAATGAGACAAAAGCAAATGACATTCCTAATTACAACTCCAAAAAAATCTACAATATAGACTACTTTTGAAAATGACATAGATAATATCAACAAAGGCATAGAGTTCAATCGTCTTAATTCATTTAGCCACATAAAAGGCACAAAAACATGCACAGTTACATCAACTTTACAACTCAAGAAAATGAGATAGAAGCAAATGATACTACTTGGTCACAAACTCTAGAAAATCTAAACTATAGAAAGTCTCCCCCCTTAGATTTTTCAATTCTTCTTTTATAGCCTCAAATTTTTCCTTCCATTGACTCCTTTCCCACATAATTTTTCTCCATCCTTCACTCACAGGGGACAAACAGATGGCACTTTTAATGCCTTAGATGCATCCTGGTCTTATCAAGAACTTCCCTGACTGTAGCATGGTGATTCATGACTAGTACCTCCTATGCCTAAATTTCTTGTTCCATCACCTACTTAACCACTCAACTGTCTATTCTCCTCTACTTATAGGGGACAAATAGATGACCCTTTTAATGTTTGTAGGCCCCAAAAATCTACCTGGTGAACTGTTCCATCTACCAAGAATAAATCCCATCGAATTTCCCTCCATCTTGCTTTGCAGCAATAGATACATAGAACACTCTATTCTATTGAAATGGGAGATGACACTTAGTCAATTTCCTAAAATCCTTCTTATTTATTATAAAGCACCAGAGAATGACACTTGGTGCTTTCCACCTGATTTATCAAGGACACTTGGCATTTTCCACTTTCTCTATATTCTACTCAAGAATGCTTTGCCTTTGACACCTGTCACAATCCACTTTTTTGATACTTTGTAGTTTTAATAAAATAAAACTCACCACATTCCTTGCCTAAGAAACTTATAAAAGGGGATGGATGCTCGTGGCAATCTTTGCATGTTGACACTTGGCGCTTCCACAAACCTTTGAAATAACACCCAAGACCCACCACAATCTTTATTCAGTAATGAAGCTCGAAAATGGTCTCTCAGAGGTTGACATGTGGTGACCTCCGCTATTCCTGGGAAGATGCATGGCATCTTCCACTTATTTCACTAGGGGTATGTGGCATCTTCCACTATTTTTAGAAATGGAGTAGAAAGGGGCTCAAAGATCGACACTTGGCAGCATTCGCTACTCTTCAACACTTAAACAAAATGAAATGATGCCTTTCTATGTTAAACCAAAGCATTGAACCAAGGCATTGAACCAAAGTCTCTCAGATGTCGACACATGGTGACTTCCACTTATTTTGAAAAAGTAATCTAGGGCCTTCCATGACCGCCACCTAGCACTTTCTACTGCTTCCTGCTACTTAGATTTTTGAAAACCTTTGCCAAAAAAGAGAATGAGATGTAGGGGCCGAAATGAGACGTGAATGCTGACACATGGTGCATTCTGCTTAGCTACTATTAGATACATGGCATGATTTGTAGCTTTCCTAAAAGTTTTGAAAAGTGTCTCGGATGATGCCAACTAGCTGGCTCTGTGTTTTAGAAAGCAACACTTGGTGGCTTTTGCTTGAATTCAACACTTAGGCAAAAAATGAAATGAAAGAAACAAAAAGTAGAAAAGAGAACCCATGCTTGAATTACACCATATGGTAGCTTCCACTACACTTCGACACTTAGATGACAAAAAAACCCATGCTCTACTTCAAAACTTTGATGCCATGACCAAGGTATGTAGGAACCAAAACTACAGTGTGTGATTGAAAATTTAAATACAATGTAGAGTAAAAAATTACTCTACAGTTACTGGTGACCCCCAAGACTTTTGAGCCTGCTCAAAAAAAAACCCAACTCTCACTCTGTCAAAATTTCAAAATTTTATAGCTTCAAAAGTGCTGTCTGGTAGATAGACCATTCATGGTCAGATAACCCTTGCTTGTTCTGTAATTCAATGAAATCTAGATCAAGGTTATTGATATCCTTGTGCAAAAAAGTTTGTATAATCTAGACTATAGCTTTCAATTTGAAATCTAGCTAGAAAATAAGAATCAAAACACCTTCAACTTTTTAGATTGAGGAATCATCTTGTAGGTCCTAGAAAATTGTTTGATCCCTCTATTTGGCCAGAAGCAATGGTTTGATTTGATCAACCATTAGCACCATGTTTTCATTTGGAAACAAAGAAGGAAGGCCTAGTTGCACTAGATCTTCAATATGCTGTCTCATCTCATCGATGCCTTTTTTCATGACTTCGAGAAGCTCTTTGCAATTGTTGGTCGTGGCATTGCAACTGAGCACCTCATTAACCCATTTTGCAGTGACCATTTTGTCAGTGATTCTTGTGGCTACCAATGTCACATCCATTGTGTCGTAGAGCTTTTGCAACAAGGTCTGGGAGTCTGTGACTCTATTAGAGACTGTAGCTAGAGTGTTATGTACTGAATCTTCCACCTTCTCACATAATTGCTATGCATTGAGCAGGAAGGTGAGAGATGGCCTAAGCTAGATAATCTCTAAGGAGATTCTTTCCCACATTGACTCATAGAGCTCCTTCACTAGTTTGATCACTCCTACACCTTGTGGCCTATTAGCTAGTTCTAGCATCAATTGTGCTTCTCTCTATTGCTTTGATTGGAATTGGGCTTGAAAAGTTGTAGCCTTGTTTTGTTCATCCAGTAGCTTCTACTGTGATTGGGTAACTTGTAGTTAAAGTCCTTCGACTCTTCCTTATAATGTTGCTCTCTCCTACCTAAGGGTTGTTGCTGCATCTTTTACAAGTGTGAGCTCTATTTTTAATGAATCATTCTGGGCCTAGATTGCCCAATGAGTTTGAAGGGAAACACTATCTTGCAACTATTTATTTAGGCTTGCTACTTCATTATCTCTCTTATTTATTTCTTTGGCCAAACTGCTATAGTTTACCTTTTCTTTAGCCAAACTAACCTCCATCTTCTGTAGTCTTCTTGATATTTTCAAATAATCTTCCATGACTACAGAAGTGGATTCTGTCAATAGCTCAACTCTATCCTGGGACTTGAATAGGGACATATCAATGGCCACTACATTCATTGTATAATCTTGGCTGCATTTGTTCGCTTGGCTTGACAACGTTGGGTGACAAATGGGTCACCGTCAATTACTGCTAAATAGGGTCAAATTGTGACCACAAGTGTGGGACAACCAATGATTTATTCTCTTCAGTTCTCTTTTTCTCCAACCAAGCTTCTCTTACCTTCCTAGCAGCATTGGCCTACATCTGGAAGGTTGAAGGGGATGTAATGTATCCTCCTGTAAAAGGATATCCCTGTGGTAGGCCATATTGAATAGGTAGTGGTTGGCTAGGGGTGAGTGAGAGGGGCATATTTTTGGGAATAAAAGGGGAGAAATGGGGTAACATTAGGGCTTGAGGTGTAAAGGATGGGGTGAATTGTGAAATGGAGATGGCAGAGGTGATAGGAGGTGTCATTTGGCTAGGTGAAGGCATCACAGTGATCAGGTAAGGAACAGTCTAAGAGGGAGGAGGAGGAGTGATACTTACTTGTGGTTGAATTATAGTGCCTTTCACTTGGCACTGTGAAGGCTCCTCTTCCTCCTTTGAATCAAAATGGAACTGCACCCTCTTTCTCTTCTTGGGCATCTCTAACATTGGCTACATTTGCTTCCCTTCCACCTCTACTATTGCTGATGGTGCTTGTGGAGGACTAGAGGCTTCAATCACTTCTGATGATGGGGAATCCTTTGGTGGTGAAGACACCACACTCCTTTGTTTTTCCATGATGCTAAGAGGCTAGGGCCAGGTTGATGTAGTGATTGTAGCTGCAGCTTACTCTGAGGCTTGTGGTTGCTGGCTTGGTCCCACTCTAGCTTCCTACTATATCATGAGTGTCAGCAATTGGCTTGTTTCTAGGCTAGATGCAAGGGAGGGATGACACTCATCCTAGAGTTCCTCCCATATTTCATTTGAGTCCATACTTCCAAAAGCATGGATGGTTTCAAAAATTTCTTACCTATATTTCTAATAGGCCTCAATCTTCTTCGCATCCCAACCTTTGTTCTTTAATGTCCTTCTCAAACCAGAAGTCATCTTGACTTTGGGATCATAATCCCTCTGCTTATTATAGAAGGTTTCCCATGGCCTATTTTGTGGCATGGAAAAATATGTCAATTCAACATAGAGACTAGGAGCATCTTCTACAGGGTTTTTTTTGGTCTCCCAAAAAGAGTGGCCTTCATGTGCAATCTTGGCCCCAATCCTATTGGTCCTTACCTAAGAAGCCATGTAATCACTTAGGTTGTAAACCCATTTGTCTTTGACTAACAAGAACCCCAAGAAATCCAACTTTCTCAGTAGCACAGTCTCAACATCTCTAGCTTCTAGGGTTATGTTGCCAACCATCCATGAGAGATTATACATTTTTCTCTTCTTCTTCCTAGAGCCATACTCATTGTCGACTATAGGAATGCCAACCTAAGAGTTAAAGTCTTCGGTAGCAACATTGGTTCCCCATAGAAACCATGAACCCTTATGATTGTGTGGTGGGAGCCAAAATAGAAGTCACACAGGATTGGACAACTAATCAGGAGGTTTGAAACACTTGGAAATAACTTGTTTATGATAGGTTTAGGGCTAAGGCAATGAAGAATGGGAGTAATGAATAGTTCCCAAAAATCATACAGGTCACTAGTTCTTGACAAAACATGTGTCCATGCAGACATAAGAATGGTTCTTTGGGGATCAAAAGTTGGGTCATATATGTTTAGATCCATATGTTGGGTGAAAAGGTCAGGGTTCTGATATAATATGAGATGGAACAAATAAGAGGAACACCTAAACACCCCTTTCAATTTGAACTGGGTTAGGTATTCCATTATTGAAAAGGCAATGTGCTCTAACAAGTCAAGTTGATACTCCTGCGTCTTGTCGACTATCTTTAGCCTAAAAAGGATGGCCATTTGTTCTGCATACACTGCTATATCATCCTTCATGCCAAAGATGATAGCCATCGTTAATAACACATCTTGGCTGGCTTGTGTGAATTGGCCCCTTACTGTAGGGAGCTTGGGTACCGTAGTATCACTATCGACCATTTGTAACTCAGACCTCAAAAACCTTGTTTGAGTGTTGACATTCACCCACATTCTCTGCATCCTATCAATAGTGGGGAATGTAGCGGTATTGTCATAATGTAGGGCTATCATGTCCCTGATAGCTTGTGGTGTGATCTGTAGCATGAAGGGACCCTATTGAATGGTACAAGATGGTACATGGAGCAAGTATGTGCACAATTCAATCAAATCAGGGCATGGATGCATAGTTGGGACAATGAACTGAGCCAATTATGAGGTCTATATCCTCATTTTGAATGTCTCATATTGCCCTACTCTGGCTCTTTGAAGATACCTTTGGTGTGCCCTTTCTATAAGATTTTTTCTACTAGTTTTTTTCAAGATTGGGTCTATGATTTCATCTACATAATCTTTTCCCTTTAAGGGGTCACTAGCTTGACCAACTCCCAAGATTCTAGTTCTTGGATAGGTTTTCAATGGTTGCGCAAGAGCTATAGCATATGATTTACTAGCCAACAACCTATCAAGAGATCCAGACATCCCAGCTCTTTGTTGTGAAGATGATGCTCCCACCATCTCTTTTCTATAATACCTGGTATGAACCTTGCACAAGATTGAAACACTCTTGCTGAAGCAAATTTCACTAGGCGCTAACAAATCACAAAGAGAAGGATATTTTCATGGGTGCAGGAATACTTGAGAATTTGTAAACTTTAATCTTGATAAGATATATTTATAGACCTGTCAAGTCTCAAATAGCATTAAATTTAGATGACCGTTAGCAGATCCTACTCAATCTTTGAGAAATAGTGAGGTGGACATGCTATGCATGTTATGGCGCAAGGTACCTTAGATATTTCAAAATACTTGGGAAGCATTTAATGTGGCAAAAATTCAAGAATTAAAAAAAAGCTTTCTAAGCCACCAACTCTATGTTTAAAACACTTATTCAAAAGGAAAGCGTGAAAACAATAACAGAAAACAAAAACAATGCAGGAATGGGAAACTACCTAACTACATTAATTAAGCATCTTTATTTCCCTCTGGGATCAAAAACAAAATTTCTAACATCTTCTTCATGACAAGCTAGCTTATGTTGCCACACAAGTGATCAAAATGGATTTATCTTTGGTGAAATGTCCTTTGTATAGGCCATATAGATTTGCCTAAATTTGAGTGCGTCTGAGTCAAACATGCTTTTGACATCCATAAGCTCTTCTTGTTCTTGAAAGCCTATCAAATACTAGTTCTTCATGCTATCGTGTCTCATCAAGAAATTGATGGCTGTTGGTTCTTCACTCTATGTCTTTTGATATCCATCATCTTTTGGCTTATCTCCTTCTGCCTCATTTTTGGGTTCCATTGCATCATCATTCTCCTTGATGACTTCAACCTCTTGAAAGGATAAATCTGAAAGCTGGCATCCCCTCTACATACTTAGCTGAGTCTTGATGTTGTCTTCTCCACATCTGGCCAGTTCATGGCCTCCTTGGAGGATAGTGTAACTTGTCCCAATGACTTGATCAAGGGAGTGTCCATGCTCTTCCATATCTTCTTACAAAGTGAGGAAAAAGTCAGAAATGATCTCCTCCTCATCAGAGGTTAAGGCAAAAGCTTGTAACTTGTCCTATTGTTCATTAAAGGGGGTACCTATGGTGATTTTCTCCTCATCTATCATGAAATCTTCTTGACTATCCATGAACCGAGTATACTCTTCTTCAAAGTTTTTAGCCGGTTCATGATCTTCTTTCTTCGAACTTGGAATCTTGCCATCATGCTAAAGGACCTAAGGATTGGTATAAGAGGTATATTTTGGTGTAGGCTCCCCTTTGAGGTCTAAAATCTCTATCTCTCTTTCTCTAAGCAGTCTCATCTTTACCTCTAATTCCTCAACTTGCTTAGCTAGATTATCTTGAAAAAGTCTTTCTTGGAGCTCGTAGGAATCATCATAGAAGTGAGGAGTGCATGAAGGCTGAGATGAAAAGCAAGAAGCTTCTTGAGGAATGGTGATATGGACTTGAGGGAAAAGTGAGGGTTTAGAGTTCACTTCCTTTACTGCCAACATAGACTCGACATTATTGGGGAAATAACCTTGACATGTTCAATTTGGCTCCTAAGCAGGGGTTGTGTATATTTGATATGAAACTTGTAGCAATGAATGTGCAGGTTGATAGACTTGGTAAGGCTGTCTCTTAAGAATGCTTAGCTTCTCTTCTAAAATTAAAATCAAGCCACACACATCCAACATCTCATATGTAAGCCTTTGCCAATTTACTCTTTCAATGGGATCCCATTCACTTTTAATCAGATCTACTGCATTTTTTATTTGATGGATGACATGATTAGGAATTTCTTGGCCACATCCCCTTCTATTGTCAAGATCCAATATATGTTTTTTATATCCCAATAATGATTTTTTGAAGGTGGAAATGAGATAAGGTTGAGCATGGGATGTGACATATTTGGGAGACTAGGCATAACACTGGTATAGCTCATGACCATATGAATCCTTGTTACTTGACGAGATTCCAGGAGAAACTTGATATTGATTAAAAATACATGAAGGAGAATAAGACTCATAACAATGAGTAACATAATTATACATACCAAATGGTGATTTCTTGATGATGCTAGGACTGCTTAATTGACTGATTTAATTTAGAGTCACCATTAGTGTTGATAAAATAAAAACCTCCAAAGGCTAGTCGGCCAAAGAACACACCAAAAATTCTTCAACTCCTTGAAATATTGGTCCCAATGGGTGTGCCAAAAAATTATTGATGACAAAAATTGCACTTGATTCTAATCAATCAACAATGGGAAGTTTCAAGCTGTGGGATATTGTGGCTTGAAACAACCTCCAGATTTTAGAGAAGTTGGTCTCTTCTTTTGTATCAAGTGTTTGGCAAAAAAGGATAGGAAATTAAATAGAAATGCAAATGTAGGAATTAAAACCTAACTATGGTGATACACCTAAGTGTAATCCTAATCCTAACCTGAGCACAATGAGACTATATGTAGGATTAAATTATGTTTAAGAGCAGACAAGTGCATGATCAATGTAAAAGATTGAAATAATAGAAACAGAGGCTCATAATAGAGACTTCTTTTGCTGAGATACAAAGAATGTCAACAAAGGCATAGTGTTCAATCTTCCTATAAGAATCTTCCAATCACATAAGAGGCACATAAATCATGTATAGCTATGTAGAACTTTCGATTCAAGAAAATGAGGTAAAAGCAAACGACATTCCTAATTACAACTCCAGAAAATCTACAGTATAGACT
Organism: Torreya grandis; assembly: GCA_037957365.1. Lineage (NCBI taxonomy): Eukaryota > Viridiplantae > Streptophyta > Pinopsida > Cupressales > Taxaceae > Torreya > Torreya grandis. Next base: position 2,011,337 of record JARHVA010002768.1, read on the forward strand.
AATTTTGTAAATGACACAAATAATATCAACAAAGGCATAGAGTTCAATCTTCTTAATTCATTCAACCACATAAAAGGCATAGAAACATGCACAATTACATCAACTTTACAACTCAATAAAATGAGACAAAAGAAAATGATACTACTTGGTCACAAACTCTATAAAATCTAAACTATAGAAAGTCTCCCCCCCTTAGATTTTTCAATTCTTCTTCTTTTATAGCCTCAGATTTTTCCTTCCATTGAATCCTTTCCCACACAATTATACTTCATCCTTCACTCATAGGGTACAAACAAATGGCACTTTTAATGCCTTGGATGCATCCTGGTCTTATCAAGAACTGCCCTGACTGTGGCATGGTGATTCATGACTAGTACCTCCTTCTGTGCCTAAATTTCTTATTCCATCACCTGCTTACCCACTCAATTGTCTATTCTCCTCCACTTATATAGGACAAATAGATGGCCATTTTAATTTTTGTAGGCCCCAAAAATATACTTGATGAACTATTCCATCTACTAGGAATAACTCTCACCGAATTTCCCTCCATCTTGCTTTGAAAAAATAGATACACGGAACACTCTATTCTATTGAAACATGAGAGGACACTTAGTCAATTTCCTAAAATCCTCCCTATTGCTTGGAAAGCATTGGATAATGACACTTGGTGCTTTCCACCTGATTTATCGAGGACACTCAACATTTTCTACTTTCTCTATATTCTGCTTAGGAACGCTTCGCCTTCGACACTTGTCACAATCCACTTTTTTGATACTTTACAATTTTAATAAAATAAAACTCACTACATTCCTTGCCTAAGCAAATTATAAAAGGTGATGGATGCTTGTGGCAATCTTCGCATGTTGACACTTGGCACTTCCACAGACTTTTGAAATAACACCTGAGACCCACCACAATCTTTATTTGGTAATGAAGCTCAAAGATGGTCTTTCAAAAGTTGACACATGGTGACCTCTGATATTCTTTGGAAGATGCATGGAATCTTCCACTTCTTTCACTATGGGTATGTGGCATCTTCCAGTGTTTTCAGAAATGAAGTAGAAAGGGGCTCGAAGAGTGACACTTGGCAGCATCCGCTGCTCTTTGTCATTTAAAAAAATGAAATGATGCCTTTCTACATTGAACCAAAGCTTTGAACTAAGGCATTGAACTAAAGTCTCTTAGATGTCGACACATGGTGACTTCCACTTCTTCTAAAAAAGTAATCCAGGGCCTTCTGTGACTGCCACCTAGCACTTTCTGCTACTTCCTGCTACTTAGCTTTTTGAAAACCTTTGGTGAAAAAGGGAATGAGATGCAGGGGCTGATATGAGATGTAGATGCCGACATGTGGTACATTCCACTTAGCTGCTATTATATACATGGCATGATTTGTGACTTTCTTGAATGTTTTGAAAAGTGTCTCGGGTGACGCCAACTGGCCGGCTCCGTGTTTCAAAAAGTGACACTTGGTAGCTTTTACTCAAATTTAACACTTAGGCAAAAAATGAAATGAAAGAAACAAAAAGGGGAAAATAGAACCCATGGTCAGATTATGCCATATGGTAGCTTCCGCTACACTTTGACACTTATACGACAAAGAAACCCGTGCTCTGCTTCAAAACTTTGACGCCATGACCAAGGTATGCAGGAACTAAAACTATAGTGTGTGACTGAAAATTTCAATAAAACGTAGAGTAAAAAATTACTCTATAGATACCTAAGTATCCTATTTAATTCTTGTAGATTAATTTACTTAGGATAGACTTGAAATCTTCCCATAAGACCTACTGCTTACATGATGTCATGTCTAGAGATAATAGTATTACAACAAACTCCCAATAAATATATATCATGATGTCATGTCTAGAGATAATAGTATTAAAATAAAATCCCAATAATTAATCTATATTTTATTTGATTGAATCTTAAAAATTCATCTTCCTTGCTAAACTTACATCTTATAACCATAGGTGTATTGATAACCTTACAATCTTCCATTTCAAAGTTATTTAACCTCTATTTTATATACTTGGCTTGTGAAATGAACATACCTTTTTTAGATTGACTAATTTGAAGCCCAATAAAGAAGGATAGTTATCAAAGATTAAACATTTCAAATTATAACTTCATCACCTCTACAAAGACCTTGGTCATGTTCTCACTATTTCCATCAAAGATGATATCATCCACATAGACCACTACTATCAACTAATGGTAATTTTTAGTTTTAATATACAAGTTACTATTTGTAACTCCTCTCTTAAAACCTTTATCTATAATATACTTGTCTTTTCTATCATACCAAGATCTAGGGGCTTGTTTTAGACCATAGAGATCCTTCTACAGCTTGTAGACATAGTCCCTGTTAGTAATAAATAAGAAACCCTCAGGTTGCTCAATGTACACTTCTTCCTCTATGTTACCATTTAATGAATTTGACTTGAGATCCATTTGGTATATCTTAAAGATTTTAAAACTTGCATTAGAAATAAACAACCTAATATCATATAACCTTACTACAAGAGAAAAGGTTTCCTCAAATTCCACTCTTACTTGAGCACATCCCTTTCATACTAGTCTAGCCTTGTCTCTGGTGACTTTTCCATTATCATTCAACTTGTTTCTAAACACCCATTTTGTATCAATGACATTTTTGTATTTAGGTCTAAGAAATAATACCCAAGTATCATTATCCTTAATTTGATTTAACTCTTCATTCATAGAATCTATCCAAAACCTATCTTCACTTACTTATACATAACTTTTAGGTTCAAATTTAGATAGTAAGGTAGTATATTCTTGAGTAACATTACTTACCATTCTTATTATTATTTATATGCCTATAATTTTATTACCAATAATATGAGATTTAGGATGATCCTTTTGAATCTACCTAGAAGGACCTTTTGAGTCCTTTTTCTCCTCAATTTATTATTCATCCTCATATATCTCTATTCCTTCATCATTCTTTGACCAAGAATATGATTTCTTTATCTCATCCATCTTCACATTTGTGCTCTCTAATATCTTTTACAACCTATTATTTTAGCATCTCTAAGTAGCACTAAATAATGAATCTCCCAAGAAAATACCTTCATTAGACCTTGAGTCAAACTTGCCTAAGTCCTTATCATCTCTCTTGATATAACACTTAATTCCAAACACTTTGAAATATTCAACACTAGTAGGTCTACAATTCCATAATTCTTTTGGAGTCTTATCACCATTAATTCTAATATATCCTCTATTCAAAGTGTAATATGTAGTACCCACCATTTATCTCTAGTAGCCATCAGATATATTTTTGACTCATTCAACATGGTCCTTGCCATTTCATGAACATTTCTATTCTTTATTTCAACCACCCCATTCTATTGAGGTGTTGTAGCAGTTGAGAATTGTCTTCTTATTCCATTTACCTCATAAAAATCATTAGACTCATTTGAAAAAAACTCTCCTCCTTTGTCATACCTAAGACAATTTATCTTATCATTCATCTCATTTTCAACCAAAGCCTTTAAAGTTTTGAACTTACCTAGAGCTTATAACTTTTCTTTTGTGATTTAAGTCAATACATAATGATTATTCTCAATTCTCTTGGATTTGGAAATCAACATACCTAATTTTTCTCTCTTTATCTCACATCCTTTTTCGTGAAAATTTAGGTTATGTCCTTAGGTGCAAATTTGACTTACACTTAACAAGATGTGTTTCAAGCTATCTACATACAATACATTTTCTATCTTGGTCTTCCCATTGTCCAAGCTTAAAGCACCTTTGATAACTATATCAATAGATTTGTTATCACTAATCCCACTGATGTTATGGAATTTTTATTCAAAGTGATGAATTTTCTCTTATATCCTATCATGTGACTTTAACAACCACTATCTATGTACCAATTCAAGTCTTCATTCTGAGTATGAAAGACAGTTTGGGCTATCATAGATTCTTCATCTCTAGATTCCTACTTCCATTTCATCTCACCCATAGGGTCTTATTTCATGATCCATTCTTTAGTATCATGATCACATATCTTATTAACTTTATTGATATTCCTCATATATATTATCTTACACTCTCTTAAAATATGTCCTTTTTGGTTGCAATTATAACACAAGATTCTACTTCTTCATCTACAATCAGTAATTCTATGTATAAATTGACCACAAGAGAAAAAATAACCATTAAAATAATCCACATATATTGATTTTTTAACCTCATTTGTATTTTTATGATCATTTGATGATACACCACTTCCTTTGATATACTTTGATAGAATAAAACCCTTCTTGGCTTTTTGACGATTGACTTCAAACTTGACCACTTCTACATAAGTTTTAATTCCACCAAATTTATCACTCCTTGATGGATCATTGAATTTTGGAAACTAAATATCCTTGAACTCATTTTTATCTTATTTAAAATTAATACCTTTCATGTCATGAAAGGATATTTTACTATCCAAAGTATTGTTAGGCTTTCTAATACTCTACTTAATTTTTTGATGTCTTTATCTTGATTTCATCTTGCTAAACTTCTACCTCTAAAGTATTTAATTTCATTATAATATGGGTGAATTATTCTCCATTATTATTTAATTTTTAACAATATTCACAAGATATTTAAATGGTTATGGATAGATCTTCATTGTAATCATAATAAACACTTTAATTATCATGATCCATACCTGTGCTCCAAATATCTCCCTTAGATTGTTAGGTATATACAAGGAACGTCACTTTGATAAAAATTGTTGTAAGTAAAACCATTGAAATTGGGGTGAATCAATGTATAAAATTTTCTTTCAATTCCACATACCATTCATTAATCATTCAAACTAACATAAATATATAACAATGTATAATCAATCATTCATATGAACATGAACCAAGAACATAACACAATAACACAAGAGATACATGGGAAACCCTCATGGGGAATAAAATAAACTAAAAAATAGCTTATAATACAGTCATATAATCAATGAATCAATATTTATTGAGGCACCAACCCCTCACTAGTTAAGCACCAACACAACTAGTCCTTTAACAAGCACCAACTTACGAGGAGGAACCAATCCCCTAGGTAAAAAAGTAAAAAATATGATATATAGAACCTTTTATCACTTTTGGACACATTTTTATCACTCAAATTATTATTATACCCTTCTTTTGTTCTTTTCACTCTTCTATCTCCTGTAAACAACCTATTAGGTCTCTTCGTTCAACTAGCCCTATTCTTGGAAGAATTAGGTCATATGACTTTGCTCATCATCTATATAATAAATATTATAACTTCATGAAATATTAAAAACAAATATATAATGGTATTAAATCCCTCTACATATATTCCAAACCTATATATCATTTGTTCATTCCATCAATATTCTAACTAGTCAAATTAACCCTATTAGACCTCCTTTTTATACTTGACTCTTACTCTCACCCACCTTGGTAAAAAAAAACCTATCCATAATTAGATAAAAATTTTAATAGATTAAAAAACACATTTATAAATTTAAATAACAATTACATAGGTCGGTCACCACACATAATAATCAAAACCATCATTAGGCTTAATAGAGACCTAATGCAATTAGGCCTTCTCAAGGCACATGTTTCAACTTGACCACCTTAGAACATTTTGAGCCTCATAAAATGGATGTTAAAAATTAAAAAACCATTAAATTATACCTCATATAATCTCAAATTATATCCCCAACACCATTTATCTCATTTCACTCCTTGAACCATGCCATTAGGCCTACTCATAATTAACCCTTCTCACTGCCAGAAAGTCTATCTTGAAAATTTCAAGCATAAAACCAACTTGGAAACATAAAACAATAAAAAAATCACATGGATATAACATAAATGACCTAATATTCATCATAATGTACATTATACTTCACTATATAGGGAAAAATACCTCAAATTGATCACTTTCATATGCTCACTCAAAATTACAAATAGGCTTCAAAACATAGTCAAGAACCTTTGATTTTTCACACATTCATAAGAGTTTATCATTAATATAAATACATTAAAATTAACCTATTATAATTATATGATAATTTTATATGAATTTTATTCTTAAATTATTTTCATAAAGACTCAAGATGATTAATGTCACACAAAAAATTGCTTGTAGATCGAAAACATAGTCATGAAAACCAAGACTTTAAAACACCTATGTGAACACTTTTAAAAAATTAAAATGAGTTCATATGATCCTTAAGAATAATTATAAAATATTAAAATATATATTTTATAATTTTAAATATCAATATTGGTGTTATAGACTAATCTCATGGCTTCACCCTAAACAGACCTCACTATGTTAGACTGGTCACTTTGAGAGCAACTTTCTGCTTGTATATGAGCATCTAAAAATATTGTATTCAAATGGGATATGTGATATATGTATTTAAAAATAAACTCATGAATTTTATCCATCCCTAATCAAATAAAACCCATCTCTAATATCATTTTCACTTATGCTTGGTTTTCTCATTGTCTTCTTCATTAGGCCTTTTTAGCGATAGACCAATTTCCATGACTAGTTTACCATATTTTAAGTGTGTAAATTGTTTAAAAATTTATATTATAATAAAATAAAATTCTCATTATAATAAAATAAAATTCTCACACATCATCCTTTAATCATTTTCATGCTTTTACTTGGTAAACCTTGCCTACTACATTAAAAATCTAAGAAATAAGGGGTTTCGTATAGCTTCGACTCACTCTTTTGATCGACCAATTCCACCTAAAGGTATGTGCAAGAGTTTAATATAATATAAAATAATAATAATAGGTCAAATAAACCATTTTGAGAACTTTTGAATCATATCTTCCATATAGGGTCATTATTAGTGTTTTAGAGAGGGTTTAGACTATCTTTCATTCTTAATAATCATTCATAAAACATAGGCCCTAAACCTAGAAAAAAATGTCAAGAAATTTAATCCAGGAGCCTTCCCCAACTACCATGAACTAATTGGATCCTCATGCAAAGGTTTCACATGACAACCAGCATAGGTAAATCCTTTTTGGGTCTATAATTCCTCATTTTGTGCACACAAAAAAACTCAAAACCATATTCTTGTTTTATTATTTAGTATGTGACCTCAGAGTTGGTAAAAAAACTTAAAATAAACTCTCATAACTATGATAATTATATCATGAGCTATGGTACCTTAGAAACTAAACCTAACCCCTCATTAGGCTATATTAGGTCTCTTTGCACATTAAGCCTTGAATTGTCAGTCACACTTAGAACTTGAACACACCATGAAACCTATTTTACTATTCCAAACACCTCATAATAATTTCATAAGACCTCATACCATGTTAAAACAATATAAATATTCTTATCATAAGACTTTGACTTCTCATCTCAACATGCTACCAATCCTATGCTTTCTCACTAGTTCTCTCAAGTACAAGACTCATGAACTAAAATTCAATAACAATAAATACAAATTAGAATGAAATCAATGACACTTTCATGATAGAAATGATGAATCCATGTATACCTTATAACACATTCTCAACAATCTCCCCCTTTGTCATTGATGGCAACCATTCATTAATGGTAATCATTCAAATAAGCTTCTCTTACTGGGATACATCTCCCCTATATAGATCAATCTCCCCTATTGACCTTAATTAGAAAGAACTTAATTAGAAAGAAATAACTACAAAAAAATATGATAAATGAGAATGAAATATCATATCGACATGATCCCCTATTTCACTACATACCTTAGACATCTTCTTATCAAATTGATATGAATCCCACTTTGACCTCATAGTTTGTGCACTTCTTTCCTACTCTTGGAGATAAATAAAATATTTATTATCTCCCCCTAATAAATCAACTTACTTAATGAATTCTAGGATTAGGAATCACACCCAATTCTTATATTAGATGTTCAAAAGTAGCCTTTAGAAGAGGCTTAGTCAAGATATCTACAATCTAATCCTTGGTAGACACAAATTCAAGATTAATATTTTTTTCACTTACTTGGTCTCTTAAGAAATGATACTTGATAGGAATGTGATTGGTAATTTAATGAATTATAGGATTATTTGAAACACTTATGACATTAGTATTATCACAAAAAATAGGACTAGGACCATCAAACTCCACTTTTTAGTGTTTTAAGGTTTGTCTCACCCAAAACACCTGAGTACAATATGAAGCTATTGAAATTTACTTAGCCTCACAAGTAGATAAAGACACCAATGCTTTCTTTTTACTTATCCATGAGAGTAGACACTCACCTAAGAATAAGTCTCCTCCACTAGTGTTCTTTCTATCATCTAGACTCCCAACCTAATCTGTATCTATATAAGCTACTAGATTAATCTTCTTGCTCCTTAGGTACCACAATCCACACTCCATAGTTATCCTGATATACCTAAGTATCCTATTGAATAAGTTTAGATGAATTTACTTAATATATAGTTGAAATATTCCCACAAGACTTACTATTTGTGATGTCAGGTTTAGAGGTAGCAGTATATAATAATCTCACAATCATTGATTTATATTTTGTCTGATTGACTCTTGAAGATTCATCCTCCTTACTTAGATTACATCCTATAACCATATGTGTATTGATAGCCTTGAAATATTCCATTTCCAACTTCTTTAACATCTCTTTTATAAACTTGGCCTATGGAATGGACACACCTTTTTGAGATTGACTGATTTGAAGTCCAAAAAAGAAGGATAGTTATCTAACCATAGACATTTAAAATTCTGATTTCATCACTTCTATAAAGACCTTGGTCATGTTCTCACTATTTACACCATAGATGATATCATCCACATAGATCACTACTATCAACTAATGGTGATTTTTAGTTTTGATATATAAGTTATTATCTATAACTCCTCTCTTGAAACCTTGGTCTGGAAGATACTTGTCTAGTCTAGTATACCAACCTCTAGGGGCTTGTTTTAGACCATAGAGATCCTTATTCAACCTTCAAACATAGTCCTTATTATTAGTAAATAAGAAACCCTCAAGTTTCTCAATGTACACTTATTCCTCCAAGTTCCATTTAGGAAAGCTAACTTGACATCCATCTAGTATATCTTGAATCCTTTGAAACCTACATATGTAATAAATAATCTAATAACCTCTAAAATTTCTACAAGATCCAAGGTTTCTTCAAAATCAACTCCTTATAATTGATCATATCCTTTGCATACTAGTCTATCCTTATTTTTGGTGACTTCTCCATTCTCATTCAATTTGTTTTTGAATACCCATTTTGTACCAATGACATTTTTATCTTTAGGTCTAGGTACTAATACCCAAGTCTCATACTTCTCAATTAAATTTAACTCCTCATTCATGGAATCTATCCAAAACCTATCTTCATTTGATTATACATAGATTTTAGGTTCAAATTTAGATAGTAAGTTAGTATCTTCTTGATTAACAATACTCACAATTTTTCTTCTTGTTTGTATGCCTACACTTTTATTACTAATAATATAAGATTTAGCATGATCCTTTTGAATCTACCTAGAAGGACATTTTGAGTCCTTTCTCTCATTAATTTCTTCTTAATCCTCATCTATCTCTATTTCTCCTTCATCATTATTTGATTGAGAATATGATTTATTTGTCTTATCAATATTCACATTTGTGATCTCTAATATCTTTTTCAACCTCTTGTTGTAACATATATAAGTAACAATAACTAATTAATATCCCAGGAAAATACCCTCATCATATCTTGGGTCAAAATTTCCTAAGTCCTAATCATATCTCTTGATAGAATAGTTACTTCCAAACACTTTGAAACTTTCAACACTAACAGGTCTATCCTTCCATAATTATATGGAGTCTTATCACCATTGATACTAATATATCTTCTATTCAAAATGTAAACTATAATACCCACAACTTCTCTCCAGTATCCATTAGATAACTTTGACTCATTCAACATGGTCTTTGCCATTTCTTAAACATTTATATTCTTTCTTTCAACCACCCCATTCTATTGAGGTGTTTTAGTAGCTGAGAACTATCTTCTTATTCTATTTACCTCATAAAAATCATAAAAATAATTTGACCAAAACTCTCCTCCTTTGTCAGACCTAAGACACTTGATATTCACATTCATCTCATTTTCAACCAAAGCTTTGAAAGTTTTGAACTTACCTAGAGATTTTGACTTCTCTTTTGTGGTCTCATTCAATACATATAGATTGTTATCAGTTCTCTTGGCTTTGGAAATAAAACTACCTAATTTTAATCTCCTTATGTCTCATTCCTTATAATGAAAATTTAGGGTATGTCCTTGGGTATACATTTGACTTTTATGTTTCAAGACATCTACATATAATACATTTTCTATCTTGGTCTTCCCATTATCCATGATCAAAGCACCTTTGCCAACTATATCAATAGATGTGTTATCTCAAAATCTCACTGATATTATTTCATTCTTCTTCAAGGTGATGAATTTTATCTTATCTCTTATCATGTGAGTTGAACAACCATTATATATGTACCACTTCAAATCTTCATTTTGAGTATGAAAGGTAGTTTGGGCTATCTTAGATTCTTCTTATGTAGATTACTACTTCCCTTTCATCTTACCCATAGGGTATTATTTATTGATCCATTATTTAGTATCATGACCACCTATATTATTAACTTGATTGGTATTATTCATAGATCTTATCTTACACTCTCTTGTAATATGTCTTTTCTGCTTACAATTATAACACAATATTCTACTTCATCTACAATCAACAATTATATGTCCAAATTAATCATAAGAGAAACAATAACCATTGAAAGAATCCACATATATTGATTGTTTAACCTTATTTGTATTTTTATGATCATTTGATGATACACCACTTCCTTTGATATCCTTTGAGATTTTTGATGATTGTCTTCAAACTTTACCTCTTCTACATAGGTTTTAATTTTACCAACTTCATCACTACTTGATGGATCATTGAATTTTGGAAACTGAATCTCCTTGAACTCCTTTTGTTATTAAAAAAAACCAAGACCTAGCATATGATGAAAGGACCTTTAACTATCCAAAATATTATTAAGGTTTACAGTACACTTAAATTTTTGATATGTCTTTATCTTGATAGCATATTACTCAATTTATGCCTCTAAAATATTCACTTTCATTCTAAACTAGGTGCATTATTTGATATTATTATTCCCTTTTGGACAACATTCACAAAAAATCTCCATGACTATGGATAAATATTCATTGCAATCATAATAAACACTATCATTATCATAATCCATACCTATGCTCTAAAGATCTACATTAGACTATTGGTCTACACAAATAAACTTGATATAATACCATTTATTTGAAGCACAACCATTAGGGTGGTGAATAAGTGTATAAAAGTTTCTTTAAATTCCACGTATCATAACATTAATCATTCAAACTAACATAAATATATAGCAATTCATAATGAATCATTCATATGAACATGAAGCAAGAACATAACATAAGAACACAAGAGCTACATGGGAAACCATAATAGGGATAAAACCCACTAAAACATAGTTTGGAATATATTACTATAAGAAATTATTCAATATTTAGTGAGGTACCAACCCCATAAGGAGCACCAACTCAACTAGTCATGTAGCAAACACCAATTTGCAAGGAAGAACCACCCCCATAGGTAACTAAACACCAATTTACATAATTGGAACCTATGATAAAATTTATACACCTATTTCTCACTTAATTTTTTATGATCCACCTCTTTTTTTCTTTTCATTCTTCTATCTCCTTCAAATAGACTATTAGGCGTCTTCGCTCAACTAGCCCTATTCTTGTCAGAATTAGGTAATATGACATTGATCATCATATATAAAATAAAATTTATAAATTAATGAAATATTAAAAACACCTATTTTATGGTATTCATTCCATCTACCTAGTTTCTAAATCTCCATATCATTCATTCATTCACTCAATATTCTAACTAGTCAAACTAGGCTTATTAGACCTTCTTTTTATACTTCACTCTTGATCTCACCCACCTTAGTCAGATAAAAACCCATAAATAATTTGATAAACCTTGGAATAGATAAAAAATATGTTTAAAGAGTGAAACAACCATTACATAAGTAGGTCACCACCCATAAGAACCAAAACAACCATTAGGCCTAATAGAGACCTAATGTAATTAGGCCTTCTCAAGGCACACGTTTCACCTTGACAAAATTGGAACATTTTGAGCCTCATAACATCGATGAAAAACTTAAAAAATTATATATTTATAACCATTATAATATAACCTTAGGTTTTCAACACCATTTATCTCATTTCACTCCTTGAAACACTCCATTAGGCCTACTCATAATTAGCCCTTCTCACTGCCAAAAAGTCTATCTTGAAATTCTAAAGTATACACTAAAATTTGACACATAAACCAATAAAAAAATAGCATGGGTATAACATAAATGACATAATATTCATAATAACATACATTATACTACCATATCAGTGAACATACCTCAAACTGATCACTTTTATATTCTCACTCAAAATTGCAAACATGTTTCAAAATGTAGTCAAGAAATTTTAACTTTTCACACATTAATAAGAGTTTATAATGAATATAAATACATAAAAATGAACCTATTATACCTATATAAAAACTTTATATTCATCGTATTATTCAAATCTAGGCATAAATACTTAGAAACATTAATCTCACTCACACATAGAAAACTTCTTGTAGCTCCAAAACATAGTCATGGAAACCAAGAATTTAGAACACTTGTGTGAAAATTTTTATGAAATTAAAATGGGTTTATATGATGATTAATAATATTTTAAACATATTTAAATATATATATTATAAGGTTCAATATCATTATTGGTCTTACAAACCAATCTCATGGATTTACCCTACACAGACCTTACTATGTTAAACATGTCACTTTGAGAGAAACATTTTTATTGTACATGAGCATCTAAAAATATTATATTCAAATGATATATGTGATATATGTCTTTAAAAATAACCCCATGCATTTGGATCAAATCCCTAATCCATTACAACTCATCCCTAATCTCATTCTCACTTTACCCTAATTTTCTCATTGTCTTTCTCATTAGGCCTTTTTAGAAATAAGACAAATTACATGATGAGTTTAGCATATTTGAGTTATATGAAATTATAAAAAAATTAAATTATCATAAAATAAAATTATCACACATCATCCTCCAATCATTTTCATGTTTTGATTTGGTCAACGCTACTTGTTACATCATAAATCAAAGAAACAAGGGGTTTCTTGTAGCTTCCACTCACTCTTCGGATAGAAAAATTCCACCTAGAGGTACCTATGAGAGTTTAATAAAACATATAATAATAAAAATATGTCAAATAAACCATTTTTATCACTTTTGAATCATATCTTCCATATTGGGTCATTATTAGGGTTTTAGAGAGGGTTTAGATTGTCTCCTATTATTAACAATCGTTCATAAAGCTTAGGCCCTCAACCTAGAAAAAAATTCCATTAAATTTAATATATGACCATTATTAAAATACAATTAACTTCTTGGATCCTAATTCAAAGGTTGTACATGCCAATGAGCATAAGAAAATCCTTCTCAGGACTATAATACCTCATTCTATGCAGATAAAAAAAATCAAAACCATATTTCATGTTTTATTCTTTAGTTTTTGACCTTAAAATTTGTAAAAGAACTTGAAATAACCTCTTCTACCTCTAAAAATTCTCTCATGAGCTCTAAAATCTTGGAAACTAAACTTGACCCCTCATTAGGCCACACTAGGTCTCTTTTCACATTAGTCCTTAAAATTCCAGTCAAAATTAGAATTTAAAACAACTTGAAACATTTTTTAATATTATAAAAACCTCATAATCATGTAATAAAACCTAATACCATGATCACACACTATCGATGTTCTTCTCATAAGCCTTAGATTGCTCACCTCAACATGTTACCAATCCTATGCCTTCTCACTAGGTCTCTCAAGTTTATGGATCATGAACTCAAATTCAAGAACAACAAAGACAAATCAGAATGACATAAATGACACTTTAATGACATTAATTAAAATTCCATGCATACATTAGAACACATGCTCAATAATCTCCTCCTTTATCATTGATAGTGACCATTTATTGATGGCAATCATTTAAAGAAGCTTCTCTAATTGGGATACATCTCTCCATATAGATCAATATTGACCTTTGAAATTAATGATAAGTCACTACCTATAATAAAAATCAATAAAAAAGAATGAAATATCATATCAACAAGCTCCCCATATTTCATCCCATACCTCAAACATATTCTTCTTGTCAAACTAATATGACTCCCCCTTTCACCTCACAACTTGTGCACTTCTTTCCTAATCTTAGAAATAAATCACCTCCTTATTAGATCCCCCTAAGAATTTGAATTACTTAGGGATTTTATAGGAGTAGGAATCACACTCAATTCCTATCTTATATGTTCAAAAAGAGCCTTTGGAAGAGGCTTAGTCAAAACATATGTAATATGATCCTTGGTAGACATAATATCATGCTTTATACTTTGTTCACTTACCTGTTACCTTAAGAAATGATACTTTATAGGATTTTTCTTGGTAATTGAATGAATGATAGTATTATTTTAAATAATTATGGAAATTTTATTATCACAAAAAATAGGACTAGGACCATCAAACTCCACTTTGTAGTCTTTTAAGTTTTATCTCATCCATAACACTTGAGTCCAACATGAAGCTTTTATAATGTACTCAGCCTCAAAAGTACATAAAGCCACTGATGGCTACTTCTTGCTTATCCATAATACTAGACACTCACCTAAGAATATGGCTTCTCCACTAGTGATGTTTCTATAATCTAGACTTCCAGCCTAATCTATATCTGTATAAGCTACTAAATCAAACTTCTTGCCCTTGGGTACCACAATCCATATTCCATAGTTCCCTTGAGATACTAATCTTGACTTATTTTAGATTAATTTACTTAGGATATTCTTTAAATATTCCCATAAGACCTATTGATTACATGATGTTAGGTCTACATGCAGTAGTATACAACAAAATCCCAATAATTGATCTATATTTTATTTGATTGAATCTTTAAGATTCATCCTCCTTACTTAGCTTACATCCCATAAATAGAAGTATACTAACAAACTTAAAATCTTCCATTTAATTTTTTTTTAATGTCTCTTTTATATACTTGGCCTATGAAATAAACATACCTTTTTTAGATTGACTAATTTGAAGTTCAAGAAAGAAGGATAGTTATCCAAGCATAGACATTTCAAATTCTAACTTCATCACCTTTACAAATCCTTTGGTCATGTTATCACTATTTCCAAAAAATATGATATTATACACATAGACCACTAATATCTATTGATGGTCATTTTCATTTTTGATATACAAGTTACTATCTGCAACTCCTCCCTTGAAACCTTGGTTCAAAATATACTTGTCTAGTCTAGCATACCAAGCTCTAGGGGATTATTTTAGACAATAGATATCATTATTTAACATGCATACATAATCCTTATTATCTTTATATAAGAACCCTTCAGATTGCTCAATGCACACTTCTTCTTCCAAGTTCCCATTTACTAAAGCTAACTTAACATCCATCTGGTCTATCTTGAAGCTTTTAAAACCTACATAGGAAATAAATATCCTAATAGCCTCTAACCTTGATAAAAGATCAAATGTTTCCTAAAATTACACTCCTTTTACTTTAGCACATCCCTTGCATAATAATCTATCCTCTTTTATTACAAATTATCTAAGATTTAGGATGATCATTTTGAATATGAATATAATGACATTTTTATTCCTTTCTCTTTTAAATTTATTCTTCATCCTCATCTATCTCTATTGCTAATTCATCATTATTTGACTGAGAATATGATTTATTTATCTCATCAATCTTGAAATTTGTGAAAAACATAATAAATAAATGTAAAACCATCATAGGGGATAAAACACACTGAAACATATCTTTTAATATGATCTTATAATAAATTAATCAATATTTAGTGAGGCACCAACCCCACAAGGATCACCAACCCTCACTAGTCAAGCACCAATTCAACTAGTATTTTATCAAACACTAATTTGTAAATAGGGACCAACCCCCTAGGTAAATTATCACCAAATAAACTAATTATAACCTATAATAAACTTTTTAAACATATTTATCACATAACTTATGATGATCTCATTCTTTTTTTCTCACTCTTTTATCTCCTTCAAACAGCCTATTAGGCCTCTTCGCTAAACTAGCCCTATTATTGTTAGAACTAGGTCATATGAAATTGATAATCATCTATATAATAGTTATTATAGATTCATGAAATATTAAACACAACTATATAATGGTATTTAATTCCTTTACCTGGTTTCCAAATCTCTATATCATTCATTCATTCCCTCAATATTCTAACTAGTCAAATTAAGCCTATTAGAGCTTCTTGTTATACTTGAATCTTTATCTCAACCAACTTGGTTGGATAAAAACCTATTAATAATTATAAAATTAGATCAGGTCGGTCACCACCCATAAGAACCAAACCCACTATTAGGACTTCTCTAGGCACACGTTTTACCTTGACCACTTTGGAAAATTTTGAGCCTCCTCACATGGATTAAAAACTTAAAAAATTATTAAATTGGACCCATTATAATATCACCTTAGTTTCACAACACAATTTATCTCATTTCACTCCTTGAACCATGCCATTAGGCCTACTCACAATTAGCCCTTCTCATTGCCAAGAAGTCTATCTTGAAAATTTGAAGCATACACTCAACTTTAACACATAACACAATATAAAATTCACATAGATATAACATAAATTAATTAATATTAATCATAACATACATTTTAATACACCATATATTAAAAAATACCTCAAACTTATCACTTTCATATGCTCACTCAGAATTGTAAACACGCTTCAAAACCCAATCAAGAACGTTTGACTTTTCATATATTCATAAGATTTTATAATGAATACAAATAAATTAAAATTAAAATATTATATTTATATATAAAAAATTTATGTGCATTTTATTATTTAATTATAATCATTAAGACTCATGAACATCAATCTCACTCACAAAAAAAAAATTGCTTGTAGCTCTGAAACATAGTCATGGAAATTAAAACTTTAAAACACTTATGTGAACACTTTTATGAAATAAACATGGGTTTATATGATACTTAATCATCCTTATAACATATTTAAATATATATATATATTATAATTTAAAATATCAATATTGGTCTTACAAGCCAATCTCATGGCTTCACCCTACATAGACCTCACTGTGTTAGACAAGTCTCTTTGAGAGAAACTTTATACTTGCATAAGAGAATATAAAAATATTCTATTCAAAGGGGATATATGATATATGTATTTAAAAATAACCCCATTTATTTTTATCCATATCTAATCCACTACAACCCATCCTTAATCTCATTCTCACTTCTACCTAGTTTTCTCACTATCTTCCTCATTAGACCTTTTTAGTGATAGACCAAATTTCATGACTAGTTTAGCACATTAAAGTCTATAACCTGATCAAAAAATTACATGATAATAAAATACATGTCTCACACATCATAATAAAATAGTTTTCATGCTTTTACCTAGTCAACCATGCCTACTACATAAAAAATATGAGAAACAAGGCGTATCTTATAGCTTTCACTCACTCTTTTGATAGACCAATGCCATCTGGAGGTACCTAGGAGAGTTGAGTACAACCTAAAATCATAATACTATGTCAACCAAAAAAATATAATCAAAATTTTAATCATTTATTCTATATCAAGACATTATTAAGGTTTTAGAGAGGGTTTAGACTACCTTCCATTATTAACAATCATTCATAAATATTAGGTCCTCATCCCATAAAAAATGCTAAGAATTTCAAGATAGGAGCCTCACCCAACTACCATGAACTTCTTGGATCCTCATGCAAAGGTTTCATGTGCCAATGAGCATAAGAAAATCCTTTTTAGGTCTATAATACTTCATTATGTGCACACAAAAAAACTTAAAACCACATTTCATGCTTTCTTCTCTAGTATTTGACCTAAAACTTGGTGAACACACTTTAAATAACCTCTTATACCTCTTATAATTATATTATGATATTTAGCACCTTGTAAACTAAAATTGACCCCTCATTAGGCCATATTAGACATATATTTTATACATTAAGCCTTGAACTTCAAGTCACACTTAGACCTTGAGCACACCTTTAAACCTCTTGTAATGTTTTCAACACATAATCATGTCATAAAAACTCATACCTTGCTCAAAAACTACCAATATTATTCTCATAAGCCTTAGACAACTCACCTCAACATGATATCAAGAATATGCCTTCTCATTAGTTTTCTCAAGTACGTGGCTCATGAACGCAACTTTAAAAATAAAAAAGACAACTCAAAATGACATCAATGACACTTTAATGACATCAATGAAAACTCCATGCATAATTTAAAAAACATTATTAAAAATCATCATAACATGCCCTCATTAATATGCCCCCTTTAAGGTGATGGAAAAATAGTACCTGGTAGTTAGCTCACCTCAAAAGGGAAAGACAATTGTAAATATCTGAATGTAGCCATATAACATATAAAAGGAAATATGTCTAGGTAGATGTAACATTAAAGTGTATAGAATCAATGCAATCACATGTAGGCCTGAGATACATGATAAAGATCATGGAAATGTCTATATAGTAACAATACAAGCTCAAAAAGTAAATAAGCACACACACAAAACCAATCAAAAGTAAGTTAAAAGGAAATGTCTAAGGAGACCATAAAAAAGAGGCATGTTCAAATGACCCAAAAAATAATGAACATGACTTAGTAAAAAGTCCAAAAAAGTAAGGAATGCCATATTAAAATGTCTAAGAATGTAATGACATTTTAAAATGCCCAAGAAAGAAAACATAGGAAAATGGGTCACATACAATGGAACATATTCAAATTCTCAAAAAGCATGATAATAGCAAGTCAAAAAACTCAAGGAAGTGTGTAAAGGTAAATCATAAGCAACTAACATAAACATGTCATAGTGGCCCATGGATCAAATGTGTTAGAAAAAATGTCAAGTGCATAACATATCAAGTGTAGACATCTAAAATTGGCCACTAATGGATTTTTACCCAACTTTAGACCAATTCTTACCAACCATTTAACATCTAACCTAAGAATTTATAAAAACCTCGAATTTGGCTTCATAACCATGCAAATAAATCAACTTGGCTCATCAATCAATTAAATTGAACAAATGCACAAATCATTTAATTCAAAATATTGGAAATGTTTAATGTGCCTAACAAGGATTAATTAAAATCAAATTATAATCAAATACTAATCAAATCCTAATTAAATTCATCCATGAGCAAATAAATGAATTACCAAAAAGGAAAATTCAAATATCCAAAAATATCCTAAAAAGTTAATCATTGCCTTTTGTGAGTTTTCCAAATGTAAAATATCTCAAGGCATACCTATTGATGCTAATCATGAGATTTTGGACACCTTTTAACCCTACTGGGGTTAGTTAAGAAAACCAAGGTTAGGATTTAACCCATTCCAAGTCATTTCAAAGCCTATAAAATCAAGCTTAGAGCTATTCATTTAAAGAGCTTGAAAACATAATAGAGTTGCAATGCTAAATTTGATTCATGAAGTAAATGCATATTGTTATAATGCCAAAATCAAGCCAAGCATGGTACTAATAGATGATGGAGATAGCCAAACCCTATTAATGAATACCTTTTGAGCATAATTCGAGCAAACTAATGAAGAAATCTCTTGTAATAATCAAGGAAAGTAATGAAGTTGTCATTTGTTTGCATTTTAGTTGTATTTTCAATTGGGTTGCTTACTAAGCTTTCCTCATGATCTAGATCTAGAGATGTTAGCTGACTAGTGTGTTGATTTCATTATTTTTGGAACTAACACTATACTAACCTATTCTCTTGAGTCAAATTCCTTGATTAGAAATGTCATGCTTCGTGGGACCCAACACATCCCATATACCAAGGATATCAATATGCAACTTTTAAATCATCATTTGGATGCTTGAAAGTCTCTAAAGTTGAATTTCTAACCTTGTTTTGGCTGGATTTCATTTTGTTATATTTCTTGGATCTACACAAAGAACATCAATGGTTAGTTTAACCACTAATAATTCTACCCAATCACTACCAATTCTATGAGAATACTGATGGTTAGGTTATAGGGGAGAAATGGACCTAAAGATTATATTTTGATTATTTTTGTCATTTCATTCCTTGATTTGTTGGTTTCAAGATCATCTAAATCCATCAACTAAACCTATACTCATAGGTTTTTATCAAATTTCACCTAACCAATCCTAACCTAATGCATTCAATTATTTTTGGTTTTGGCTATGGGTTTATAGGTCATTGTCGATGGTCTTTATGGATCAATGGTGATTCTGCTTGATTGATGGTGCTTATCTATTGATCGACCATTATGTTTTCCTTAAAACCATAGATAGTTATCTATGACCATCCATGATCACTATGTGAAATTAAATCAAAAAATTGAGAGCTCAAATTCAAACTTCATTTGCTAATAATCAAAAGTGCTTCAAAGCAAGGGGACACTCTATTGTTTTTTCAAGGTTAAGGTAGCCATTAAACACAAATTTTGAAGTTTAATGGATTCTAACATTTTAATTTGGTGTTTAAAATAAATTAGGCTAATCTTAAACATTTAGATTTAAGTGCTTAAAATGAACATGGTGGTGTTTTTACTTAGTTTGTGTTTGTGCAATTTTTTTAATTTGTTAATATGCCAAGGGACCATGAACTTAATCAAAACATTTCAATTGGTGCATAATAATTAAACTAATCAAATATTAACATGTTGTCAATCTTGCTCACATCATCTTTTGGGTATTTAAAAAAGAACTTAGTTAATTTTTTTATACCTTAGATGTTTTTCAATGTCTTAGAAAGTTTTTATTAATGTCAAGGGGCCAAAATTCACAACACATTTCGATTTTAGTGCCTTAAAATGAACCTAAAAACATGTTATGCCATGTTTTTTTATTGATTGTTTATTTTCACAAAAGGGATAATGCATGTATGCTCTCCCCCATCCCATATAGGGACCTCATGGGACTGAAATCAATTTTAAATTATATTTTAGTGCCTATTCCAAAGTGTATAAATAAATTTGCCTAAGCTCTCCCCAAAATCACATAATATTGGGTAATCCAAAAGCAACCCTAAAGTTTTTCTACTTGTCTTTTATTTTCATGCATATTGGATTGTGAAGGGGGTGTCATTGCCTCTCATGATTTATTTATGGAATCATTGACCTAGGGATTCATATCTTGGTAGCGTTTCAACCCCTCTCTATGGGGGAGTATAGAAATTGGGATTACCCCACTAGGATGGTGGTTTGAGCGGTTAAACTATCTCCATTAGCGGTAATCTAAGCCTAGGATGTATGATCAATCTGGACATCACACTACACTAAACAAGTGATGAATGTAGTGGTTGTGAAAATGAGAAGACCTTTTCACAATAAACCAATTGACATGGACTTAATTGACATGTTAATTCTCTTGTGTGCATACATGAAAGTGTGTACACATGGGATCAATCTAGATGATCAAAAACTTGTAGGCTATAGTCAACCCCACATTTCTACATCATGATATAATTTATAATGATTATAATTAGTTGTATTTTGGTCATTAATTATTTTATTACGTAGTTTTTTGAGACTAAAATCTAGCTTGTTGTATAAAACCATGTCCAATCAAGTTTGTTCATACATCACTCCTTTGTTCAAGGAGTTGTTATGTTGGCAATTTTGTCACCATACATTTGTGTTAAATTTTTGCTAAACTTGTTTGTGTGTGTGTCACTTTTTTGAAATGGGTACCATTATGCTAACCAAATCATTTCAAGTCTTGTACCTTTGAATTCTTTAAAAAATGAGATTGTAACATCGTTTGGGGGTGCTAACATTGTTATGCTACCCAAATTATTTCAAAAGACCTATCTTGACACGTGTTTCAACTATTATTATTTAAAAACCAATCATTTGAGCCTTGTTGGATTTTATTTTAGTATAATCATGATGTTTAAATTTGTCTAGTTTATTTGGTCAAATCTAGCCTATTTTCCAACATTTGAGTTTTCAATTTAATGACTAGTGACACAACTTTTTCCTTGGGTGAAATTATTAGTTTTAAATTGAGGGAAAAATTATTGCAAAAGAGCAAGTGGCCTAATTTAGTGGACCATTTTCACATGATGTCATACTTATTGGATGCAAAAATGGGCACAATCTATAAGGACCTTAGCAAGCTTTGGAACCTGACAACATATTGTATTAGGAATCATATTAATGATTATTATCAATTTATACATACATAAAATACATGGTCCAAATTACTAATGACATGTATCCTAAAGTATGGTATGCAATTCATGGGACTCTACAACCCAAAATTTTAAAAATCATAGTGGATACACTAGTTCCTCGAGGTGATTACTAGTTATATCTTGATTATATAGTAATCATGGCTATTGGTCATAAAGTCCACCTCCTATACCTCCCCAAGTATGTATTAGACAAGATAGTAGAGCAATAAATTATATATCAGATTTGGTTGAGTGTTGAGGAGGGTTTGATAAAATAGAATAAAAAAACATTCTATGGATCACACATGATCATTAGCAGAATGTGTTACACATATAAGAAGCATTTTGGGGACACAAGCAATAAAAGAAGGCATTATCAGTTGCCTACCTTGATGCATAAATATTGAGATCACCATGGTCATATAAAAAATCATATTTAGGGTTTGGGTATTACATACCAACATGTCCCCTTTGACCATTATTTTTTATTCTTGAATACAAAGGATGATGCCCAGGTCTTAGAAAGGAAAAAACTTATAGGCCTAAAAGAGGATCATCTGAGGATAATTAAGTAAGAGACTTTAATTTTAGTATAATAAATGTAGACTAGGATACCACCTCTTAAAGGATGGACTACTTCAAAATTATGGTACAATCAACCCCCAAAACAAAGGTACAAGGGGAACCTTCCCAAAAACTTCCCTTTCTATTAAAGGCTGTTAAGAAAGATCCTAGGTTGACTGAGATTGATCCTAGAGGAGCTTTAGGGGATGTAATTGATTTATATTCCTTTGATGTAGAGTACTAAGATCACCCAACTTTCTTGTCATTGCAAACACCTATAACTGCACAATAATTATAAGAGTCTATAGTACAAGTAGTAATTATTGAGGGAACTACTTCCTCAATCTAGCAAGGCTCCTCCTCAGACATGAAGACTACTATTTGTTATAAGATGAAACCAAGGGTTGCCTTCATAGATAATCCAATAGTGGATCAACCATAGATCCTGACTTCAATTCCTAAATAATAGGTGGAGGTAGAGTAAGAACTAGATGAATAATAAGAGTTGGAAAGAGAAAAAAAATAAGCCTTATGATTGATAAAGGGAAGGCACCAAGCATAGATGACACAACAGGTAAGAAGGCTTGGCCTTTAAACCCTACTTCCTTAATTTCCTCATATGTTCCTATTTTTTGTTTAGTTTTAATCAGTGCTCTTTTGTGAAATCCCAAGGTGGAATATGTCACCTCTACCCCTGATGTTTCCTTTTCCTCTTATTTTATCTTAAAAATATCTTTCCTCACTCCCAAGATAGAGGAGGATTATTCCACCACCATTTCATTTTCCCCCACAGTGTCATCTATGTCCATTATTGCCACTACTACTGATATTCCCTCTGGGAGTACCACAGTCTAGACTAAGAAGAAGAAAAGGGCCACCAAGAAAATTGAAATAGCCCTTGCCACTCCCCAAATCCATATTTATTCTACATAGATCAATTTTATAATGCCTTCCACTTGTTTCTTCCAAGAGACTACTATCATGTCTTTAGGCAAGGGAAATAAGGGTAAGCAAGTCATTACAGTCCATCCACTCCCCCAATATGAAGGTGGAGATTGGTCCCCAAATAATATGGCCCTCTCTTCTAGACATAGTCCTTAAAAAGAGATAAAGATCAACAATTAATAAAAAAATCTTGAGATGGAGGATACAGGTAAGGATGCACAATAAATAAACCCTACCTAGATAGGGATTCCCCCATGGGAAATTGATCTTAGAGAAAAGGCTTCCCAAATTCCCAATTTCAAAGTTATATATCTCCCATTGGTAACAAATTTTTTTGATAAGCCCTCAGGGAGAATTCAAAGGGCTAGGAAGAGGAAACTCAAGGATGAAATTAGGAGGAAAATTATTCTTAAAGAGAGACATGAAGTTTATGCCTTGTCCAAAAGATAGAATAGATAGTTGGGACAATATCCATACATATAATATTTTAGGTCCATATTGTAATCCCATAAAGATTCTATGGTAACATTGCATGAGGGGGAAGAGATAGAAAGGCAAGAGCTAGAACAAGAATTAGAACAAATCAAAGAATGGTTGCAAACAATTCATATTCTATCAGGAATTGAGGTTGAAGTGAAAGAAGCTGCTTCAAAATGTTAAAATGCTTTTGAGGCACTTGAAGTAATGAGGGATGAATTACCCCCCATATAGATCAGGCACATCAATAATGTAATTGTTTAAAACAAGATGAGAATAAAATAAAATTATTTATTTTATACACTACTAAAAAGGCATATAACCATCTAGACTTGATGACAGCATTGGAGGCATCCAATACCCTCAATTTGGTAGTTTTTAGAACACAAGAATCTAGAGAATGGGTGTCAAAATTTGGGAAATTAACCCCCAAATACGAAGAGCATGAGGCACTCATTTTGTAGATTCTAGATGATTTAAAATTATCCAAGGCAAGGGATGCTATAGGTAAGCTAATCAACATAATCAATTTTGATCAACTCATTAAATAAGCATCTAAAATTTTTGAGTAGAGTCTACAGGGGTTAGCAATATAAGATAATGAAGAAAAATTGAGTTTTTCAAGGAAGAAGGTAATCAAAGTTAAAATTTTAAAAATCAATTTCCAAAATATGAAAGTAGAACGTGCAAAATGCTTAGATCAAGTTAATAGGGTGTATAGACCATTGCTATTAAACCTAAACATTATAAGACAATAACATGATGAAGGTCATAAATATTATCTTGAGTTGGTGGTCAAGAAGTATAACACTAAAGTTGTTACATCTAATTTAGTGCCAACATAAATAGTTATCACTCATACTAAGGTTAATGCATCCATGAAGATATCTGCTTAGCCTTAGTTGAAAGGGCCAATTTTGTGCATGTAAATTCAATATAGTGGCATCAATTTTATAATTATATTTTTCTTATGATTCAAACTTGATGTAAAATTTGCTCTATTTTTTTTTTTAAACATGCACATGTTTCATGATATTATAAAGGTTGACTTTAAATATTGATGAATGTAAGTTAACTCTATGTATATAGTAGATATGATTTTGAAACTATAATTAGAATTGAGGTTCTAACTATGCCATGTAATCAAATTTTTCATGTACTCATAGGCTGAGGTGACCCCTCCCTAAGTCTATTTAAACATATGTAACCCACATTTGTAAAGTGTCATGAAATTTCAATATAAAAGCAAAATCAATTTTTGATTGTCACTTATGTGATTGTCAACATTTATAAACAAATTAATCCTTAGGTAGTTGGCACACCTAGAATCAATAATGGTATCCAAACATTGGATCTATTTCCACATGTAAAGTGGAATATCCATGTATTTAATCAAAATCAACTATACACGTTGCCTCCTCTGACATGAACAACACATCTAAATTACAATTTTTTAAACCAATCCCTCAAGGTAATTATTACCATCATAATCAACATTTGGATACATCTTATACTACTATTATATAAAATATAGAGTTGGATACTATACAAAAGATGGTTCAGAAGTTAAGTAATAACTTCCTTGGCATGAAAATAAAGATAGAAAACACCAATGGCCTAAATATTAATCAAAATTAGGGTTCTAGAGGTATAATAGACAATTCAATAGGCCTATAAATAATATAAATCAACCTAGTAAGCCTCCAAAAATCAATATAGTAGAGACAACTCTACCCAATTGGTATAAAATCCATAATACTTATTAGCATGGTGAACTTGATTGTTTTAAATTTTGTGTAGCATTTGAGATCTTTCAAAGAGAGGTGGTAAGGAAAGATTAGATGCATAATCCACTAGAATCCCACTAGGACTTTGGCCCTTCAAGCATTGTTATATTTTTTGAGACTCTTGAGTTTTCTTTCCTGAGTGAAGATGACAATGTACTAAAGGACAACACCAATGAGATTCATGCTTTCTATAAAATACAAAAAAAGTGCTTATAACCTGATAAACATGCATCCATTCACAACATCTATTCCTCTAAATAGTATATCCATTCCACTAAATCCAAAAGCTGATAACAATACACCTCCTCAAAAGGGAATGATCAACCTCAAAATAAAGAGGAATAGATTAGAGGGGGCTATAATATTTTTGAGGACATGAATAAAATTAAAGCAAACATCACCCTTCATGAATTAGCTTAGATCACTAAACATAAGGAACTACCATGGAAGTTTGTCATAGGTAATGCCCCAATAAAAAAGACAAGATGTCTTATAGAGAAAGAAAAGGCATTTGACACCAATGCCATATACAAAATCAAGCCAAAAGTTCCACCCTTTTTGTTTACTATCAGAGCATTTGGTAGGAACATTCATAATTGTTTAGTCAATTCTGAATCTTCAACAACTATGATGCCTACTTATATTTATCAAAAGCTTGGCCTAGCTCCAAACCCATCAAAGATAATAGTTTCATAGTTGGATAAAATAATGGTACCAGTAATTGGAGAGCTAACTAATGTGAATATTTAAGTAGAATATAAGCCATGAGTCCATATGACTATCAACATCCTTATGATAGACATACCTGAAGGCTATGGATTGTTACTAAGTAGGGATTGGTCTAAGATACTCAATGGATTTATCTCACATTTGGATATCATGAAGAGGCATTACAAACCAAATCTAGATTGATAGGGATCCAAGGATGAAGTATCCCATCATAGAGTACAATGTTAAGAATGAAGAGGTAAGTTATGAATCTCGTAGCCTTGGTATTTATACTTTCACTACATGAAATCAAATACAAGAGCTAGAATCTAAGGGCACTAACTAGTTATAGACTATCCACTTTGATGACACTAGATCTAAATAAAGATTTGGTGTAGTAATTGAATTGGTTGATCCATAAGGGAAGAATTTCTTGGAAACATACATATTATAGCTCCCTTGCACCAAAAATTGGGTTGAATATGAAGCATTGATTTTGGAATTGCACTTTACACTCAATAATAATGTCAAGTAGTTAGTATTTGTGGATTTAGAGATGATAGTCAATTAGGTTAGAAACAAATACCATTGTAAACTATCATATCTAAAAATATATAAACATAAATCATGGGATTTGATTGAGAGATTTTAATCTTTCAACATATTAGCTGTTCTTATAGAGAAAAATCAAGTTACCAATTTGGAGCCTTTCTAAGAATCCAAGGTAAAGATATTCTCTGTTGAGATAGTACCTTGTCTTTATGTTATTGAAA
This sequence comes from Torreya grandis, assembly GCA_037957365.1. Classification (NCBI taxonomy): domain Eukaryota; kingdom Viridiplantae; phylum Streptophyta; class Pinopsida; order Cupressales; family Taxaceae; genus Torreya; species Torreya grandis. Next base: position 2,039,088 of record JARHVA010002768.1, read on the forward strand.
ATTAAAAAAATTTCCAAGTATTTGATAATGACCAGTAGATCATTTAATTTCTAACCAACTTAGGATAATTTGAGTCCTAAATCATAGATGATAAAGAAGTTAGTCATCTTTTCCTAGAGGAGTTAGATGAGGAAGGTATCCTCTAGCTTAAACATAACTATCTTCCAAGTGGTTTGGTATCCTTAGAAAGACCATTTGATATAGATACCCAAGCTCAAAAATAAAGGAAACTTAAATTTAATGAGTCTGACTTTAAAAAGGATAATTTGGGTGATGATCATAGCCCATGCTACATCAACATTGGCTTTAGTTGCACTCTATAAGAAAGACAAGGGGTGAAAGATATACTCACCCAATACAAAGTTATGATTTCATGGACATATGAAGACTTGAAGGTTTATGACCTAAAGGTCATCACTCATATAATTCCACTAAAACTAGACCACAAGCAATTGAAATAAAGACAAAGACTAGTGAATCCTATCCGAGAACCTCTCATTCAAAGAGAAGTGGAAAAACTATTAAGTGAAAGAGTAGTCTTCCTAATAAAAAATTCTACCTAGGTGGCCAATTTAGTCCCAGTAAGAAAGAAAAGTGGAGATATCAGGTTATGTGGTTATTTCAAAAACTTGAAAAAATCTTCTAAGAAGGACAACTACCCACCACCTTCCTTAGATGAGGTGATATAGATAGTTAGTGGCTCTAAAATGATGTCTTTCCTAGATGGGTTTTTAGGTTATATCCAAGTGATGGTATAATAAGAAGGTAGAATGAAAACTATGTTTACTATGAAGTGGGGTACCTATGCATGTAAGAGGATGATATTTGTCCTAATAAATGATAGAGACACCTTTCAGTGAGCCATGGATCACAAATCTAAAGGATTAATAGGTAAATGTATAATCATCTATATGGACGATCTTAGTATTTTCTCAAAGAACATGAATGATCATATAGGCCATCTCCAGTAAATCTTTGAAAGATTTAAAAGGTTTGTCATCTCACTAAACCCAAAAAAGAGCATATTTTGAGTTACTAAGGGTAAGATATTGAGACACATAATTACCAACTAAGGAATCATTATTGATCTAGATAGAATCCATGGGATTTCAAATATTTCACCACCAAACAATAAGGAGCTCAAGTCACTCTTCAAGAAGATCAATTTCGTAAAAAGAATTATTTTAGGATTTACAAAAATTGTGAGACCCATAAATACAATGCTCAAATAAGATGCTAAAATAGAATGGATAAATTAGGCCCATAATTATTTTCAAGAAATTAAAGATGTTATATCTTAGACCCCAATACTGATTAGTCTAGATTTTAGAAAAGATTTTTACTTATACTCATTTGCTTCAAAACATGCAATTACTACTATCATAACATAAAAGAAAAATATGACTGAGCATCCAATTACATTCATGAGCATGAATCTAAAGGATGCAAAACTCAATTACTCCATGATTGATAATTTTTTTTCTCTTATCAAAGTGGTGAAGAAATTTTGACATTACATCTTAAAGAATAAGACTATCACTATAATGCCTAATCCTGCTATTAAGCTTACCTTGTCACATAATGAATTGGTAAATGCAAGGGCAAATGGATGGCAAAGCTGCAAGAATTTGATAAAGATATCAATCCTACTAAAATTGTATAGGGTTAAGGCATCATCCAACTCATGACTAATCTTGACCCATGTATTACTATTGAAAAGGTATGTGAAGCCCATGTATCTAGAGGGGAATGGTATACTACCATAATTCAATATCTACTTATAGGTACTTGTTCCCTAGCACTCAATTAATAATGAAGGATAGCTTTGAGACTCAAATCTACTCACTACATGATTAATAAAAGAGTTATCCACAAGAGAAAATATGAAGTCATCTACCTTAGATGTGTATCTATTAAAGAAGCTCAAGAAATTCTGGAAAACTTGCACTAGAAGATAGGTAGTGGTTATCCATCTAGGAACACCATAGCTCACAAGATCTTAAGGATGGGATATTACTAGCCAAAAATATTCAAGGATGTTCATTTTCATGTAAGGACATGTCATGAATTCTAGGCTCTATCAAAAAGAGAAGTACATGAAATAATGCCCTTACAACTTGTTGTTGAAGGAAGGCCATATACCTAGTGGGGTTTAGAGTTCATTAGTATCATTAACCTAAACTCTATAATAGGTCATAAGTTTATACTCACTTCCATAGATTACTATACCTAATGGATTGAGGTAGTGACCACAAATAATTATAAATCACAATATGTGATTTGATTCTTAGAGGAACACATCATAACTAGATTTGGGTGATGTGATTTGATTCTCTAGTTTGTAATAATTTATCAACATTTATATCAGCAAATTTCAATGAATGGGTTCATGATAATCAGATCACCACTACGTCATCTTCTAACAATTCCCTTAGAGAAATGGATTGGTTGAATCAATGAATAAGAACTTGATAGAAGCAATTAAGAAATTGGCTAGGGATAAGCCTAGAGAAAAGCATAATATACTTAAGTATGCTCTTTAGGTAGATTGAATGAGATATAAGTAGGCCCTCAAAGCATCAACCTATTTTTTGGTATATGGATGTAGGCCATTATTCCCAATCATGCTGAAATTACTAACATCAATTTATGTAGGAATATATGGAACCAAATGACAAAGTAGAATCTTGATTATTGGATATAATAGAAATGGAAGATTCAATAATTGATTCCCTATAGTCTTTCAACAAACACCAAGATATAGTCAATAGATGGTTTGATAAAAGAGCAAAAGTTAAAGCATTTAGAATTTTTGATCTAGTGCTTTTATGGGATAAAGCCCATGAAAGAAAAGGTTAGCATGATAGATTTGCTCCACTATGGAGTGGACCATATCAGATATCCTAGGTAATAATGCATTCTATCTAAGGAACCTGCAAGGTAATGAACTCACATATCCAGTCAATAGATAGTTTTGAAACATTACTTCATGGTTTTACCATCTAAAGATACCCCTCATTGATAAATAAATGTGGTAGAGGTAGGATTAAGCTAAGTTTACTAATTTCTAGTATAGTTTTCAGTGTTGTCTAGTATAATTTCTTGCTTTCTAGGTTAAGTTTACTACTTTATAGTATAGTTTCCTACTTTATAGGTTAATTTTCCTACTTTATAGTGTAGTTTATTTCTTTCTTAGATTAGTTTTCTAGCTTTTTAGGTTAGGCATTTTGTTGTTTCTTATGAAAATATGAACTATTTTATTATGACACAACCAAGCTAACATCCAATTAGTTGGGCCCATATTTTATACTTAGATAGACATATAACATAAAGGAAAATTTTAAGAGGGTCTCAGAACTTGCGGCATGTTCAAAAATAGGTTATACTTTTCATATTCGAGGTATTCAAGATTT